>LFYR01002015.1:409499-638737 GCA_001185155.1 Zostera marina
TATGTGGGGATTTAGAATATTTTTTGGGGATTAGAGTGAGAAAACATGTTGATGGAATATTCTTGGATCAACAGTTGTATTTGGTCAACTTGTTGAATAAACATGATTTTCAAAATCTCAAACCCATTTCTACTCCAATGCAGCATAGTCAGCAGTTTTATTCAGATGCTGAAGTGATAGAGAAAGCCACTGAAAATAGAAGGATCATAGGATCCTTGCAGTATTTAACCATGTCAAGGCCTGATATTTCTTATGCAGTAAATAAACTGGCTCAGTTCATGGAGAAGCCTAAGGACATACACTGGATCATGATGAAGAGAGTACTCAGATACTTATCAGGGACTCAGAACATGGGAATTGTGCTAAAGAAATCCAGTATCTGTAATATTTCAGCATACAGTGATGCTGACTGGGCATCTGATGAAACAGACAGAAAAAGCCAGACAGGTTACTTAATATACATGGGTCAGTCACTAGTGATGTGGTGTTCTCAGAAACAATCAACAGTGTCCAGATCAAGCACAGAATCAGAATTCAGAGCTATCACTGCAGCAACTGCTGAACTTGAATGGATGGCAAACTTACTGAGTGAAATGGGGATAAAGATTGATAAACCTTATAAATTGTGGTGCGACAACTTAGGAGCAACACAATTGGCTGCGAATCCGGTTTTTCACACAAAAATCAAACATGCTGCGCTTGACTTCAATTTTGTGAGAGAAAGAGTTGAGAAGAAGGTTTTAGAAGTGAATCACATTCCAAATACCAAACAAAAGGCTGATGTGTTGACCAAAGCATTGAGGCCAACACAATTTATGGAACTAAAGGTCAACCTCATCGATGAATATAGATGAGTTTGAGGGGGGCTATTAGTGATATTATAAGGGTATTTGTGTAATTAGTTAATAAATCTGTAATTAACTAATTAGATCTAGAAACTTCAGATAGTCTAAACAGAAAGTTAGTTATTCTGTTTTTAGAACTAATTCCTCCTAAATGTAATTGTATATAAGATATATGAATAGAACTTGAGGAGGGATCGAACATTGGAAGATCTCCCCCTTTTCCTGATATTACTCTACTTAAATCACTCATAGTTTCCATTTTTTCCCATAACTCCTTTCAGAAATGTAACAAAAACTGTGTCTCTGTTTCATGTAATGGATCTGGGTATTCCATGTAGTCTTACCACCTTCTCGAAAAATAATGAAGCCACTTGACTTGCATTATTAGTTTTTCTGCAAGGGATAGAGGATGGTACTGCATCACCTATAAAAGGAGTGGAATAGAGGATGGTGGAAAAGAAATGTACTTTACACTTCTATTATACTCCATGTTGATGCAGTCTATATCCAAAATCGGATCACTGAGGGGGAGGAGAGAAGAAGAGAAAAACTCCTCAGATCAGATGTGAAGACGATCTTGGAATCCACCAAGAGAATAACAAGAAAAGTAGAAGAATAGTAAAAGTAGAAGAATAAGAGAGAGTAGAGACAAAAAAGGGAACAATACCTCAATACAATAGTCAATAATAATTCTCCCCTTGGGCCCATTGTATTTATACTCACATCATTGGTAAATGGGCAATCCAATGATGTGAGTTAAAGTCCATTTATGAGACTGAGAATTGGCTTGACCAAGGTCAAGCCAATTATGAGCTACATTAATACTTTGGAGTTTGAACCGCATCACATGTACTATTCTCCCTTTTTTTCCTTCGAGGATTCTGGCTCACTACATTATAAGACCAGACCCCCTTATTAAGCTACTGAACAAAATTATCCCGTTCATTCACAGTTTGAGATCCCCTCCAACTGTTATCAGCCAAATCATTATGGTTCACTTTTTAACTTTATATATTTTGTTTGTTTTGTTTTTTGTATACTTTAGGTTCCTGATGCCGTTGAACCTAGTCCAAGGATTGTGGAAGAAGAACCTATTTTAGAGACCATAAGAAGCAAATGTATTACCCAGCTTTTACTTGTCGGTGTTCTTGACAGCATTCAGGTAGATACATCTTATATAATTACCTTGGTAGGTTTTGCTGAGCTAACTTTCCAAGACATGCTTTTGGATTTTTTATGAATTAATATATGGTGTTTTAACTCTATTCTTTCTTTTCTTTTAAAATGTATCCATAGGAATATTGTAATTTTTGTGGTTGAAAATCTGCAGAGAAGTTATTGGAATAAGTTGAACCCTCCTCAAAAGATTGCGATGATGGATGTTTTATTTTCTGTTTTAGAATTCGCATCCTCATTTAATTCATATGGAAACCTTCGAATGCGGTTGCACCAAATTTCTTCAGGAAGGTTGGACATGAGATTCTTATTGTGTGATTTCTGTAATTTTTATTGAATTTGTTAAAGATATTATACATGAAACTCGTCATTTTGCAGACCACCTCTAAACCTTCTACGGCAAGAGATGACAGGAACCTCTGTATATTTAGACATCCTACGAAAAACAACTACAACACATAGCATTAAAGAAACTAAGTATATTGACGATGATGGTAATGTAAAGAAAAATTCAACTGCCAACTTTTGCAATAATGAAGTATCAGAGGAAGATCGGAAGCTAAGATTAGTGGCAGAAGAAAAATTAGTTTCTTTTTGTGAACAGATATTGAAAGATGCTTCTGAAATGCATTCTAGTAAAGATGATTCTGCAAGTGTGGAAATACATCGGGTTCTTGAACTCCGTGCTCCAGTTGTCGTAAAGGTA
The DNA here is from genome assembly GCA_001185155.1 of Zostera marina. Lineage (NCBI taxonomy): Eukaryota > Viridiplantae > Streptophyta > Magnoliopsida > Alismatales > Zosteraceae > Zostera > Zostera marina. The sequence goes on from LFYR01002015.1 coordinate 412,227, forward strand.
ACAGATGTCTTTTACAAAATACCTTTTGTGTCTGAAATTATCATCTTCCTAAGCTTCCTTCAACATGCATATATTCCAATTTTACTAAGGAATGGATTTGGAATGTGAAAATAGAATAAAATATAAAACTATAAATAAGTAGCTTCCAGAATATGATAGCACCACTGCACCAGATTGAAGTGAAGAGAAATCCTTCAAATCCAATTATAAAATATTGTAAACCCTAAACCTTAGTATAGGTCATGCTTCAGGATTCGTTGTGTTATTAATTGTTTAGGTTACAATGGAAACCGTGTCTGCCATGGTTCATTGTCAGTTTGTCACTGATTGCTTAGGTTATGTTGGAGATCCTGGCTACTATAAAATATTTTAAAGTTTAAAATTTAAAATTTAAACATGTTCATCTGTTTCTATATCTGTTTGAAGTGTGTTACATAATTTAAAAAATATTTGCTAATATAAAGTGCCCAACTCCAACAAGAAATCTCCCACATAATGATCTATTTTTGTCTCTTTTTTTGCATGAATTAAAGTTTCCATTAATTAAAATGAGGACAGTACCCTTTATGACATTAGAGAAAGAAAAAATGAAATGAGGGAGATTGATTAAGCCCCATCGACTCTCTCCTACATAGCTATAGCACTTAGTGATCATATAACTAAGTGTGTTGCCTCAGGAGATTAGTCTCACAAACTTACATGGTGGTCTCCTCCAATTATGTACAGTATCCCTTCTTGTAGATCTCTGGTCTAAATGAGAGACCAGTCTCTCTTATGGTCCCATTGAACAAGACCTCATGTGGTCTTAGACTCTTAGTGAGTGATTTCTTAGCCTTTTGTTTTTCTAAACCCATATGCCAAGTGAGGCCTCCCAAGGCCTTCCAGTGCAGCCCCCATATATGCCAAATGAGTTTCTGACAGGCTTCTGAGATATCTCCAAGTCTTATGCCTGGGTGTGTGAGAGATGGGGGGTAGTGTTTGAGATTTTCCAGATTGTGTTATTAAAGAATTCTATGGTCATGATCAGAAACTTCCTAGTGTACTCACAATTAAAGTATAGGTGTCTAATGAACTCTTCCTCGGACCTCCATACTGCAATGTTATTAGAAATACAATCCAAGCATTTATCCACTAGAGCTTTGTCTGAAATGAAAGCTTTCCAGAAATGCAAATCGAGAATATTAAGAGAGAGTAAAGTGATACCTTGTTCACAATAATCGAGAATGATCCCCTCCTTCATGGGCCCATTGCATTTATACTCACATCATTGGTAATGGACAACCCAATTGATGTGAGTTAATTAATTCCTTATAAAGAATGTGAATTGAGAGCTCCCGGGTCCACTTGTGCTAGCCTTGTAATACTTAATAAATGCATTGATGATAGAATCTTCTACTGCATCATCACTAGTTCCACTAAAGAATTTAAGTTTGGTCTCAGACCAGGTATCTATCCAATGTTGATTGATGAATGTTCTGTCTAATCTTGTTTGTTTAAATTCAGTATCTAGGGAATTATTGGACCAGGTAAATTCACCTCCCATAGATAGCATTTCTAGTAGATGAGCAAGGTTTATTGCCTGAATAAATTCAGAGGGTCCTCCTCCATGGTTGTAGATTCCATTTCTCATTCTCTTCTCAGAAGATCTTATTTCATTAATGTCTCCAAGTACAATCCAAGATAGGCCAGAATTAATTGCAGATGGGCTAATCCTGTGTAGGTCTGATCATAGATTCCTTCTTATTTCCCTTTGGTTTTTTCCATACAAAGTAGTGAGAAGGAATTCTAAACCTCCCATATATTCTGGGCTGTCCAGGTTTTTTGTCTCATTAATTGTGAGAACCTTAATTCACGAAACATTAATCTCTCAGTGCAGAATAATGGACAACCATAATTGTTAGAGTTAATGTATTTTTAGTTTTATATATTTCCTTCAGTATTTTATTTCTTTTGATAATGTTGTCGTGTTGATCAATTTTATTTGGTATAATTTGGCATCAATATTTTTTTTTTGCATGGATGGATCCACCAAGAGTATCTTTTTTTCTAAATCAGGTTATTAAAGGAATGTGCAGTATGAATTCTCAGATATTTCAAAAGCATCTTGGTGAATTTTACCCATTAATTACCAAACTTGTTTGTTGTGATCAGGTACTATACCTTCTCTCTTCCTTTATAACATTCATCAAGTTCTGGTAACCCTGTTGTGCCATGTAATCTTCATTTTTATAATGAAATTTAATTGCTTAAAAAAAACTGTTTTCTAATGTTAAATTTTATTGGGAAAATATTATGTGATAAACATTACAAATTATAAAAGCAAATATTTCTCAAGATTGCTTACAAAGTTACAACCACAAATACACTGTAACCATCTGGTTGAAAGGAACTAACTAAATTATTACTTAACTATGAAAGCCACATACGGTCTTAACTCTTTCACACATGTGGCTAAGTTGCTCCCCAAGAATCACTTAGTCATTTTATCAATTTTGCTTAAGAATAATCTAAATTGAAGGTTCATGATTTTCAATAATGGTAATGAGAAAAAGGACTAATGTGTTTTATGCTTACTTTATCCAGATGGATATCCGAGGAGCTCTTGCTGATTTGTTTAGCACACAGTTGATAAAGATTTTACCCTAATTCTCTCTGTCTGTTTTTATTGAATCTCCACTACCATTGGTGACCTTGAAAACGGGAATTGAAAATTAAAAAGACATTTTAACCACGGAACATCAGTCTCTTTTGTTTACTCTGAAACCGTTGATGATTTTCTTGCTAGCAAAAAAGCTTTTAGAAGTCTGCAAGTTAGTGATCATCCTTTTATTTTGGACTAGTATTATTTATTTATTTGAGTAATACGTACAGTAAGTAGCTATTTCTGTGGTCTGTGTACATGGAAAATTTCCAATATGTGTAATATGTAGAGTAAATGTGATTTTTAAGCATAAAAATGTTTTGATTGGTAAGAGATTTATAATCATAAAAATCTAAAGTGGTATACTTTATTGCACCCTAAGACCTCAATTGAGTTTCAGTCAGAATATTGATCGACTTGAAAAGGATAGTTCAAGTGGTCTTATAAGTTATAATCTATCAGAATATCATCTACAAAAGTTGAACGTTATTATCTATCATTTGAATGTCTCTCATTTTCTTTCTTTTGGGGTAAATGATAGGGATGTCTTTTTTTTTTACCTCTTCAAACACCTGCAGGTTACAATCAAGAGCGGAGACAGGATTTTGTGGCATCTCGGCCAAATCCTTATGACCCGTTTATTTAAAAAAAAACAATCCAACCTAAAAATCCAAATCCTTGTTCGATATATGTTGTAACTAAATATTTTGCTTCATTCTCGGTGCTGGTGGAAGGGACTCCAGCACCTCCCTTCAAAAGCCAGAGAGGGATTAGGCAGGGTGATCCTCTATCTCCTTTTCTATTTGACATGGTTATAGACGTTTTAGGTAAATTGATACAGAGTGAAGTGAACAAACAAAAGGATTGATAATACCCCTGGTCCATCAGACCAGGCTCATCGCCGATCAGGCCCACTTGACCAGTGAAAGAAGGCCTGGTCCAGTAGGAAAGTGTATAAATATCCCTAGGAGTTGAATGTAAAGAGAAAAAAACATTTGTAGTATACTTGTAATAGAGATTGTCTAGCATATACTCTGTACCACACTATCAAGGATAAACACCTATCAGGTTAATGGTGCTACATTTATATCTCACCTTATGTATGTAGATGACATCCTCATCTTTTCAAAGACAAATCCGAAATCGCTTAATGCAATTAAGGCGCAGCTTGAGAAATTCTCGTTGTTTTCAGGATTAAAAGTAAATGCGAACTGCGAACAAGAGCTCTTCCACTTTCTCGAAAGTATACGCAAAAGACCAATCTTTGCATGACATCTTAAGATATACTGTTAAAAGTTTACCCATATCATATCTGAGACTACCAATCACGGGAAAGAAAAAATCATATGGACAATGTTAGAAACTAATCTAGTCAATAGAGACGCTCTTAACAAGATAGAGTGGGAAATGTCTTTCCTATGGAGGGAAAATACAACTGGTTAATTGGATAATAGCTGGAAAATATACCTATTGGGCACAAAGTATGGCTATCACTGATTCTGTGGCTAAAAAGGTGAGAATGTTAGCATATAAATTTATATGGGATGAAAAAAAAAGATCCCATGAACCCAAATGGTCCTTCCCAATACGGAAAGGGGGAAAGGAGTTAGAGACCTACCTATTATCACTACTGCAACCAATATTAAAAGAGCCTTAAAATACTGGGATAAGAGTGATTCTATTTTGGTAAAATGGATCCAAGATAGATATATTATGGGAAAAACAGTTAATGATATTTAAATCAAGCCTACTGTGGATTCGCATTTCTAGAAATCTTTTATCTCAAAAAGGAGTCTAGTAGATAAATGTTTGGATTGTATGACCAATAATACGATTGTGTAGAGAGTTGGTACTTCGATAAACAAGTTGAGGGAAATGGTGGAAAGTATTAGGGATAGAAAGCATAAAGACGTGTTAGTTAAGGGAATTTGGTCGAAAATGTCGATGAGATTTTCTATTCTCTTGTAAAGGGTGAAATGAGATCACTTAAAAACGTTTAGGAAGTTAAAAAGATGGAAAATGCAAGTATCTCTTGCTTGCTTGTTATGTAATCTGAAAGATGAAATTATGAGTCATCTTTTCTTCAACTGTTTTTATTTCAGATCTTTTTTAATTTCGTTGGTTGAACACTTGAATCTCGCATTTTGAAAAATAATAAATATTTCAGTTCCCACCCAATCCAGTCCAAATATTAGATTGGAGGATCTGACAGAGACTGCGCAAAAATTACGCACCACTCTCCCCCTTGGAGGCTATTATGAAATGTCATTGGATGCTCATCGTGACATATATGGACAGAAAGAAATAAAAGATATAAACACCACGTTAGTAGGCCTTCTGAGGTAGTTCTAATTAAAGACATCAGACTCTCATTTGATTCAGAATGTTACAAGAAGAGTTGTCGTCACCCTTTAAAGACATCTACAATGGAAGTATAGGAGACCAACCTTTGAGACAACGTATTTAGTTACTGTATAACTAGACTACATAACTAATAGAAGAGAGTCAATAAACTTCTTGTTTATTTTTTTTGCTTTTGTTTTTATTTCTATTCTCTATGTAACTTAGGCATTGCTCTTTTTTTAATAAAATTTAATTGTTTTCAAAAAAAAAAATCTTCCATACATTGCGTTTCTTGCAAAATATAAGTTTCTTCTACCCTACTTGCACACGCGATATTGTGATATGTGGATTCCAAACTCAATATTCGATACAGACAACACACATGGAAATGTACGCTGATTAGATCGATCACAAACGATCATCGAAAAACCATTGCGCAGGTACTGGTATAGAGAGCAATATTGAAGAATGGTCTGCAATGAACTTTAATTTCAAACAATAAAAGTTTAGAAAAGACGACAACCACCAATCAGACATATTTAGCCACCGACGACTATGAAAATTCCTTGTTGTAACTTGGAAGGAAAATGTTTAGTTGCAACAAATTTTTGTAACAATTTAAAACCTTTTAGGGTCCTGTTGATAAAAATTACATTTTGATGTCAGACTAATATCACATCTCGAGGAAAACAGACGATCAAGAATAAATTTGATTAAAATTTCGAGATTTTTTTTGAAGCAGTTAAATTTCATTAAAATAAGGCTAATGCAAAGTTTACAAAAAATAGAGTATAGAAATAAAAACAGAAGTAAAAAAAAATGAACAAAAAACTCATTGACTCTCTCTCATTAACTATGTAGTCTAGTTATATAATAACTAGATACGCTGTCTCAGGAGGTTGGTCTCTCATACTTTCATCATAGATGTCTCCAAAAGGTGACAACAACTCTTTTTGTAATACACTGAATCAAAGGAGAGACTGATATCTTTAATGACCTCCTTAAGATACAAAAATTTCGAGACTTAGTTGTACACACATACATAAATGATTCCATCTCTGATTTCAACTTTTAAAAAAATATATTTAATTTTCTATTCCCAATCTTCTCTACTATTATTATTATAGACTTATAGTACTATTTTCTTATTATTAATTTATAATAATTGTATTGGAAGTTTCGTGGGTATTTTCCAGTTTATTTTATATTTATCATGCATCATTTTAGACATTTTCTAGCACGTTATTTTTATTTATTTTTAAATAGTTGAATAATCCATAACAATAAAAAATTTACATAAAGTCTTTAATTTTATTTAAAAAAATCTCAGGACCAATTAAAAATAAATAAATAAACAGACCCAAAATTGCAAAATTGAAAATTACGGTTTCTCGTTCACCTGTCATCCAACTGGTGTGTTTTCAACTGCCGTCGACTGCGTGTTTTCTTTTCAACTTCCCACCATTTTTTTTTTGTTCCCACTCCTCCTCCATCCACCGCATAAGAAGAAAAAGTAGATAGCACCCAAAAGCGACTTTCTTCCGTCTTTGCCCAGAGTTTTTGTTTAATTCAATCTGGATCGTCTTGCCCAAAGGTATTATTGTTCTGTGATTTTTTTTTTCTTTCGAAGAACAAAAACATAAGATTCACTGACATAAGTACATAACCATTGAAAACTCAACTGGGTTGGTCTTCATTTTCTGGATTTCTATCTTTCTTCTGTGTCACAAAACATCAAACACCTGGTCTTCGTTTTTAGAGTTTTATATTATAATATCAATTTCTTTGCAGAGATGACTGAGATACCACAGTTTGGGGTCAGGAAAGATATTGATATTGATCTTGAGAAGGAGAATCTTGTCAGTTCATCATCAAATGTTAATAGAAAGATTGCGTTTCAGACATCGCAAGTTAGCTCACTAGTGAATTCTTCTTCTTCTTCTTCTTCCACCAATCAATTTTTTAACAGACTCCTAATCAATATACAAGTTGTCATATTTGGAACAAAAATCAATACCCTATTGCCTTTCGGACCGTTGGCTATCGTTCTACACTATTTCAGTAACAGAAATGTATGTTTTGTGCCTTGATTACTTGATAGAACAATTTCAAACCAATTTTTAATTATCTGTTTATCTGGTTACAGGGTTTGGTTTTCTTATTCAGCTTGATAGGTATTGCTCCATTAGCCGAGCGATTAGGTTATGCTACTGAGTAAGTTTCGTTGTTTATGATTTATGCATATATATATTAATGTCTATAAACTATAATACCTGCAAAAATTGACATTCCGGCCGCCGACTGGTTTACCATTGTGTGCAGGCAGCTTGCATTCTATACCGGCCCAACTGGTACTATTTCGGGTGTTATTCAATTTTTATCATCGTCGTCAACAACTAATTGAGTGTTATTCACTTGCAGTTGGAGGGCTATTAAACGCTACATTTGGGAATGCTACTGAAATGATAATATCAATCTGTGCATTGAACAATGGAATGATTCGTGTTGTTCAACAGTCATTGCTTGGATCAATACTATCAAACATGCTTCTAGTTCTTGGATGTGCTTTCTTCTCAGGTGGAATTGTGCACAAGAATCAAGTTTTCAATAAGGTATCACTTTCTTTACTCAACTATCCATTCTTATCAGCTGTGATAATGAATGGTGTTGGTCGGTCGGAATATAATTCTATGTTACCACTTACCACCCAGGCAGCTTCTGTCGCGAACTTAGGGTTGCTTCTAATGGCAGTCATGGGACTAACATTTCCAGCTGTGCTTTACTACACACATTCAGAGATTCATTTTGGAAAATCAGAGTTATCTCTTTCAAGGTTTAGTAGCTGTGTTATGCTAGTTGCTTATGTAAGCCACCTTTTTTTCACACTTAAAAGCCACAAGGATCTACACAATCCAGACAACATTGAGTCTACTATTCTTCACAAGGTATCAAAGTAGTTCTATCGAATTTTAAAATTTTGTTCTGTTCTGTTAAAATTTGATCTGATGACATATCTATTATTTTTGCGAAATTGACAGGAATCAGGAGATGCTGATAAAGAGACATCAAATGAAGATGAGGAAGTTTTGATAACTCGATGGGAATCAATAATCTGGCTTGGAGTTTTAACTATTTTTATTTCTGCACTCTCTGGACTCATTGTTAATACCATAGAGGTATTAACCCTTTGACTTAAATTCTTTTCCACCCCCACTGAATTTGACAGCTTAAACCTCAAAAACAACTAACTGAATAAATTCTAAGTGGGTAATTGGTATCAGTGAGATTAATTTGAATCTTCAATCTCATCTGACAGACGATGAAACTTTTATCTATTCTCAATCAAGTTGTCACAGATGATCTTATTTTATAACTAGATTTCGCTTTGTTTTTCAGGAGGCTTCAGTGTCCACGAACATTCCGGTGTCTTTCATCAGTGTTGTTTTGCTTCCTATTGTTGGAAATGCAGCAGAGCATGCCAGTGCAATTATGTTCGCCGTTAAGAACAAACTTGTGAGTTACCATAGCATATCATTCTTATTCTTTCTCATCATCTTATTCATTCAATCAATCAATGTGTTCTATAGGACATCACATTGGGAGTTGCTATTGGGTCGTCGACACAAATATCAATGTTTCTGGTAAATCGATCACCTTCAATCTGAATTGGAATTTGGATCCAAGTTTTAAGTGTTCTATACTTATATCATCTTGTTGTCACTTGTAGATTCCATTAAGTGTTGTAGTCGGATGGATTATAGGAAAGCCGATGGACTTAAATTTTCAACTATTCGAGACGGTTACTCTTTTCATAACCGTGCTCATCGTAGCATTCATGTTGCAGGTAAATTCAAAATTGCAGACTAAAATTTGAATCACCTTGATTGTTAAATCAGATTTGGTGTGTTTTTAACTGCAGGAAGGAACTTCAAACTACTTCAAAGGGTTGGTTCTTATCATGTGCTACCTGATCGTCTCCGCTAGTTTCTTCGTCCATGTAGATCCCACCGGTAACCATTAAAGCGTCTTTCGATATTTACAACACCAAAAAATACAAAATCAAAATTATAAGATATACCAAAAGATATACAAAATCAAAATCTTTCGATATTTGAGAATTTTAAACATGTAAATTATCCCCTGTATATACGGTCTCACAATATTCCACTTGATTCTGATCTTATATATAGAACAATTCTTGTTCAATATAAATTCATGTGAAAAAGACTGAATCTTATAGATCCTAACAACAAGATATTGAGCGTCTTTAAGTCAGAATCCAAGCTAATAATGTGACACAATTGTGTACTTTGTGCTCCTTTGAACTTATAACGTTGGTTAAGTTAGCCTATCAGGTGTGTTGGGTTAACCATCTTGAAACTCAGGTGAAATCGTTTGGAAACTACTTAAATACATGATTAGGTATTGTAAGTGATAGAGTGTTCTTGTTACCATTCATTTCAATCTCAATTGTAAAAATAGAATTTATTTTACATGATTCTAAGTTCTAACCCTTAAAAAAACATTCCTTTCTTGGTTAAAACAAGAACATATTTGTAGGTTTTCTATCTTCTCTATGAGAGAAATCAAAGAATCAGATGCCAATCAACCATATAAACAAATAGTTTGCCGGCAAAATAAAAGATATTAACGGAGTTGGATCAATATGGTGATGATCCACGTGATTTTTCTCGTTCTCTTTCTTGTACAACCTTTGATCGACGACCGTCATCACGTCGTTGATGCACTGGGGTGTAACTGGGGGAGAGTGTCGACCCATCCATTGCCGGCCGACATTGTCGTGAGATTGCTGAAAGACAACGGATTTGAGAAAGTTAAGCTCTTTGAGGCTGACCCATCGGCGCTCATTGCTCTTGGCAAGTCTGGTATTCAGGTGATGGTCGGGATTCCGAACGACCTCCTCCCATCTCTGGCTTCCAGTGTGCGTGTAGCGGAGGAGTGGGTTGTTCAGAACGTGTCTGTTTATTTGTCTAAATACGGCGTGGATATCAGGTACATAGCCATCGGAAACGAGCCGTTTTTGGAGTCCAACCGTGGAGTGTTCAACAAAGTTATCTTTCCGGCGCTTCAAAACGTTCAAGCTGCAATTATCAAGGCGGGGCTTTCACGGCAGGTTAAACTTACGGTTCCTTTCAATGCTAATGTTTACCAGACTGAGAATGGACTCCCTTCTGGTGGAAACTTCCGGTCCGACGTTCTCACTGTTGTTAGCTCCATTGTTGCTTTCCTTCACGACAATGGCGGGTTTCTTACCATTAACATCTACCCTTTTCTCAGTCTTCACGCCGATCCTAATTTCCCTCTCACCTATGCCTTCTTCGACGGTGGCACGTCGGCGCCGGTGGTTGATGGTTCTATTACCTACACCAATGTCTTTGAAGCCAATTACGACACTTTTATCTTCGCCTTGGAAAAGAATGGATTCCCCACTATGAGCGTGGTCGTAGGCGAGATAGGCTGGCCAACAGACGGTGATCCTAACGCTAATGCCAATTACGCCCGTCACTTCAACCAGGGACTCCTCGACCGTATTATTCGGAAGTCCGGCACGCCGAAACGACCCAACTTGCCACCGGATATATACATTTTCTCACTCATCGACGAGAATGCCAAGAGCATAGAACCGGGTAACTTCGAGCGGCATTGGGGTATCTTCAACTACGACGGCACCATCAAGTACCCTCTATCTTTCTACAACGGCCGGAGCCTGGTGGCAGCCAAGGGAGTGAAGTACATGGAAAAACAGTGGTGTGTGCTCTCTCCGACGGCAAGCATCGCGGATCCTAACGTTCCCGGAAGTACCCAGTATGCATGCACTTATTCCGATTGCACCAGTCTGAGTTATGGATCGTCTTGCAACGGATTGGATGTAAGAGGGAACATTTCATACGCTTTCAACCAGTTCTACCAGACGAGAAACCAGCAGAATGGTGCGTGCGGATTTGGAAATCTGGCCAAGCTCACACGTACCGATCCGTCTCAGCAAACCTGCCGGTTTGAGGTCATGATAGATGTCGGTAGACGTAAGAAGCTGAAACCCTCTCCCTTTAATCCGCCTTCTCGTCGCAGCGGAGTGGGTTCTTCTAGCATCTTTTCCGGTACTACCGCCGCCGTCTTTTTTGCCACGATGATGGTGTTGTTTTACTGTTCATAGCCAATCTAATATCTATCTATCTCCTCATCGGAATTTTTGAATACAGTGTAAATTTGTAATATTTGGCCATGAGTTTTTATCAATTAATATTCATACCCCTTTGATTAATCATTTGAAAGCTAAAAGTTTTCCCTCTTTGTCGGCAAGGTGTTTGATGCTATGTCCGCATCAACATCACCGGTAGTCCGAAACACGCTAGAATCATAATCACCGGACGTCCGGAACACGCTATCATAATCAGACTGACAGTGAAAGAAAAAAGAATAATATTTTGGTAAGATCTACGTAGTACGTAAATCTGAACTTCCGGCGGTGGAACTGTAATCTCGCCGGCCGGTGTTGCAAAGTCTGATGGAGTTGATATAATCTCGAGGAGCATGAGCAGACAGTCCGGGCATGAACAAACCGAAAAATCTAAACAGAATGCTCAGATTCGATTCCTTGTACTCAGAACCATACCTCTTCGTCATTGAAAAACTTCGCAGGAACTCCCAGAATGCGTTCAGATGAGCACACAGTAAGTATCTTATCGTCAGGTAGTTCCGGTTCGGCACCTCCTCCGTCTCCATTTCCTGATATTTTCTGTTGAAATAGATACATGTCCCAAAGTGTTTGAAGAAGAAGATCTCATCGTCGTAAGGGAGTCGCGGCACAGCGTCGTTGCAGTAGACAACTCTCCGGTATCTATTACGGACATGTACTTTCATAAAGTTTCCGACTTCCTCGTCGCCGATCCTTGGCTGGCCGAAGGTGTAGATGCCCGACATTCTGCTCATCAACTCCCATTCGCCGTGGTAGACGAGAAGAATTGGGAAGAGAATAGCCAGAGCTCCACCTAAACTATGTCCAGTTAATAGAAACTCAGCTCTGGGGTGTTCTTCGAGTAAGCTCTTAAGCTTTAGACGGAGAACGGTGTATGCCTTGTTTTCTACGCAGTTGGAGAAGTTGGGATCATCACGGTTTACTATCCCCAGAGCCTCGAGGAAACCCATGTGTACTTTTCCGATCGTCGGAATCTCGTACCAGGAGTAATCCCAGTCTGTTATCCAGTCGTCGGCGTCAAAGGGTTTGGTGCCTCGGAAGCTAACAAGGATCAAATCCGCATCTTTGGCCTTGTCGGATAGTATGAACATTTGGGTCGATTTACTCATCTCCATATCTGTTTCCGCAGCCGTCGGGGTGTTTACATATATCAACAACAAGTTAAGATTTAAGTCGTTAAGAAGAAAGAAAATTGATTAAAATTGGCATTCTGGAATCTGGAATATGATCTCACCATCCCAACAATTGTAGAATTCATCGAAATGCATCTGTAAAATAAAAATATAAAATTCAGTCTCCGATAACCGGGGAATAATGTCGGAAGTATATCGATTTGAAGATAAGATATATACCTCCCAATGATCGGAAATAACACTCCGAACGACATTCTCATTTTCGTAAGCTAATTTCGAAGCCATCATACATAGATCCATAACAGCTTTGCTCTCAAAGTCAATACAATTACCACCTCCGGCAGTGCTGGTATGAATGATATTTCCACGCCGGTAGAGATCCATCCTTCTATCCAACTGCCCGATTATGCCGATGAACGTATCCGACCCGATTTCCGGAACAACCAATCTCCCTGCCAACGAAAAAGATGATACAGAAACTTCAAAACTCCGGTCAGACAGGGCTGACCCGTAACTCCGACGATGACGAGTAACATTAACATTAACATACCGATGAGGATATTGAAAAACAACCGGAGAACCCCGCCATTCTGATCCAGAAGATTTAGGAGATAGTTCACTTTTAAACCGAAGAACTTCATTGGTTTCCTAACGACATAGATGAGCTTTCTGACAAAGATCGATATTAAAATCACACATCTGTGACCCCATTTATCCAACTTTTCCCTTATCCACTCCGGTGAGTCGTCTTCAAGGAAAACCTGCTCGGCTCTTCTCCACGACACAAAAGAGACCAACAGATCAAAGAAACTACCTTTTTCTTGTCTTACTACGAAGTATCTTTGACTGAAACACGACGCCGGTGGTATCTTCTCCTCATTTCCATCCCGCCCTCGTCGTAAAATACTCCCATTCCGACGATGAATCGGCATCTTCCCGTCAAACAAGATCGTCTGTACGTTGAGTCTGTACGAAGAAAGAAATCATTTCTGGTAACCCGTGAGCACGCAACACGCCAACACCTACTACATTCTTATATCAGAGATACTGGATGTATATGTAAATTAATAGATTATTTGGATATTAATAAAATTAACCCTTTTATTTTTGTTTTATTTAACATTTTAATCGGGTCGGTTTATACAGTTATACCCAGTTATTTCAACCAAAATATAAAAAATCGCCTTCAGTCTTACCTTTCGCCGTTTGCTTCCTCCACCTGGGTGGGTAGATCGACGACTCCCAAAGAAGAATTAGGAAAGGTTCCGATGGCGCCGGCGGCGGATATAGAGGATGAGATCCGGAATGAGAAGAATCCACCACCTCTCGATGAGGATGATATCGCTCTTCTCAAAACTTACGTACGTTTGTAGTGTGTTTCTTTATTGATTCACTTTTTTGTTCTTGTTCCACTAGGGTTTTCTTGTTTTCAAAGCTGAGATTTTTTTTTTTGGACTGGGGGAATTTAGGGACTTGGACCGTACTCTGCCAGTATCAAGAACACCGAGAAAGAAATCAAAGAAATGGCCAAGAAGATCAATGATCTCTGTGGTATATGTATATCTTCGCTTTCTATTTTTTGGTGTTTAATTTTTCTGTAATTTTTGTAAAATCAGAAAAGAATAAGTAAATGTACGAGTTTGAAGGAAAACATTCGAGATCATGTTCTATTGTAGTGTAGTTTAGTAATTAGTGTGTCATTTTGTGGATGTGGCATCAATGCATCATTAGACGTACTTCATAGTTTATAATATACGATATTTCTCATTTCTAATTTTCCTAAATTCTTATCATTAATTGTATTCGTAAGTAGGGCTAGTTTTTGTCATGATATTCAAATTCATTTCTTGCTTAAAAGTAGAAACTCCTTACTCGTTTCAGACAGAATTTAGTTAATTCAATATTTTAATCTCTTATATTAAATTAGAATGAAAACATCTGGTGTGTACACAAGCGTTGATTATTGCCATTTTTAACAAATGCCTTGTATTTTTAAATCATACACAGGAATAAAAGAATCGGATACCGGATTGGGTGCTCCTAGCCAATGGGATCTTGTTTCTGATAAACAAATGATGCAAGAAGAGCAACCTCTTCAAGTAAAAACAAACTACTAGACCAAGTTATTGGTTTGCACTGTATTAAACCAATACCAATCTAACAATTACTGTTCTTTTGTTTCAATGAAAGGTTGCTAGGTGCACAAAGATAATCAGCCCAAATACAGATGATGCAAAGTATGTCATCAATGTTAAGCAAATTGCAAAGGTATGCATTCTGTTTATTTTTTGTTGCCGGTCATTGGCACTAAAAAATTTACCGACTTCTATGGAATTTCTTCTTTCAGTTTGTTGTAGGATTGGGTGACAAGGTTTCTCCTACTGATATTGAAGAAGGCATGCGCATAGGGTGAGACTGTTCTCTTTCTTTTCTTCAATGTCATAGATTATCAGGCTCTTAGAATAATACATTCAATCATTTTAAGTGTTTCACATCTTTTACACCATGCATTCTTTCTTGGACAAAATAAAGTAATAAAAAGTAAACACATCAAGACTTTATGATAAAACTTATAGTAAAATACTAATGTTGATTTCTAATTATAGTATGTCAAGTTGTTAAAAGATTTTTTTTGAAAGCTGGTCCCATTATCCACTCAAAGTATATATGCATCAATACTGTTCTATATGCCTTTTCTAATGTCATAAAATCTTATGTGGTTTTAAAAACTGGATAGAATCGATTTCAGATGAAAACAATAAGAATGGGTGCCCGTCTAAACAGTTGTATATACACTATACAGATATACTTTGTAGCAGTTGGTTTTTAGTACACTATTGACTATTCAAGTATAATGTCTTCGCAATGGAAATTATAGATTTTAGATGTATATGATAATTATTTAACACAAATAGCCAAATATCGATCAAACTTATCTTGCAAATCCTACATCCTTTTCAACATTTTTGGGCCTCCAGAAGAGTTTCTTTATCCTCATCCATACAGTCTGATTCACTCTATCATACACTTTAAATGAAGATAAAAAGAATTCCAAATAGATTTTGAAAAAAATGTTAATCTGACTTGTTTTCTGATTATTAGTTATTTGTGATATTGTATTAGTAATGGTGTAGGTTTTATTAAGTAATTACTTGTACCAATTACTTTAGTTCTAGAAACTTCTAACTAGATAGTCTTAACAGAATCGGATTAACCAATTCTTTTAGGATTCTATCTCTCTCAATTATATATAAACTAATTCAATATACTTTTAGAAGGATCGATCTCTTGATCTCCCCACTTTAATCTACTTGTTCTATTCAAAACACTCATAGTAATCTGTTACATTTCAAATTCATGTTAAGTTAGAATTTCAATACTACATATTGTGAGTTTAGTATGCTATACAATACACACTTAAGCTGCAGGGCTCACCATCTTACCATTCATTTAAAAGTTTTAATTAAAAATGTTCTAAATTCTAATATTATTTTTTCAATAGAGTTGATCGAAACAAGTATCAAATTCAAATACCCTTACCGCCCAAAATCGATCCAAGTGTTACGATGATGACTGTAGAAGAAAAGCCTGATGTCACTTATAATGATGTTGGAGGATGCAAAGAACAGATAGAGAAAATGCGGGAAGTATGTACTATGTAGAAATGCCTATGCAAACTTCGTGTACTAGAATTTAGAAGATTTATCAATCTTCCGTCTTTTTTTTAATTTAATTTTTATATTGTTTTTAAGGTAGTTGAGCTTCCTATGCTGCATCCAGAAAAGTTTGTTAAACTTGGGATCGACCCTCCTAAAGGGGTTCTATGTTATGGCCCACCAGGAACTGGGAAAACACTCCTAGCTAGAGCTGTGGCAAATCGAACCGATGCATGCTTTATCAGAGTCATTGGAAGTGAGCTTGTCCAAAAATATGTAGGAGAGGGGGCACGTATGGTTCGTGAACTTTTCCAGGTATTTATTTATTCTTTTTCATTAATCATATCATGGGTTTGCAATTCTTCCTTCATTTATTCACAATCCCTTTTTTTAGTTTTTACCCTTGATTTCCCTGAACTATTCTATATTTCTGTAGATGGCTCGTTCAAAAAAGGCATGCATTGTGTTCTTTGATGAAGTGGATGCCATTGGAGGAGCACGTTTTGATGATGGTGTTGGTGGGGACAATGAAGTGCAGCGCACGATGCTTGAAATTGTGAACCAGCTTGATGGGTTTGATGCACGGGGAAATATCAAGGTGTTGATGGCTACAAACAGGTTCGTGCATATTGTATCTAAAGTCTATGATATATGTTTTCTTTATGTTCAAAATGGTTAGCTGAGATTTGCCTTTAATTTGAATGTCTTCTGATTGGCTGAGTTTTTTTTGCATCTCTTTAAGCTGCATTTTTTTGTATTTTCTTAATTCACAGACCCGATACGTTGGATCCAGCATTGTTACGTCCCGGACGTTTAGATCGTAAAGTTGAATTTGGCCTACCTGACTTGGAGAGCAGGACACAGATATTTAAAATTCACACTAGAACGATGAACTGTGAAAGGGACATTCGATTTGAGCTACTCGCTCGTCTCTGCCCAAATTCTACTGGTAAAATATCTGTCGTGACATTAAAATAATGTTAATTTAGATTTAGATATTAGCATCGATCTTATGGCATCAATTTTTCCAGGAGCCGACATAAGAAGTGTGTGCACTGAAGCTGGGATGTATGCGATTCGAGCACGAAGGAAAACAGTAACCGAGAAGGATTTCCTTGATGCTGTTAATAAAGTTATTAAAGGGTATCAAAAGTTCAGTGCAACTCCTAAGTATATGGTCTATAATTAGCAACATTTGCTATCTATTTCGTTCCTTCCATGGTGACATTACTTACCTGATTTTATCAATTTAGAATCTGTTTCATTATGTAATTGAAGTAATGATTGAATTGTGGTAGTCTTTATACTCTTTACCCATATTTTTAATTAAACATTGAAGGTAAAAATTGATGAGTTTTTTTATCAAAACCTACAGATCCAATGTAGGTAAAGTTTTTTTTTCCAATGCATCTGTTCTGTTTAATTTTATTAGCTTTGGTGGTAGTTATAGGTTTAAAATATCCTAGAAATTATAATCTTATGGTGGTGGAATAAGAAATAAAGAAGAAATTTTTTTGTCAAACTTTGTATAATGCATTCTCAGACATGTTCTAGATTTATTTTTATTTTTTGAACATACCTAATAAATAAGAATATACATCTGTATTTTTAAACACAACAAACACAAGAGTTCAGTGAATTGAATAATAATTAACAAGATAGAACAAACCTAAAACTTTTAAATTCAACATACAATATTGCCACTAACAATATATACTTCACTGTTCTTTCTATTCACTAGTGTTTGGATACCAGCTCAAAGCATTATGTCATTCATATCCATGTCGGCGTCACCATGCCATGCGTCTGCCTCTTCATCTACTACAGAACCACCACCCATTTTTTTGCTCATCTTAGCACGCTGCACCAGCCGAACCAGTGCTTGAACGATATCTGACATTGGCGGTCTAAATTCTGGCTCGTTCTAATAAGTAACACAGAAATAAGAACACCATTGTGGTATGATCAAAGTATTTGCTGTTTTTATTTTTACCTGAACACAAAGAGCGATGACATCGGCAAATCTAGACAGAGATTTTGCGGGGTATAGACCCTTAAGACCTGGATCGACCATCTTGTCAAGTGCGTCAATGTCATGTAGTCGTGGTGTGGCCCATCGAACCAACGACTGCTCTGATCTCACTCTTGAGCTGTGAAAACCGATCCACAAAGGTGTTATTCTTTTATACATAAAAGAGAGTGCATTTTTACAAATAGAAACAGTTGAGCTAATATCCTTGTGGGACAAGAGTGTTATTAGAATTACATGTGTTTTTACCTGTCGAATGGCATCCGTCCTGTCAAAAGTTCCAGCATAACGACTCCAAAGCTGAAAACGTCACTCTTTAACGTGTATTTGCCGGACATTGTAACCTCTGGTGCACAATACCCAGATCCCATGTACTGATCTAATGCCTAAAAAATAGATAAGAAGGAGAAAAAAAAGGTTTGAAACAATTTTAGCCGCCAAATCATCTTGATATTTCAAACATGAAACAACAACCTCATCTTCGACATTAGTTACAAGGTTTGATAATCCACAGTCGGAAATATGAGGATTGAGCTCGGCATCTAATAAAATGTTCGCTGATTTGAAGTTCTTATGAATGATATGCGGCGAGCAAGTTTCATGAAGATACCTGTGAGAACCAATCGTAAAAATCATATGGGCAAATTTATGTTTTTGAAATGAACATGAAATCTCCACAAAACTTACTCCAATGCTTGTGCACTTCCCAACACGATTTTCACACGGGTATTCCAAGTTAACGGTCGACTGAATTCATCAGACATGTACAGAAAATCATACAGCGACCCGTTTCCATGAAATTCATAGACCAACAAATGCTGATCGTGTTCGGTACAATAGCCAACAAGCTTATTCACATTTTGATGATTTAAACGTGAAACGTTTGAGACCACCTCCGCAAAATCCCCAGATGTTGGGTTGGATAAAACCGAAGAGTTGATTTTTTTCACAGCTACAACCTACAAATTCCATTGTTAATTAAATTTCAGTTATGGAACCAGTATAATATGGTATGGTCATAAAAATATAAAATACCTTTCCATTACTGAATTCTGCTCGGTAAACACGGCCAAGAGAACCTTCCCCGATAAGATTTTCATCGGCATTAAAACTGTTAGTGGCCACTTGTAGATCAGCTACAGAATACATAGTTGAATTTGCCAAGATCTTCTTTATTTTCTTTGGAGGTTGCTTGTATCCTTTTTCAACTACCGGCGGCGGAGGTTTGACGATAAGTGGAGCCGGGGGTTGCAATGTTAATATTGTACTTTCAGGTTCCGTGTATATGGGGGTCGACTTTGACTCTATAAGAAGAACAAATGAGATAACACATGAAAATCTCACCTGAATTCAGTATAATAGAAGAATCATAAGAGTCAGCTAGCTTCAAGTGTTATAGTGCATGATGTTATATTTGTATTATATTTCATCATTCTCAATCTCGAGGTGAAAAATGAATGGTTCGGATCATTATAACACCATGAATTATAACACCAGAAGCTGGTCCAGAATCATAAAGACGAATCGATAGTACCGTTTATTTGATATGAGTTGAGGGGAGCACGTGCTTGATCCCCTAGTTTTTGGGAGCGTTTCTTTTTCCTTCTTATGAGGAAGAATGCGACCGCCGAACCGACAGCCAGAAGAGTTATGATTATACCAGCTACTCCCCCGCCACTGATACCAGATTTACTCTTACCAGCAGTAGATTGAGATAGACTATTATGATCCCCTGGTGGCGATGGAGGTGCAGGTCCCCTGTTCCACGAATTGCCATGAGTCCTGTAAAAAAAACAAAAAATGAGGAAAAAATAACTTAATTCGATGGAGAGAAGTTGTCGGTAGACACTCAACTGGAGGTTTTTTATATGTTTGAGATGGCTGGGAATCCATCCGGTGAATTTATTATTCGCAATGTTCCTGGAAGCAAAAACATTTTGCACAGATTTTGGAGTCAATCCGTGTATGAAACTTCTCATAGTCGCAGTCAGAGAGAGTTTAACTCACAAATTCTCGAGCGGGAGATTTGATAGCACATTGATAGTACCTGTAAACTTGTTGTTCTGTAGATATCTGTAGATCAACCAAACATCAAATGATCATACATTCATACTGTAAAATATGAAGAGTCGAAAACTTATTCTCACAATGTCTTAAGCTTCGATAACTTGCCGAAAGAATGAGGAAGTTCTCCCGACAATGAATTACCAGAAAGATCTCTGTGGCAAAAAAATCAAAATCAATTTGATTCGATAAAATTTTGGGTATGGTGATTTATCTTACTTACATTGTGGAAAGGTGATTAAGATTCTGAAACATATCTCCTAAGCCACCACTAAGCTTGTTCTTCTTAATATTCCTGTTTTGATTTCACCCGAATAAACCCAAAATTCCTTGACCCAAAATCACACCCAATTGAAGAGTACAAAAAACAACTCACAGGTATTCAATGTCTGGCATTTTATTAATTGCCCAAGGCGGCGATCCGGTGTAGCCGTTCCCGGAGAGATCTCTAATCAGTTAATTGTCCATGTCCTCATTACAACTCACAAAAACAGCTAATTTCGCAGGTTGATCGATTAATCAAGTATATATACTTACAAGTGCTTCAGTTTCGGAGGATAAGCGTAAGGTAACTCCTTGTTCGCTCCGATGTTGTTGTTACTAACATCTCTGATTCAATTCGTCGAATTCAGAAGAAGAAGCAAAAAAAAACAATAATGATCACATAATCAAAATTGAAAACAAACATACAAAAACTCGAGAGATTTCATCTTCTCCAGCATGTAACCCTCCAGATATCCATTAAGCCCCAATCCCGACAACCGGCTGACATAAAAAAAATTCAGATGAACTAACAGCAACAGATACACTACTACAGTTTACAACTACCACTAACATTTCAGTAACAGCGGATCCAGAGCAGGAAACACCGCGCCAAGATTGTCCACAAGGGTCACCGTTATTGGAGGTCCAACTGTTAAGCTGGGAGTTGGAGCTTAGAGTGCCATACATCCCGTTCAGAGCAGAAACTGGGTAGATCTGGAATCAGAAAAAAAGAAACAAGAAAACCCAGAAGAGGAAGAAGAAAAATACATACCATCGTCTGAATCCGTGTGGGCATTGACAGGGATGAACAGAAGAAGAAGAAGAAGAGCCCCAATTCGTCGCCACATTTCTTCTTGCATCCTTCCAAAGTTCTGGATCCCTTGTTCAGTAACTACAATCCCCACGTCTTCCTATCTTCCTCATGACACATTGAAGCTGGCAATCTGGGGAGAAATAAATAAAAATGGCAACTTTTTTTTTTTACTACAAATATCTACAGTCTAGATCTGCTAGGGGCAGCAGCAGCAACCAGCAGGACGGATGTAGTAGTAGATGAGTGGTCTTTTTCTTTCCACCTTTTGTCCCCTTTTTGTTCTTCAAATCATGAGTAAGACTGTAGATTTACTGCTGACCACATCACCATAGATAGCTCCATTAGCGGCCATTGCAGCCATTGTTTGAAATATAGCGGTGGGTGTCAACACTGTCACATGGTACACATGGCTCGACATGTTTGTCGCACATGCAAACGATGATTGAACTTGGACGTTCGAGATGACTCCTGGAGAATTTCAACTTTAAAAGACCTAAGACCTTGTACATGGATCGGATCGGTCATGAGCCCAGGCCCATTAAGATGATTGAACTTTTTTTTTAATTAAAACTATCTGGTAATATATAAATTTTAACCATAATGTGCTTCTAACATCTTTTTCGTTTTTCTAGGAAAAACCCTTTTATCACCTTTTGATCCACTACATGCAAATGATTGCTTATATCGTTTTTACTTTCAAAGGACGTTCTTCTTCTAATAGATTGATCATTCTATGGATATGACTTTTTTGGTCATTCTATTTTTCACATCTTTACCTTCTATACTTTTTGGTGAATCAGAATTCTGTTTGTTGAATTCCAACCCACCATTAGCCTAGATATTGTAATTTTTTAATACAAGTTTCTACCGAATTTGAACTTGAAAGTTCAAGATGACACTCCCAGAATTTGTACTTTAAAAGACTTAAGAGTTAAGACCTTATTTACTCATAAAAGTCATTAATACGACGTTGGATCATTAATGGGCCCAGGCCTAAGTCCATTAAGATGATTGAACTTGGATGTACAAAATGACACTCAGACTTTGTAAACTTAAGACCTTGTTAAATCATAAAAGTCATTAACACGACGTTGGATCATTAATGGGCCTATACAAAGGCCCGGTAAGATGATTGGATCAGATATAAATCGATAAAAACGAGAAATTAACCAACCGTACGTTACTACGTTTGCCAATGAAATAAATCAATAATGAATGGCTGAGATTTAATCATCTTGAGTAGGTTAGTTAGGTACTTAGATTAACCGTATCTTATTATACCATGGAAATCTTAATTGTTTTTATAATCAATTTTTTTTTTAAGTTTTCTACGAAATTTAATTACCTTATCAGTCAATAGTACCCGATTATTGAACCCGAATAAATAATTCGGTACCTATCAATCGGATTATCGATCATTTTAATCAACACTAGTCACCGTATAGAATAATTGAAACCCGAAAAGGACATTAAGAGTTGTTTATCGACATTATCAGCAATAATAATCTTATCCGTTGACCAATTCAGTCATTAAGACCATTATCGTTGACTTCAGTACAGTGTAGTGCGCGTCAGAACTCTAACCCTAACTAAAATAACCAAATCCATCTTCACCGGAAAAACATATTGGTTCGAATCTGGTTAAGTTGTTGACCAATTATCCAACACGAAAATAAACACTTTTATTTAATTATTTTATTCCTCTCCAAACTCCAAAGTAGAGTTGGTCACCGGGTAATGGGTAGGGTAATACCCAATAACCTAATATTACTAGTGGTGATACAGTATCCCGAACCCGGTCATAACATACCAGCAACTGAAAGTCTGGATAGCCCGAGATGAGCTGAGACACCTATTCTAGGTTTGGGGAGGTCCCAAGTCAACTCCTGGGAAGATCGACTTTCCCAGAGGTCGACTTTCCTGGGACTCGACTTCTGAAGAAAGTCGAGTCCTAGAGAAGTCAGACCCCAAGGAAGTCGATCCAAGGAAAGTCGATCTTGGACCAAATCTGATCAGTTAGGCGGTTACTGATCAAATGACCAGATTACCCCCATAAGAAGCCCTATAAATATGAGACATCTCTTACTCATTAAGGCAGGTTATTTAGAGTAAAGAAGTTTTAGTGAAGTGAAGCTCTGCACACTTAAGTTCCGACCTGATTTTCCCATGGAGTTCCTCGCGCTGACGCTTGTTGGAAGCGTCTTGGAGTACTAGGTAGGATATGGATTTATTTTTTTTCACTCAATCAAATATTTTCACCCGATTTTTGGCAGATTTTTTGTACGTCGAATTTTAACACGTCAAAAAATCATGACCATCAAATCGACATTTCGTCGTACATGAGTTAGTATCTTTTGTTGTACATTTTTTTCGTCGTACATGAGTTAGTATCTTTTGTTGTACATTTTTTTGTCGTACATGTGTTAATGTCTTGTACAGTATATTATTGTACTACGTACTGAAAATTACCGTATAAATATTTTATTTTTTAAAGACTAGTTACTCTCGAAATATGTGATACTATACTGATCTGATATCGTAATATAATCTACAAAAGATTAAAGTTGTAAACTGTGTAATATCTGACTTAACATAATGAGCAAGTATGGGTAAGTCCATACCCATACCCGATTCAAGCTCTACATGAAATATTGAAAGTGACTCCATAGAAAATCAGAAATAGCTCGATCTGGCGAACCCAAATTACACGACACGGCACACCATGTCTGAAAGTCTTCGTTCAACCGTTTGATGTTCCTTTGATTTGATCTCATGGCCCATTTATTCCCACTCCCAAGTCAGGTCCCCCGGCAGCTCACCTTCCGATCCACCCCACGGGCCAAGGCCAGGTATATATACATGTAAAGAGATCGATTATAGTCGGATATAGCTAGAATAATGGAAGATACGGGAGGAGATGGACGTCGTCCTCCCGGGGAAGACGGCGGCAGCAACGATAGGACTGCGATTCTGGGTGGGAAGCTTTTTATGGCGGCGGCGTTGTTCTTTCTGGCGAGTGTTGTTTTTGTGGTGGTTCTCTATTTGTACACGAGATGGAGGTTGGGGAGGAGGATGAGGAGGAGGAGTGGTGGTGGTGCTGACGGTGGGGTGTATCAGAGTGATTACGATGCTGAAATAGGCGGGACGTCCACTCGGATTCATGGGCTCGACACCGAAGTGATTGAGTCTCTCCCCATCGTGGTTTTCGAGAAGAAGAACTTCGACAGTGGGATTGAATGTGCGGTTTGTTTGTCGGAATTGGTCGACGGGGAAAAGGCTCGTGTTCTTCCCAAGTGCAGTCATGAGTTTCACTTGGAATGCATCGACATGTGGTTTTACTCTCACTCAACGTGTCCTCTGTGTCGTAATCCCGTCGGATTGGATAATCAGACAGCCGAGCCGGGTTTGTCGTCGGAGACGGAGGCTGAGGCAGAGGAAGAAAATTCGAATTTGCCGACAAACGTTCTATTCTGGGGCACTGGAACGGGGTTGGTTCAAGAAACACTGCACAACTCCTCCTCCACCCCACGTACCACCGATGGAATGCTGGTCATTGATGTACCGACGACGTCGGCACCACTTCCCCCGAGCAGTTCGAAGAGTAGTCCGACGCCGACACGGTTGAGATCGCTGAAGAGGCTGTTCGTTGACGACTCTCAATTGCAATGAAATTTGCAAAAAAACACTTCATATTTATTTATAAATTGTAAATAATAATAAATCATTTATTTCTAAATAATCAAATAATCTCCTAATAATTTCTTATTTAAGTGTATTGCTAATTTGCTTTTTATTTTTTGATTATAGCCTAAAGACCCTTGTGGAAAGTGCAGGTTTTTTTGATAACCCGAGATCCGCCAAAAGATCCGCCAAATCTATTAATCACCCGAATTACTTATATGGTTAGTTGTCATCCTTGGTTGCCAATCTAAAACGTTTTATAACGCTCTATAAATAAGTGTAATTCATTATGAAATAATATCAATCAATTTCCTACCTTCTTTCTTAGGCTCCTCGGAGACTCTCTTCCTTCTTAAGCTCCTCAAAGATCTTTTCCCCTAGCGGCGTTGTCATTAACATGTGACATATTGGTGCTTTCAAGTGACTTTCGGTGAATATCACTCATGGGCCATGGCAGATCAAACTTCACAGGAAAACGAACAATTAGTTAGTGGAGATTAGATCAGACCTTGCTGCGATCATGGCAATGTCACAGATGGTTCGTGAGTAGGATATGACAATCTCACTACTTAGTGAAAGGGTGACAGAGAGATCGGCAGGAACAAGCCGTCGGATAAACAAAGGAACGGATCAGACGAACGAAGGAAGAACTTTGTTCCACCAGAGGGTGACAGACTGACAGGATTAGACGGTAGATCGTAGACTATCCGAAGTTTGGAGGAAACGACGTGGAGGGGTGGCTCTTTTCTCACTACTTAGGGAAAGGGTGGCAGAGATCGGCAGGAACAAGACGTCGGATAAACAAGGAAGCGGATCAGACGAACGAAGGGAGAACTCTGTTCCACCAGAGTGACAGGAATAGATGGTAGATCGTAGACTGTTCGAAGTTTGGAAGAAACGACGTGGAGGAGTGGCTCTTTTCTCACTACTTAGTGAAAGGGTGGCAGAGATCGGCAGAACAAGCCGTCGGATAAACAAGGGAGTGGATCAGACGAACGAAGGGAGAACTTTGTTCCACCAGAGAGTGACAGGAATAGACGGTAGATCATAGACTGTCCGAAGTTTGAAGGAAACGACATGGAGGGGTGGCTCTTCCAGACGGAGGCAGTACACATATCTTTGTGCAACCGGCGATGGTATAGAAAAGTGACGTGCATTCACAGAGGCATTACGTGAATTCAAAGTTTTTGTGGGCACCGGAGATTTTTTATTGTGTCGTAACGTAGAAATATGCTGTCAAGGATCGTTCATCACTACAAACCTTTTCGTATTAGCATGGAAGGAGCAAATATATATAGTACTTGACCTACAATGGTTGGAAACGTCTGGACTAGTTCTGACAAACTATAAGACACTAACTATGGAGTTTTTGGTCGTCTACGATAGAGACCTGCCAGAACTAATAGCTTACAAACCGGGAACATCTCTGGTGGAAGCAGGGGACCTAGAATTGTGCAAGCAGCGACAACTCTTAGAGGAATTGAAGGAGAGTCTACTAATCGCCCAGGAACATGTAAAAAGGAATGCGGATAAGCACCGATGATATGTAGAATTCGAGGTAGCGGCGATTTTGTATTGTTAAAATTGAAACCTTATCGGCAAAACCTGGTAGCACGACACGAGTTTCATAAGCTGGCAAAGCGATTCTACGGGCCTCTGAGATAACTCATAAAATTAATTCGGTGGTTTATAAATTAGGACTTCCGGAAGGCAGTCTGATCTCCCACCATTTTTCACGTATCATTATTATAAAAAATCACGGACACTCTACAAGAAGTAGGAGAGGTAGAGCTGGACGACGTTTCGAACAAACGTTGGGTCGAGAACTCCGAGAAAATCAGCTCGCACTCCAGTTGCTCAGGAATTTCTCTCTCGTACGCAACATGTCCTAATGAATGGAAGTGACCCTCTATTTATAGGGCATCTTATGGAGATAATTTGGTCATTAGGGCCGTAAACGTCTAGTCGTTCAGATCTGGTTTCAGGTCGACTTTCTGGGATCAACTTCCCTTAGATCGACTTTATCCAGGTCAAATTTTCCTATTAGACCTCTTGAGGTCGATTTCGGGAAAAGTCGACCTGCAAAGGTCGATCTCCTCATAAGTCGACTTGATCCTCTCATCACCTATACATGTGTTTTACCATCCATTCTGTGTTGTATCAATCTTTAATTGCTGGTGTCGTGATCAAGTCTCGGATATTGTATCACCAGTACTCCTCCCCTTCGTTACGTACTAGGTTTCCTGAAGGATGCTTTCTGGTCTTATTGATGCGATCTGATCGTCAGAATCTGCATCACCAATATCAATTAATTTTCTAGCTTCTCTTTCGCTAACGATTTCGACTTGTCATTAATATTCTATTTACAAAAAAAAAATCCCTTTGTTTGAAATCCAGTCGTCATCAAAGACATCATGATCACCACAGTATACTTAAGATATCTTATTATTAAACCTTAGATTCTTATGAGAGATAACATATTAAAAATTAAAAAGATTCTCATATATTATCTTGTGATAATCACAACCGTTCATATTCCATCGATCAATGACTCTAATGGTAAATTAAGGTTTAAATTATAATTAATCGATGATTTATTACGTGATTATGTTTATATATTAAAAAAAATATATGATTTTTTTTGGATCAATATATCAAGTTCTCTAATATTTACAAAAGAACAAAAAAATGGCTATAAAAGAAACAGTTGCCGAAAAGAAGTGAGGGATTGAAGAAATTGGGGAAGGGAAAAGGAAACAAGTTGCTGAAATGGGGAAAATGCGAGTTTTAACAGATCTATACCAGGAAAAGGAGCATCGAGTAGAGCGGAGCTGTTGATCTTGATAACTTCAAACAAGTTACAGATCAAACTCTCGATTTTTCATTCGATTCTCGAGGAACTGCCTACTGTCTCGTATTTCTTCATTTTTATTTTCTTTCAATTTTTTTGTTTCACGATTCCTTAGTTGTTCTGTTGATTTCCCTGGGAGTTTTGTTTGGTGCTTTTGGAAAAATATGTACATGTGGGTTGTGGCTGTTAGCGAGTTGGGGTTTTGATTGTTTCCAATTAGGATTTTTAGGTTTGATTGGTTCTTTTTAGGCCGGTAGAGTTGAACTAGTCTCATGTGAAATTCGTTAAACTAAGAAAAAAAGGGGAGGTTTGGTCTTCTTCAATCAACATTTACAGAGACTAATCTAGGACTCTAATCCCATGGCTTTGAATAAGTTTTCAAATAACCCTAGTTACAGTTTCATTGGTACAATGAGCCACCAAACTCAGAATTATTTTATACCCAGAAAGTTGTGGTTTGGTGCCAAGTGCAGTCATGTTCCCAGGCGTTCTAATTTTGTGAGCTTTAGAGGTTTTTTGGACAAAAAAGATGGTGTTTTTAAAAGGACCGGCGGTGATTGTGGAAAAGCTCGTGCTCTTTCGCAGTATTGTCAATTTGTCCAGGACAAGAGCATTTACACTGACACGGATCTAATTAAAAGCCACGGATCGTCGAATCATGGGCTACCTATTAATGGTTTTCCACAACTTATGTTTTCAGAGAAATTAACCGTTGCCGTTGATGTGGATGAAGGTTTTCTTGTTGTTCTTGCCTGTGTAAAGTTGTTTTCCTCTATGCAATTTAAATTTTATATATTTTGTTTTCTAATTGCAGTTCTTGGAAGCTTTGTCTCGGCACTTAACCAGTTCATCGCAGAGCGATATCATTCCTTTCACTCAGTTTCGGAGTATTATGTATATGAGTTCTTTAAGGTAATAGCATTATGCATTTATGCACGCACACCACAATTCTTTTGAATAAAAAATATCAATATTTTTTTATCTTTACATGTTCATTTTAGGTATGGAAATGCTCGAGAGGTCAAGGTATATGCATGTTACTATAAAAGATCAATGCCTTTCTTAAATTCATTTATACATGTTAATTATGCTGGTTGCCTTCCACACTATTGGCAGCTGATATCCGAGTTCACGAATTCTTTAAAACCCATTATTTTCAAAAGGGGATTCATCCCATACCAGATGCTCGTCGGGTTCTCGACAAGCTCCACCCTTTTTGCAATTTCTCAGTTGTTACGTACGTTTATTATTTTCCTGTTTCTTACTTTTTTTCTTCTCTTGTAATGTTTTCTTGTTCTATTTGCAATTTTGCATATATCATCAGAATGTTTCGCTCTCACATATTATTTTTCCCTTAAAATATATATGTGAAAAGATCTAGGCAGGATGTTATCAAAGATCATACATTAGAGTGGATAGAAAACCATTATCCAGGATTGTTTCAGGAGATACACTTTGGCAATCACTTTGCTTTGGATGGACGATCTCGACCCAAATCTGAGATTTGCAAGTTTGTCATTTCACTCATACGAAATAGCATATTTATTTGATGTTTATGATTTAAACTCTCAAAGAATACATATTCATTTCTGTATTTGTATTTTCCACTACTGTATGAATGAATCTTTAAGACCCATTTCATTCAACTTCTTTACTTGCTGCAGTTCTTTTGGGGCTAAAGTTCTCATCGATGATAATCCAAGCTATGCTCTTGAATGTGCTGAAGTGGGTATCAGTGTTCTATTATTTGATTATGATAACTCCTACCCTTGGAGCAAATCCGACTTGGCATGTTCGCATCCACTCGTGACTAAAGTTCACAACTGGAGTGAAGTGGAGAAAGCCCTTTTATTATCGGTAATATCTGATACAACAATACTATGATGCATTTCCTTAGGTTCTTCTGATCTCCGAGACTTGATTATTATGTCCAGTCGTAATTTTATTCTAATAAACATGCATACTATTTGGCAATTTGGCCTCAAATATAAGAAGAGGCTTGTGATTCACAATTATTCATAGGAGATATCATTTTTGCCATAGTTGTGTAAATATTAAATATATGTATATTACATAGGTATTAAACATCTTCATGGATGCCATGTTGAAATGCAATATACACGATTCACAAAGAACACTCCACTTTCTCATTCAGTTTTATACCATATTTCTCAAGCATTTCCAGAGCTGTGAAATCAATAAAACGAAATAAATCAATCCTGAAATTATATTCTTTATAGGAGGTTTAAGAAGGAATGCCTTGCTTTTTACCTGGAACATAAACCTCTGGTTGAAGTGGCCTGATCACACCCCTTTCTTTTATTTTATTGTCAAGTAAGAGCTATGCAATGCAAATAATAACGGTTAGAGAGGTAATGTAAAGCAAAGCACTACAACTAACTAGCTAAACAGTTAATATTATAACAACGATGCATACCAAAGCCCCTATGGCTGCTGTAATACCGACGGTGAGGGCCATTGCTTTGGTGGATTTTCCATTTTGGTCTATCCTTCCATATTCCAATAGAGTCATCCGATGCTTCTCATTCGGCCGTCCATCAGGGAATTCTACCTCTACTTCATGGTGCAAGAGCACCATGTCCTACAAAATCAAAGATTTTATGGTTATCTTGGTTTATTTAGTATGCGAAAACTTTCTTTCTATTGATGTTGTTTGTTTTAGGGCTTACCTTCTCTAAGTGAGAATAGGATAGTCTCTCTTCCATCCGGAAGCATATTACATCAAATGGAGAGTGGCAGCAATCTGGGATTTTCTCCTCTTCATCAAGTCCCAGGAATCTGAGTGAATAAAGAAGGTTAAAAATTTATACACTCGCAGTGGATAAATTAGAATCTCACATTGCCACTCAATTATTCTTGAAGAGAAGAAGATTTAGTTACTTGATGGTCTTCACACAATTGATAGCTGATCTTTTTTCTAAGCAATGCCCAAGAAGAATCAATCTGTCAATTATTTCTTCCCCATCCTCGAGAGTTTTGACAGAGGATTCTTGAACAGTACCATCTTTACTCAGAATGTGGTTAAGAAAAGCTCTAAATGTCGTGGGTTCTTTCAGCATGGGGTGTTGTTCAGCCTTGAAGAAACCCACATTTGCAAGACTTGCCATTATTTCACCAAATCCTGCATTACTATTTAATCAGTTGAGGTTTTAGAGGGGTTGATGAATTGATGGTGAATGACTGAAATCAGCACCTTCATATCGTAAAGTTGCACGGAAAATGGTTGATGATTCTTTTTTGATCCCATATAAATCACCATAGATCAAAGAATTACGATTTGGGATACACTCTAAAGCAAATGCTGGAAGATCTGATATTCTGAATCTTTCAGCTGAATTATATAGTTCGTCTCCTGCAGCAAACAATTTATATATAAAGAATGAATGAAGGAAAGAGCTTGCAGTGCATGTTCAATTTATAATTACTAATTACCATCAACAGTTATTATCTCTCCATCAGACAAGTAAGTCGCGGGATTTCGTCCTGCGCGAATAGCTCCAGCTGGATTCCAGCTGAATTTGTAAGCAAGTGGATTGTTTGCTGCAGATGGTGAAGGTAATCCTCCACAGTGAGAGGTAAAGCACTTGATTTTTCCATTCTTTTCATGAGCTTCATGGATCATCTTCATTGCCAGCATATGATCTTCAAAGTTTAAATCCAAAGTTTGTTGTTTCAGTCAATCAAAGTTAGAAGAAATGAAATTAGGCAAAACAAAAAACCAGCATGATGGATGCACCTATGCCAGGGTCAAGTCCCATTTCACACAGAAGTGTAACTCCAGCAGATTTCGCCTCCTGCTCCAATCTTGACATGGTTCCATCAACATAACTTGCAGTCACAAGGTGTTTTTTGTTCTCGATACAGACCGCGGCCACCGCGGCATGGAAACCAGGCGGCAGCAAGCTGATGACAATGGCAACCTTGAAAAATCAGTACAAAAAAACATGCTCAGAACTTCAGAACTGTGTGGGAAGGATCTTCTAGAAAAAAAGTCCTCTGGTTAATTAAATTACCTGAGAGATGACTTTGGAGAGACTTTCATAATCACTGACATCAATCTGAAGCGGCTTTGTGTTTGGAATACCTTCAGCTGTCTGCACGCACACACAATGACTGTTTCAATTATAATTACAGTTACATGATTGTAAAAAGGATGAACTGAAGAATCACCTCCACTGCATCCTTCATAAAAAGTGACCCAACAATCACTTGAATATCCGCATCACAACCTTGTGATACCAGAAATTCAGCTGTTGGGCGGCACACCCTGCCTGCGCCAAGAATTAAAACAGTGGGGGAAGATGAAGAAAAGTCCATAGATTCTGGTTCAGACCCGATCTTCGCAACCTTGAGAAGTGCTCTGCTATTGGGTTTTCTGTTTGAGTTTGCAACCAGAGTTAAGGAATCGATTATTTTATCTAAAGTAGCTTTATCAGATGCTCCCACCTGATAAAAGGATAGAATGTATTATTAAAGCTGGCCTGATTTTGACCTTTCAATACAATTATATAGGGAATCGAAATTGGTCTGGATTGGATACCTGAAGCTCTGAGTAAGAAGTAGCATTTCCATTTTGACCCACTTCACATTTAAGCAAGTGGAAAGATCCACCGCCAGCTTCGATGGCATCCAGAGATTCGTTTATCAGAAAATGGTCGAACAGATGGCCACTTAGAGAAACCAGTGCTCTGTAATGGTAATTCGGAAGACGACCATTGTCAACCGGAGAAGAAGCTCTCACTCTCACACGAGGTATGTATTCGTACAACGCTGTGAGTTTTCCTTTATGTGCTATGCATGCTCTTCTCAGGTGTTGGGGTAAATCTCCCAGGTCGTTTCTTATTGTAGCCAAGCTACCGATGAAGTTTGACAGTATATCACCGAAATGCTGTGTTGCCTGCAGATCAAAGCGAGCAATGGTTGAGAACTGAGAAGAGAGAAATGGATACATAACTAATTTTATCAACCTCTCTGGAAAATTCGGTCGGAAGAATGTCGACGGAGAGACAGATAATGCCATCGCCTTCCATGTCAGTGTGGTACGAGTCATTTGCAGGATTGTACCTGAAGAAAGGTTTCTCTAGAGTCGTCGATTGGTTGACGAATTCCAAAGACCCTCCGACGTCGCAAGTGATGTCGGAGATTCCAAGCAGTGGGGTTTTTTGCACGGCGATGAGTTGTTTCAGTTGCGCCGTTGTCAGCAGCCGTGGATACCGTTTCTCCCAATACATGCAGTTCACTGTTACATATTTTACTCCGATGAATCAAAACAGTGGGTTATGATCGGGTTTCCACTGTTTTGCATATTGCTTACCGATCACAGACGCGTATGGGGCGATTCTGTCGTGGAAAACGGGGGTGTATTGTTCAGGGTGCGAGTAGTAATCAACCTTAATCAAATCAAAACTAGTCAGAACATGTGATTGATCTGTATTGTGATAAGTAAAATATTTGGGTTACTTTGTCAAATGTTTGGGTTGGATCCTTGGGAATGACCATGTGTTCGGATGTGACGACGCAGCCGAACACATTGAGCTGTCTCTTTGATGATTCCGAACATGTTCCCGGAAGTTGGGAAGGATGGACGAAGGTGTGAGGGAGAAGCTTGAATATCTCCTGCGCTCCTTGAGAAACTGTATATATATATAAGAGTTGAAGAGATTCTTTTTAACAGAGATTTGAAATAGCTAGCTTGAGCTTGAGGTCAGTCTTTAGTCTGTACATACCGTTTCCAGACCCAGTGAAGACAAAAACCACCGGAGATATTCCAGAAGGGAGCCCAGAAGAGGCGATCTCTTCGCCAACTGAAATAACGGCGGCTTTGGCGGCGGCAAGAGATGGATACATGTGTGATGCTCCGAGTGAGAGGAATGGGGTTGAATACCCCAGATTGAGATATCCTGTTCGATCGGAATCGGATTGTTATATTACAGATTACAGTTGTAGAAATCATATCTACATCTTGTTTGCATGAATGAACGAATGTACTTAGTCCCAAGCCATGTAAGAAGTCGATCATTCCTGCACGGCCGGCGAATTTTCCGAATGCGAGCAATCTTTTGCCATGGTCGCCGACGATGAGCTCGTAGTCAAACAGTGAGATTCTTTCCGACAGAATCTAACCAAATCAAATCAACGAACAAGAAATTAATCACCATATATATAATTCGTGGTTCAAAATTCAAACGTAGTCAAATTGATTTCTTCAATTAACCTTATCCAGCAGGATCATGTTTTCCGTCTGCGCTTTGTGCGTGTGCGAGAAAAATGCGTAAGCTCGGTTGGGAAGAACCATGTCCAGCTGCGATCGACGGTGAATATTATTCTAGGGTTTATATAGATAGTTATATATAGAGTGATACCTTGGGTTGTTTGACGCCCAAGATGAGGCCGCATTGAGAAAGATCCGAGGAGATACGGCAGCCGACGTCTTCATACTGAGAATCGTGGAAAATGCGCTTGGTGCTCGGCTGAACAATGATCTCGTCGACTCCGCTGTCTTTGTGAAGAAGACGAGCGCAGTGAGAAGGCGTCAGTGGAGCTCTTCTTTCCCATACGCTCGTGGTTTCTGCAAGAATACCCACCACTCTATTTCCCAATGTTGCAGCAGCAGCATCAGTTTCTCCCTGTAAATTCAACCAATCAATTCAATCATGTCCGATCATCATCAGCAGCAGCAGCCATGGCTGGTCCTGTAATTACCTACCTACCTACCTACCTACCTACCTGGTGAGCATCCATTGAAAAGAAGTTGAAACTTGAAACCAATCGATTAAACGACTTGATATTGATCTGGGTATTATTTATTATTCAAACAAACACGTACGTACCTCGTCGGAGAGTTTCGAATTGAGAAGAAAACAAGACGGAACTTTGAACTTTGGACGTTACTATACAGTTCACACTTCACATCACTTACCCAAGTTGACAGATGGTCGGCCAAAGTCGTTATCTACTTTGGAAGTCCGAAAATGTCAACATCGACGGGAAGATATGACAGTGGATCAACATCTTATCTTATCCGGCAGCCAAGGGTTGCGTTGCGTTCTTATCTAGTTAGCTTAGTTGTCGCCTGTCTACCTGTCTACATTTTGATTAAGTCCTTGGTGGTAGCGTTGCAACACTACCTTTTCGGTTAGATCGTTTAAATAAACGAGTTACTTTAGAGTTTGGGTTCGATTCGTTTAATTACCGAACTTAACCAAATTGAACTGGAACCGAATAGTTCGTCGAATACTGAACTTTTTTTACATAATTCTAAAAATAAATATTAAAAAAAATAACACATGTCCATCTGATCATCTTTGAAAAATAAACAATAAAAAAAACATTGTTTATAGTTTATTTTCTTTTGTTAAATCAATCCTTCGTAACGTTGCAACTCGAGCCTAAGTATTCGGTTTGATTCGTTTAAATAAACGAGTCTACTCTTGGGTTTGAGTTTAGTTCGTTTAATAACCGAACTTAACCAAATTGGACCCGAACTGAATAGTTCGTTGAATACTGAACTTTTTTTACATAATCATAAAAATAAAAATACTCATCTGATCATCTTTGAAAAATAAACAATAAAAAAAACATTGTTTATAGTCTATTTTCTTTTGTTGAATCAATCCTTAGTAACATTGCAACTCGAGCCTAAGTATTCGGTTTGGTTCGTTTAAATAAACGAGCCTACTCTTGGGTTTGAGTTCGGTTCGTTTAATAACTGAACATAACCTAACTGAGTCCGAACACGAACTCGAACTCGAACCGAATAGCTCGTCGAATACTAAACTTTTTTTACACCATCCTAAAAATAAACATTAAAAAAAATAACACATGTCCATCTAACCATCTTTAAAAAATAAACAATAAAAAAACATTGTTTATAGTCTTTTCTTTTCTTTTCTTTGTTTTGTTTTGTTTTGTCGATTCAATCTTTAGTTATATAATAAAAAATTTATAATAAAAGTTATATAATAAAAGTTTATAATATAAATATAAAATAATAAAATATAATAAAAATGTTAACCAAATAATTCTTCGAATACCGAACTTTTGTTGCGACGCTAATCTTTAGATATCTTTTCTTTATGTTGATTAAAAACCAACATTAATAAAAAATTACAAAAATATACATAAGTTATGAAATACATAATATAAATATAAAATATAATATAAATGTTGAATGTGGGGGCATTTCGCGGATTCGGATATTTTTTTTACCGAGTACCGGAAAGATCTTTATTGTTGAATTTTTCTTTTTTACTTTAACTATTTAACTGTTCCCGAAATATCGGTGAAATCTATAGCCGACACACCCGACAGCAGTTTTCAAAGTTGAAATCCTGACGTTAGCTCACGCTATTACTGCTGCCGCATTAAGAAGTCACGACAACTGGATTTGTCTTAATTACACGTGCCGGAAAATCCAACGGACGTTATCCTTCTACGATCTATCTATTTTGGGTTGTTCTTTTTTCCGGCAACCCCTATTCCAGTGGGTATAGCAACTTGTCCATGTGGAACGCTTGCGAAATAATAACCAGTAAGAGCTGGCGGTAGGTATACAACTTGCGAAATAATAGCCCTAACCCTAACACGATAAGATATAATTAATTTTTTCTTCAGATACGAAATCGTTTCAAAAAAATTAACACCAATCAAATCTATGTCAACACGAAATATTTTTATGATTTTAGTTTCCAAATCTTTATATAAGTAATTTTCATTTAATTTACATATGAAGGTGTTCAATGTAATTTACCCATAATAATAATTAATTTTTTCATCGGATACGACACGATTGACATGACACGAACATGGTTTATGATCTTAGTTTGTAATTTTCATTTAATTTTATGTGATAAGTTATCATATTTTTACAAATGAAGGTGTTCAATGTAATTTACCTCAATAAGAAATTTATTGATTGGTCACCTTCACCGATCTACAGGATGTTGATAAATACTAGTTAAATCTTCCCTCATAAATCACAGTTCCGATCACAGTCACCGGCAATGGAGAGACCAACCAAGAAAATCCTTCTGGTTCTCTTCTGCTCAGTTTTACTCCTAGCCGTCGTCATAACCATCACCACCACCTCCGCCGCTTCCCGGCGTAAATCTAAATCATTTCTCACTGTTGCATCTCACGCTGTCGTTAAACAGTCGTGCAGTTCCACGCTTTACCCGGATCTATGCTTCGAGACTCTGACGTCCGCCTCGACGTTGCTCCATTCGAAATCCTCTCAGAAGGACGTCATACTCTCGTCAGTCAACCTCACCAGAACCGCCGTCGAACATCAATACTTCAAGTTTAGCAAGATCTACGGTCATAACACGTCGAAACTCACGGAGAGAGAAAAATGCGCCGTACATGATTGTCTGGAGATGATCGACGAGACTCTTTACGAGCTCAGAAAGGTGGAGGATGATCTGAATGTGTATCCCGGTGGAGGGGTCTCGCTGGCTCGCCAAGCCGACAACTTGGAGACGTTGCTTAGTGCGACGATGACGAATCAGGAGTCGTGTTTGGATGGATTTGCACACAACAGTGTTTGCCGGAAGTTGAGGAGCAGTTTGGAAGATGGTGTAATGCATGTCTCTAAGATGTGTAGTAATTCTCTAGCTATGATCAAGACTATGACTGGTGCTGATATCAAGGCCGCCGGCGCCGTCGTGGATCGGAGGTTATCAGAAAACGTATGCACGTGCTATATATCTAGATCCTATCTATTATAATTAACGAAGTCTGTACATTAGATTCAGTTTGAGATCTATTTGTTGTCACAGGAGGAAAGTGGGTTTCCAGAGTGGATGTCGGTCGGAGATAGGAGGTTGTTGCAGGCGAAGTCAGTGAAGGCTAACGTGGTGGTGGCCAAAGATGGGAGTGGAGACTACAAGACGATATCGGCGGCCGTGAAGGCTGCCCCTGAGAAAAGTAAATCGAGATACATTATTCACATCAAATCAGGAAAGTACAAGGAGAACATCGAAGTGTCGAAGAAGAAGAAGAACATTATGTTTATCGGCGACGGCCGGTCGAAAACGATCATCACCGGAAGTCGAAATGTCGTCGACGGTAGCACCACTTTCAGATCTGCCACCTTGGGTAAATACCAAATATATAATATTTTGATTTGCAATTCTGACTGAACTTACCCAGAGTAGTTAAGTTTTATATATATTCTTCACTTTGGTGCAGCGGTGGTAGGGGAGAGATTCCTGGCAAGAGACATACGCATTGAAAACACCGCCGGACCGTCAAAACACCAAGCAGTGGCCCTACGTGTGGGATCAGATCTGTCGGCCTTCTACAATTGTGAGTTCATCGCATACCAAGACACCCTCTACGTCCACTCTCTCCGGCAGTTTTTCACCGGGTGTGTCGTGAAAGGTACCGTCGACTTCATCTTCGGAAACGCGGCTGTAGTTTTACAGAACTGCGATCTCCAAGCACGTCGACCGAACAAAGGGCAGAAGAACATGTTCACGGCGCAAGGCCGCGACGACCCAAATCAGAACACAGGAATCTCAATCCATAAATGCAAAATTAGAGCGGCCTCTGACTTGGCACCCGTTCGGAGCTCGTTCCCGACGTACTTGGGAAGACCTTGGAAGAAGTACTCGAGGACGGTGGTGATGAAGTCTTCGATCTCCAACGTCATCCACCCAAAAGGGTGGTTTCCATGGAGTGGGAATTTCGCTTTGAGCACGTTGTTTTACGGCGAGTATGCCAACTTCGGCGCCGGTGCCGGAACGAGTAAAAGAGTGAACTGGAAAGGACACAAGGTCATCACTCGATCTTCCGAGGCTACGAAGTTCACGCCGAGGAGCTTTATCGGTGGGTCTGGCTGGTTGGGGTCTACCGGATTTCCATTCAAACTCGATCTTTAAATCTTGCAAAACGAAGAGGGTTAACGTTAAGTCGTTAATTAACTGTATTTAACGGTAGATAACGGAAAGTTCTATTTGAGGACATGCGTAAAATAAACGGTCGTTTCCCGGAAAAGCGGATATGTCCCAAACCTTTCATTGTTTCCGCTTTGAATAGATTCCCGATATCCATTGATTCCCTGCGAGAGCTTTCATTCCTCCCGCCACCGCCCACCGGCCACCGGCCACCATCCATTCGCCGGCCAATAATTCCATCCCATGTCGTTTCATCAAGACTTTGGACCGCTCTCCGATCGTCTGAAAGCAGACAAGCAAAAGAAGAAAAGGAAAAAAATTCTACTCATCTTTTGCAGTATCATCGTGTTCGTCGGAGTTATCTACTTCGCCGTACGCGGTATCCTCCGTTACCAAAGGATTAATGGAAGTTCTTTTTCTTCCAATTCCCAGGGTTCATCGACGTACGACATCAAATCCGTCATGAAATCCGTCACGACCATCTGCTCCCCCACCGACTTTAAAAAACTGTGCGAGTTCCGATTGATGAGAGCTGCGAGGAGATCGAAGAAGAAACCAACGAAACCCAAAGATCTCATCGACAAAGCCATATCCATCTTAAGAGGTGAGATATCCCGAGCCATGAATCGAACCAATATGATCAAAAGCAACGATCCATATATTCACGGCGCCGTCGCCGACTGCGAGGAGCTTTTCAACGATGCAATGTATGACTTGCACTATACGATAAAAACCGCGAGAAGAGTCGACTTGGATAGGTTTCCGTTAATGGCGCCGGAGATCCAGAACTCGCTTAGTGCTGTGATGACGTATCAGCAGACCTGCATTGATGGGTTCCCCGACATGGATTCAAGAGTCAAGATGGACAGTGAGATTAAGATCGGAATGGAGCTTACCAGTAATGCACTTGCCATCGCTCAGCAATCCACGGCTATTCTTTCGATTTTCTCGGCCAGGGAAATCGGATTCGCACGGAGACGTTTGTTGGAGCAGACCCAAAACGTACCCAGATGGATTCCAGCAGAAGAAAGAATACTTCTTGGCAGTAAAGGTAGGAAGAGACTAA
This sequence comes from Zostera marina, assembly GCA_001185155.1. Classification (NCBI taxonomy): domain Eukaryota; kingdom Viridiplantae; phylum Streptophyta; class Magnoliopsida; order Alismatales; family Zosteraceae; genus Zostera; species Zostera marina. The sequence goes on from LFYR01002015.1 coordinate 451,902, forward strand.
AACCCGACGTGGTGGTTGCCAAAGATGGCACCGGAAGATTCCAGACTATCACCGAAGCTCTCACCGCCATGCCTAAAAAACACAGAGGAAGAAGATATGTTATTTACGTCAAGACTGGGATCTATAACGAGTGTCCGGTAATAAACAGACGGATGAAAAATGTGACCATGTACGGTGATGGATCGAGAAAGACGGTGATCACCGGTAGCAAGAACTTTGCCGACGGAGTCCGAACTTACAACACGGCCACTTTTGGTGAGTACCCAAGATCATATATACGTAATTAAGAATCGGCGAGAAATATATTTATATATACATGTGTGTAGTCATAGTCGGGCGAGGATTCATGGCGATATCAATGGGTTTCCAAAATAGAGCCGGTCCGAACAAGGACCAAGCCGTCGCCATCCGAGTTCAGTCCGACAAGTCAATTTTCCTCCAGTGCAGAATAGAGGGGTACCAAGGAACAATCTATGCACTAACCCACCGTCAATTCTACCGAGGCTGCGTCATATCGGGCACAGTCGATATCATCTTCGGTGACGCTGCAGCAGTTTTTCAGAAATGTAAAATCATAGTCCGGCGACCTAGAGAGGGACAGACGAATATAGTGACAGCACAAGCACGGATCGACCGCCATGAGAGCACGGGCTTCGTCTTTCACGAATGTATATTCCAGCCAGACCCTCAACTACTTAACGGAACGAAGATTCCGGCGACATATCTGAGCAGACCATGGAAGGACTACTCTAGGATTATCATAATGGAGTCTGATATTGGTGGGTTTGTAAACCCCTCCGGCTATATTCCCTGGGAAGGAAGCTTTGCTCTGAACACACTGTACTTCGGAGAGTTTAATAACAAAGGAAAAAGTGGTTCGATGAGAAAGAGAGTCAGATGGCCGGGAGTTAAACCTCTTAATAAGGGTGAGGCAACGGAATTCACGGTGGCGGCTTTTATTCAGGGAATTAAGTGGATTACCGGCACTGGGGTTCCGGTGAGGTATGGGTTGTTGCAGAAATAAGTTAAATAACCACGAATTGTTTTTAGGTGTTGTGAGTATTTCAGTCTTGCCCTTATAGAATTCTTTATTTGTTAGGACAACAAAACATTTTTAAATAAAAAAGGTTATATATACTTATAGGGCAAAGTTACCGACCTTTTTTTTTGCAAAATATCCATCAATTTGCAATTTTACCAATTTTAAAAAGAACAATTAAAGATCTAACGACTAAGAAAAGAAGTAATAACCTTATCTGTTTCTTTAACTAAAATTACCATCTATAATTTTTTTCTTTCAAAATCAACCCTGAGATTCATGGTAAATTACCAAAGCAGCCATTAGAATACACGCAAAATGATTAAACAATTATTTTGGTGGAAGGGGATGGGTAAGATGATCAAGAAATTATGTGCAAGCATGTGTAGTGTATCAGATGATGAAAACTCAGACCTCTAAACCACAGGGTTTACTGATACCACTATCAACTCCTGATAAGGTTTGCAGGATATATCAACAGACTTCATCACTCATTTACCATGCATTAAAGGTAAGTCTGTTATTGTAGTATAGTGATGGATTAACAGTGTTGTCACCTTGGAACCTTACCAGCAGGACACATTACAAAAATGGTTTCCATGTTCTTTGTTGACCATATTACTAAACTTCATGGGATACCCTTCACTATTATTCCAAACAGGTGTTCACTAGTAGTTTCTAGAGGGAAATTCACAGATTAGTGACTTGTGGTTTCACGCAAGTTGAAGAAATCGATTTTGATGAAACATAAAATTTCTTATAATTCGAGTTATCTTGACAATCGCAATATCTAAAGGTTAGTATATTCGCCAATTTGACGTTGATAACACCTTTTTAAATGGAGATTTGAAAGAAATAGTATACATGGTACAACCTCTCAGGTTTGCGAATAAAAATCATCCAACTAAAGTATGTCAGCTGCATAAGTCGTTGTATGGACTCCGCCAATCACCTCGAGCATGGTACGATCGGCTGAGCAATTTTCTTAAATCGGTTGGTTTTAGCAGTACGTGTCCAGATGCATCGTTATTTATCCAAATCACAAGAACTTCTCAGATCTTTATGTTCATTTATGTAAATGACATCGTTATCACGGGATCATCTATATCAGATATTACCAGTCTTGTTGTTGTTTTATCATCAGAATTCAGACTAAAAGATATAGGGAAGCTCTATTTTTTCTTGAGAATGGACATGCAAGTCCAAGTCTGCACCAACACCCATTGTTAAACTCATCAACTGTTACTTAATGTTAAGATAATAGTCTTAGTTATTAATCTATGCCCATTACTTATTGACCCATTATTACATTGTATAAATTGCCTTTTTATGTTAATGAAAAACTATCTTTTTGCGTCTGCAAACCCTATTTGCCGACTCCTGTTCTCTCACGATCTCTGCCGTTAGGGTTTCCTAAAACCTTACTACGTTTTTCGATCCTTCATCACGTCTGTGCTCCAAGATCCTACATTGGTTTCGATCTAAACTTTCATCATGGTATCAAAGCGTGAGCACTCTGTGATGTATCTAACGTGTTTGTATTATTTTTGTTTTTCTGACGACTATTTGAGTCAAACCTCCATCTATTCTGTGCGACTGCCAGGCTACTCTTCTTCTCCATTACAGAACCTTGTGGTTAACTTCAAAACCCCTATTTCTTTACTACTATGTTTCTTTATTGTCAAAGATCTGTTGCAAGTTCAATGTTTGATGTGCATGTATAAACCTAATGAAAAACGCCTATTATCTAAGTCTTATTCTGATTTTTCTGCTGCCATCTCGTCTGTTAGATACATTCACTACCATGTTAGTTTACATACCATCCTCTCATCTCATGACATGTTGAGAATGACTCTTAGACCAGATCTGATGGTCCTAAAATTATTTTCAAGTGTTCGACTTACTGCTGAACACTTGTACCCACTGTGGGTGAGGAGTGAACCCACTCACAGGTTACTTATTTTTAGCAATGCTACACTGATAGACAACATGATTCATATGACACAAGTAGTTTGTGAGATCTTATGGCTCACTTATTTTTTGAAAGATCTACAGGTTTTTCTAAACTCTAAAACTACTCTCAAATGTGATAATAAGACAACAATAAACATTGCCTCTAACCCTGTGTTCCATGAAAGAACAAAACATATAGAAATTGATTGCCATCTAGTTAGAAATCATTTTTTGGCAGGTTTATTTGACCTATCACATGTTCCTTCAAACATGCAACTAGCAAATATCTTGACAAAACCTGCTACACTTGAATCAATAAGAAGACTACTGCCCAATCTGGGAATGCATGATATCCACTCTCCAGCTTGAGGGGGGGTGTTAAACTCATCAACTGTTACTTAATGTTAAGATAATAGTCTTAGTTATTAATCCAAACCCATTACTTATTGGCCCATTATTACATTGTATAAATTGCTTTTATGTTAATGAAAAACTATATTTTTTGTGCCTGCAAACCCTACTTGCCGACTCCTGTTCTCTCACGATCTCTGTCGTTAGGGTTTCCTAAAACCCTACTACGTACGTTCTTCGATCCTTCATCACGTCTGTGCTCCAAGATCCTACGCTGGCTTCAATCTAAACTCTCATCACCCATGCCTTCGTTTATGAAATTGAACTCAACTGATGGAGTGCCTTTCGAAGATAAGCTCTTGTATCGATCCACGGTCAGAGTTCTTCTGTATCTTGTAAACGCTCGGTCTGGCATATCTTTCGTGGTAAATTAGTTGTGTCAGTATCTTCAAAATCATACCACATTACATTGGACAGCGACAAAACAGGTTTTGAGATATTTAATTACAAGGTAAAAGTACTCATAGAATCTTATTGACTCCATCACCATCGTATAGAGTGGATACATACATGGATGTTGGGCTGGATGCCCAGATGATTGACGAAGTACGGAAGGATTTGCTATATTTATTGAAAAAAGTCTAGTATCATGCATGGTCAGCTAAAAAACAACCCATAGTTGTACAATCACCTACGGAATTAGTTTCGTATTCTTGTTGATGTTGCTTCAGAAACAGTATGGACAGATAATCTAGGTGCAAAACATCTGGCACATATAATCCAGTCTTTCACTCTAGGATGAAACACGTGACGTCAATTTCAATTTCGTACGAGAATTAATCAAGGATGGAATATTACGAGTAACACACATATCAGCAAGAGATTAAATCGCAGATGAATTTACAAAAACAATGCCTTCATCACGGTTTCTTGAGATAAAATCCAAGCTTGACGTCGTTGATCAACCCAAGCCATCTTGAGGAGAGGTATTGAAATATAATTAAACGTACACACAATTGTAACGAACTATATTCCTTCAATGGCTCCCAAAATCATATCGATCTCTTCTCCAAAGGATGGTGAATCCAATCTGTCGGATGTCACCGCTGAGCATTACAATAGAACAATATTAAAACTCTCAACTGCCTACCACCCAGAAACAGATGGGCAAACTGAGGAGACGTCTAATTATTGCAGAGGGTATTTGACTTAAGTAAAGATGACAATAACAGATACGATTCGTAAAAAAACACGACACGATATGATTTTAACAGAATAAGAACACGACATGCATGTTCGATCATAATTATTTATTTATTAATTATTATTCAAAAACACTTGGCTTTTAATTGAAATATCGTCATTTATTTGTTTAAAGAAAAAATAAATACATATTATGACGTTAGTCAGAGACCTAAAATATGAAAAACCCCCGACTTCGGTACCCATCTATCTCCGTCCAAAAGTTTCTTCACGGTAAACACATTTGCAGCCTCAGACGTCATCTCCGACGATACTCCTTTCCACTGCACTCTTCCCCCAATCGCCGCTCCGGGACCGAAGTTCTTGTACTCACCATAAACGATTGTTTCAGGTGGTACAACGCCGGATGACCAAGCCATCCATCCTTCTGGACGAATGAAAGCCGGGATGTTCGACGTTATGAACGCTGTGGCGGCGTAATTCTTCCATGGTCGGCCAAGGTAAACTTCAACATTGCTCAGATCGTCAGACGAACCGATGTCACTGTTTTGAATTGATATCCCGGTGTTCTGATTTGGGTCGGTTCTGCCTTGAGCGGTGATGGCGTCTTTCTGGCCGCTCAGTGGTTTTCTCGGAAGAATGTTGCAGTCTTGAAGAACTTGAGCAGCGTTGCCGAAGATGAAGTCGACTGTGCCGGTGATGTCGCAATCTTTGTAGAACTGACGGCCGGTGTGGGAGTAAAGTGTATCTTGGTATGCATCGAAACTACACCTGTAGTACACAGACATGTCAGAATCCGACAAGAATGCCACGGCTTGGTGCTTGACTGCTCCGGCAGTGTTGTAGAATCCCATGTCCTTCACCATAAATCCTTTACCCTTCACCGCTGCGCCATGCCGGAATTTAGAAATAATTAAAGAAGGGTATTAGTTTAAGATGACTGACCGACAGAGAGAGAGAGAGAGAGTATCAATCTAACTCACAGAATGTGGCGGAGCTGTAAGTTGGTGTGCCATCAACGGCATTTAGGTTACCGGAGACGATGGTCTTGTCCTTGCCATCTCCGTACATCAGAATGTTCCATTTTTTCGAATTGATGTTCACGTTTTCTAAATAAGTACCTTTCTTTACGTAGATGATGAACACCGCTGTGTTCTTTTCTGGAACTGCGTTCACAGCGGCAGTGATCGTTTTGTGATCGCCGGACCCGTCTAATGCAACGACCAACGCCGGTTTCAAATAATCAGAACCAAGATCACCACCACCATCACCACTATTTTTTTCACCGTTCTCGTCACCACTGCTTCCATTACCGTTCATTACACCACCGTTATTGGTGACACCAGTACTACTGTTCTTGGCACCACCGTTGTCGGTGGCATCAACACTGTTATTGACAGCATCACCGTTGCCGGTGTCAGTAGTATTGTTCTTGGCTCGACCGTAGGATTTCCAGAAATTTGGATCATAGTTGAATTTCCAAGGTTGCCAGTTATACCCGAAATTGCCAGAATGACCAAAATGGTCAAAGTTGTTATTTCCGAATTGGAGAAGTCGTCGGAATCTCGGACCAACCCAATAAGGTACGTCGGCATCTTGATCGGAGCTCAAGAGCTTCCTCCTCCTTTTGAACTGCAACCCGTCAAAGAACTTGGCGGCAGCACTAAGCATAGCAAGACTGTTACTGGCCATTTCAGTGGAGTTGCTGAGTGTATCGCCGGTGAAGGACCGAAAATCAACTGTCCCATTCTGGAACCCATCAACACACGTCTCCTGGTACGTGATCGTCGAGCTAAGCCACGTCTTCATATCGTCGACGATTGACTTTGACGTGAAGTCAACGTTCGTGTCGACGGTCTGATTGATCTTCTCCAGTGCAAGTACGACAAGATCCTTACAGTCGTTCAGAGCTTTGACGTTGTAATAGCTGGTGTCATTTCCAACGTCGAGGTGATCGAATTTCATTGACACTCCATTCAACTCTTGGATGACAACCTTGAGAGCGAACTTGAATACGGTGGTGAGGTTGACGTCGCCAGAGGAGTTGGCCAGAGGTTGCATTGATCCGATGCAAGAAGAAGGGTAAAGTGTGAGGTTACAGATGGCATTCAGTTGGGTCTGGATCTTCGAAGAGGATGAAACGGTTTCCGCCATTTGAGCCGTGTTTTTTTTGTCTTCACGGGATGTCACGAGAATGACGGTGACGAGTACTCCGACGAGAATGACCAGAGAGATACCCATAATCATCATCCTTTTCCTTACCTTTTTCTGGGCATCGGTCTGTTGCGACCGATCCACGTCATCATATCTTCCAATCATTGGGTTCAATCTTAACTCTCTCGGATCTATTTACATGTGTGTTTATAGAACACGTTCAAATCGTACGATCGCGGGAAATCTATAGTAGGCTTCACGTTCTATTCGACAGAGTTCGAAGTGTTTTGCATGTCGGATATTGTTTGTGGTTAATTTTCAGATAACCCCTTATTTTATTCTCATATTAAATATAATTCGTTCGTTGACTATATTTATGCTTCGGTAAATATTTTTTTAATTACGATTTGGAAGTTATTTAGAAGTGATTAATCGTGATTACTATCTAATTAACTTATTAAGTAAGAATAAGTGAATAATCCTAGATTTATTTATTAAAATTCCCTTCCCAGTTCCCACACACTCGTTATATCTACAATCTATTGACTTCTTATTCCAATATTTGACATAAATGAAATTCATTAATTGCAAATTTGACAAGTAATTTAGTATTATTATTATCCAAAAAATATCAGTTAATAATACCTCTTTTAGGTTCTTACGTGAGAACTTAATCTCTGCTTTTCGTTTTTTCGGACCAATCCTCACCGTCCGTGATTTATCTGTTGTAACAGATCATCCTTTCTTCATTTTTTCAATTAATTTATTCAAATTTCATTAATCTTTCTTTCACTCACGTAACATTTTATTTATGACATTGTTTGATTTGGAATTTTTTTTTAAAACTGTCAACATTTTCCATTTCTACCTTTCTATCAAACATTCCATTTTTGCATATTCTTCTTCATTTTTTTCTCCCCGCGTTCTATCTCCCTCCTCTGCCGGATTTTTCCAGATTTTCTACCTCCGTCGTATCTTCGTCCCCCCTCCTTCCCTGCCGGAATGTTTATCGATTTCTGCTTCTAATTTTTTTTTCTACCTCTTACACTCTCTCTTTTTTCCTCCATTTAAAATTGTTTCCGTCTATCTCTTTTCTAATTTTCTGTAATTGATTGTCATATCTCTGTCTACAAGAACTTTTCTTACATTGAATCCTTATTTTCTTCCCCCATAGCATATAATGGCTTCTCCAACATCATTTGACAATCAACATCGATCTACCAGCCGACAAGTTTCCCCCAACACCAATTCAATTTTCACAACAGTTTACATACGATCACACAAATACATCTTGCAACATTAGCTTGAAATTTCATTTTAATTTTCCTCAATGTTAGACAAATGGCAATACTAAACCTTTCAACGTTGCTTTTTCAACGCCCTTGGATCCTGATGCCCCTGCTAGCAACATTGTTCAGTCAGATTTTGTCCAATGCACCTCTACTGAGATTAAGGAATCCTCCGCTAATATGAGTTACGGACCTGCTAAAATTAATATCAAATAGTATAAATTTCCGATTCAATTCTCCTCATTGTCAGACCACTGTTAATCCTATAGATTCCAGTGTCAATGTTTCTCGTTCTTTGGATCCTGATAACGTACGCTGCAATTTTTTTAATTCAGAAAATGTTCAATCCGCCTCTGCTGATATCGGGGAATCCTCTGTTCAAATTCCTGCTAACTCCGCTAATGTAAGTTGCAAAACTGCTAAAACCCCTGACAATCATTTGAAAAGAAAATTTTCCTCTACTGGTGGATATCCAACATCTCCTAATATTATTGTGTTTACCCTATTTTGTAGTATGCTCCTGATATTATTGTGTTACGCTACTTACTAGTATGCATCTGCTATTACGTTTTTACGCTAGTTCGTATTATGCTTCTGCTAATACTGTGTCACGCTATTATGTAGTCTGTCTCTACTATTACATTGTTACGCTACTATGTAGTATGCCTCTGCTATTGCTGTGTTACGCTACTTTGTAGTGTGTCTCTGCTGGTACTGTTACGCTACTCAGTAGTAGGCCTCCGTTATTACGTTGTTACACTACTATTTAGTATAACTCTTCTATTACGGTTACGCTACTATGAAGTATGCCTCCGTTTTTACGTTCTTACGCTACTATATAGCATGACTCTGCTATTACTGTTACGTTATTATGTTGTATGCCTCCGCTATTATGATGTTACTACGCTACTATGCAGTGTGCATCTGTTAATATTGTCTGGTATACTTCTGCTATTATGTAATGCGTTTCTGCGAATATCTGCATTTAGCCCAACACGCTTTTATCTTTCTACTAATAATTTCTGTTTTAATCATTCCTTCGATACATCTGTTTCAATGTGTCACAAGCATTGTATAAACAAACAATATACATTTTTTTCCTTATCAGACGACATCAGTGATACTACAAAAAAAAATTATAGCAGTACATATACATTTGTTAGCAGAGAGTGATATTCCTTCTAAAAAACATGAAACAGATGATGATATTTTCAAAACTTAATAACAATGTATACATAAAACTTGAAGAAAAGAAAATATATAATGAAACTAATGAATCACTAACGAAAAAAATAAATAGAAATAAAAGAAATGAAATAAAAATAGACAAGAAAAAGAGATACAACAAGACAAAAATTATAGCAGTACATATACATTTGTTAGCAGAGAGGGATATTCCTTTTACAAAACATGAAACAGATGTTGATAATGTTAAAACTTAACAACAATGTGTACATTGAAATTAAAGACAACGAACAGATATAATCAAACCAATGAATCGCTATCGAAAAAAATTAATAGAAAAACAGAAATGAAATTAAAATAGACAATGAAAAAAAGATAGAACCTTTAGTCCACGCTACCTGTAGGCCAGGAGAGAAACCAAAATACACAACAACCCAAATTTTAAATCAGATAGAGAGATTATCGATCACCTGCTCACAGTAACTATTAAATTTTCCGAAAGTCCAAGTCGCGAGAAAATTAGGCCACCAAGGCACATGGCATTGGGTCTTCAAAAAATATTTTATACTACTTGATGATGTAAATGTTAATGCGTTATCTTTTCGTAATAACACTCACAACAATCAAAACAATGTGTGATAACTTACGATAAATGTATGATCACACCAACAATCTTGTTTACGATCGTTCATGTTTTTTTTACCTATTGTATTATAAATTCTAACAATAGGTAAAAGGTCATCGACACTATAGGTGTCCAAGTATATTTATAGAGTTTTTATGGGCCTGTGGATTGGGCCTCTGGGCTTAAGGGCATGATTGGTTCTCAATCTAGTTTGGTTAGGTCTGAGTACCATCACTACTCTTATAAAAATAATATTAAAAAACTGAAGGTTGTAATTATAAATGCTACGAGATTAAGGTCGAGAAACATTAACTTTTTGTGTAAAGAATAAAATCAAAATATTGAATTGTTTTATCTAATTATTGACAAATAGATGAAAGTGTTGAATGATATGGATTTAATTTAATGCATGAATTGTTCAACTTCAGATAATTAATTTCATTTTTAATAAAACAAAAATGCTGAATTTGACCCAATACCATAATAGAATTCTATTAACAGACTGATTTCATTGATTGTAAATGTGAATTGCAAGTATTTTTTATACAATAAGTATGTGAGTGAATAAACTAACCAGATTGTCTAACTTCCTAAATAATTGGTAATATAGTTATTACAGTTAAGAGTTTGAGAATTAAACTTGTACTAATCTGCACATATTATTTCGAAAACCAGATAACATAACAAAGGTAAACAGGCAGACAGGCTTAGTTTTACCAGTAATCTTCACAAGAACAAGCGCCATCTTTAAAACGATGCAAACACACTGGATCCTTGAGTAGAATTTCACATTCATAAGAGGCGGAGATTAGCTTTGTGGCAGTGTGACAGTTCAAGCACATTCTTAAATTCTTGATGATCCGAAGAGTTTTGTATTTCATTGCCGGAAAATGACTGGTATTACTGCTACTGATCAACTTGAATCCCATGGCAATCTTCTCACTATGTGTGCCTGTGATTGCTTCCTTTTCCTCCTCCTCAATCTCAATGGAATCACTTTCAACCTGGATCGCTTCGTTTTGTTTTATGGTGCTCAAGAAAGCATCGAGCTTGTTGTTGTAAATCGAGTTGAGTTTCCAACTTTCCCCTGTGGAGAACTCAATCAATTTTCTTGAATGTTCGATCCAGCAACAGCCGTGTTCTTCTTCATTTACTTGTTTGTGTAACTTTATCAACTTGGAGGAGGTACTGGACTGTAACTGTAACAATAGCCATCTGTTGATTGGATTCCATGGCTCCAATCTGATCATATTTTCGACAGCTGTTACAGCTTTTTTCCGGCAACCATGAATTCTGCATGCAGTAAATAACGAAAACCAAACTGTGAAATTGGATTCAATTTCCATCAAATCAATAAACTCAGATGCTTCTTCGACTCTACCTGATCGACCGAGAAGCTCCACCATTGCACTATAATGTTCTAAACCAGGTTTTATCTGGTGATTCTTCATCATTGTTGAGAACAATTGTTTACCATCATCAACCATTTTTAACAACCCGTAACAAAACAGAACACCAGCTAATGCTGCTTTATTTGGTTTTACTTCTTCTGACTTCATTCTACTGAAAACATCCAATGCAAGCTTTGGACGTCTGTGTAGAACATATCCAGAAATTAAAGAGCCCCATGTGATGGTATCTCTACGTGACATGCCACGAAATATCGATTCAGCTGCTCCAATATCACCAGATTTTGCATAGCTATCGATGAGAGAATTAAGAACTGATATCTTGGAATGCAATCCATGACGCAATACACAGGCGTGGATCTCTTTTATTTTCTGAAACGAAGTTAGGTTTGCACAGGCAGGAAGAACACTCAAGATGGTAACTGAATTTGGTTTGATGTTAAGAGCTTGCATTTGTCTGAATATCCCCAATGCCTTGTTTCTATCACAACCATTGCTGCTACCATGCCTGTTATGTAATGATCCTGAAATAAGCAAGTTCCATGAAGAAGTATTCCGACTGACGCCTTCTTTTTCCATTCTTTGAAAAAGATCAATGGCCTGATAGTCATCACCACTCTGCATGTACCCTGAAATCAGCACATTCCAAGTCACGGCATTTCGACAAACATCTGAATCCTTCATTTTCGAGAAGAGATCATAGGCCTTTCCACTATACCCGGACTGGATATACCCTCCAATCATTGAGTTCCAAGTAAGAACATCTCGATTCGGTAGCTTATTAAAAATAGATTCCGCAATTTCTATCTTCCCACACTTGGAATACATATCGATCAGAGAGTTACAGACTGGAATAGTTTCAGAATGTCCCATCTTAACAACCAAGCAATGCAGTTCTTTACCTTTCTCTTGATTTTTTAGCGAAGCACAAGCTGAAAGAGCCACCATTAAAGTCATTCCATTAGGTTCAACATTTGCCAATTTCATATCATGAAAGAATTCCAATGCTTGGACTGTTCGATTGTTATGAGCAAGACCAGATATCAATGAAGTCCATGTAAAGACATCGGGAAGAATCCCATATCCCTTCATCTTCTTCATCATCTCCATTGCTTTCTCAGGATGATCAGACTGGTTCAAACCTGATATTAATATATTCCATGTAATAATACCTAACTTTATTCCTTGCTTCTGCATTGTATCAAACAGTTGCAGAGCAACTTCAGTTCGACCGAACTGACAATACCCTGAAAGCATGGTGTTCCATGTAACCAAATCCTTCTTGGTACCCAATTTATCAAAGAAGGTTTTTGCACACTGTATTTCATTGCATTTAACGTACATAGCTAAGATCGAATTACTGACATGGTCTGCTGCCGATGAGTCCATAAAACCAAATCTGATGGCAATAGAATGTAACAATCTACCGGTAACTAAATCCCCACAATTCGCACAAGCTTGAAGGGTCCTATGAACCAAGAATCCATCGGGAATGCAACAACCATCCAGCTTCATCATGTAAAAAAGCTCCACAACATCCTCCCACTTTTTCTCCCGTATACAGCCGCCTATCATTGCTGACCACGTAAAAAGATTTCTTTCACGCATTGTATCGAACACCTTCCGAGCTTCTACCAAACTACCACACTTGGAGTACATACTGATCAGTTTAGTCATCAGAAAGATATCGGCAGGGTCAACAACCGCTTCAATTTTCTTGTGGAGTCTTCGACCAACGACGATGGATTTGACGTCAATGCAAGCCTGAAGTAACGAAGCAAAAGTAGTGGAGTCAATTGACGACCCATTATCCAAAACAGCAATGACTTGTTGGAGATTGACTTTAGATGACTTCGACGCCGTCGAAGAAACTACAAGCTTGGATTTTGGTAAAAAGGTGCAAATAGGATTTTTAGAAACGATGGGTGGTTCGGAAGAGAAAACGGTGAAAGAGTTAGAGGATCCTCGGTGCAGAAGAGAAGAAGCCTCCATTATTCCGAAGGATGAGGTAGAGTCTACTTATCGTTTGAAAATTGAAGTGATTGGAAATAAGAGGTTGGATATTGTGAGAAAAAAGGATATAACTATTAATGTGATTTTCGAAGGGACACAGATACAATTAACCAAATTTTCCCTCTTCTTCTTTTACGTCCGATAGAACACTTGCTCTGTAATTGGTAACGAGATTGCTGGTAAAAGAACCCGACGAGATTCTTGCATCGGAGAAAGCTGCCGAACACTTTTCCTTTGAGAGCTTCGCACAATGGAACATGGAAGAAACAAGACAAGCTTCCATCTCCCGTTCTTCGCAACGTTCTCTCTCGGCTATGTCAACTGGAGCTTTACACAGTAGGTTAAACTTCTTCCACCATGGAGGTCTGCAGATTCTAGATGCAGATATAGCGCACCCAATGCGTGCTCCAGCCTGAAATAAACAGTACCAATTACGATTTACAATCAATAATTTCAAAGTAGACTACAAAATCGAAGTGAGAGGTTGTTTTTATTAATGTAAGAGCGCTATCAATCTCTACTGCTCAAAGCTCCAGCAGTAAAGAGCTGGTTGTTGACTCTAGTATGTGTTTACTGTAGCAGCTGTTTTTAACTTAATGTTAAACAGTATTGTAGCTTAACAACTCGGCCAGCTGCTGAGCTCAAAATCTCAAATTATTCATAAACAAAACCTATTTTATTTTTGACGACATGAAAACAAAAATCGAAAATCGCAGATTTGCAATAAAAAAAAATAAATCAGAAGAGATCACTATTCACTACCCTACCATGCATTGAGAGTTGATTTTCGATTCGGTGTTTATGTAAGCGGATCTCCAACTGGAGGCGTCTTTAAAGGCGAGGACGAACGATCCGAGCGAAGGATCGTCGGAAGTACCTGCCGGTAAGGCGCCTCTCAAAAGAGGTATAGGGTGATCGAAATGAACAAGCGTAACGGCCGGTGTGTAATCGTCGAGATTGATATTGTCCGATAATATCTCATCACCTTCTTTTTCTCCCATCGATCGCAATCATCGCCGCCGCCTCATCGCCGCCACCTCCTCAGAAGTTTCCATCGAAATCCAAAAGAACATGTAGATAGGGTTTAAAAATTAAAATTATAGCAGATATAAATACTTGACGAATATTCGGATCCGGATACTTTAAACGGGTAAGGTAAGATGACGTGGACGCTGTTTCCCGATATGAATAACAGTGGGTCACGGCGGCTGTAATTTAATTTCTTTCGCCGGAAGACGACGAGATCGACAGATTAGGATGTGGAGGCGCTCGGCGTCGTTCGTTGTGGACAATAGGATAGATCCACTGTCACCTTCCGATTCTACTACTTTTGATCAGGAACAAAACCCTATTACCCATGAAGGTATAGGGATAGGAATCCCACCGGTTATATCGGCTTATTACCAGACGCGAACGGAGCATCACGCTGTGGTAACTAGTGACTGGCTTGCACAATCACAAAAGGCGGCTGTGGATGGAACTGGAATGGAGACTCCGCCGGCGGAGAGGGCTGTTGCTGCTGGGACGGGACGAAAGGGGTTTAGGGTGACTGATGAGTTTAATTATTGGAGGAAAAAACCTGATTTGGCTGAGGCTGTTGCGGCTATTATGGCTCTTTCTTCTGTTATTAAGTGTAGTGAAGCCACTACTATGATGGAGCTTGAAGGAGAGCTCAAGGAAGCCTCCAATTCTCTCAAGGTGATCATTTTCCTCTTCTTATGATCTTATCTTTGCCCGTCTTAACACTTTTTTTTTGAAACAGCTAAATATTTTCATTAATTATAATGAAGGACATTGTCCTAATTACATTGGGAATAAGCATAAAAAGACAAATAGAATATGGTAAAGAGTACAAGACTCTTTTGACACTTTCCATACAGCCATAATGCCTATTGTTGGGTACTAGGTTATCTGTTTCTTGAGGTTGGTATGCCATATTTGTATCGTGTTATACCCCCAATGGATAACAACAGCTCTTCTTGAAGCCCTCATGCTTGAAGGAAAATCTTACTTAACACTTTCAGTCCCCTGAATAAATCATCACCATCACCATCACCACCATCATCATCATCATTTCTATCTAATTGATCTATTTATTATTTACATCCAACAGGCAATTCAAATTATCAATAGTATTTTTTGACCCGTTTTACTTTTTTATTTGTGATGCCTTGTTTAGCGATTACTTTTCATTACTCTGAATTTTTTTAATTTTAGAGCTTGGAGTTTCCTTGAAAACAATTTTCACCAGGTAACAAGTGATCCCATATTCCTGTGTCAATAAAGACCTAAAAGAATTAGCTTGTATTTTTTAGTTTTTTACATGAAAGATTCATTTTTGGGCAAAGAAAGTTGCATTTTATATAGTAGATTCTTTGGCAATCATGCAAACCATAAGACTAGTGATTCCATGTTTGCATATTCGATATCCCAAGTTAACAATCCATTATTTTACATGGGTTTCATCTTCTTTTGAACTGCAATCATGAACAAAGTGAAATTTTGTAATTTATTTAAATTCATTTTGTCCTGATAACCTTTTTCACTTATCCTTTGAATTTTTTAAATATTTTATTTTTATAAATATCTGTTGTTATGGTAATTTTGAAATATGGCCATTTCAATAGTTAGCAATATTGAGCATTTTCAGAGTTACCGCTAGTTTCACTAACTCTGAACATGGCAGTTTTGACAATTTGGACATGCTTGGACTTAAAAGTTAGCTTTAATACCGCTAACTCTTAACACAGTCATTAATTAGTTATAAGTCATCACAGCTAACTCTGAACATGGCAGTTTTTTGCTATTTGGGCCTGTTTGTACTTCAAAGTTAGCTCAAGTGAAGTGCCACTAACTCTTACATGGTCATTACATAGTTATAATTCATAACAGCTAACTCTAAACATGGTGGATTTAACTATTTGGGTATGTTCGTAGACAGCTTTAATGTCTTTAACTCTGAACATAGTCAATTGAGAAAAAACCACCATTACGAAATCTGGTATGGTGAACTACTTATTTATTACTATTCTTTTATTCAACTTTTAATTTTTATTGCAAATTTATAATTTCACAATATCAACCATATTGCGTGTCCATACTCCATTGGTAATATGTATTTTCAATTTTTTAAATCATGAACCAAATTTAAATCATTTTACATGGATTCCAGGCTTGGGATGCTACTTCTATATCCTTGACAGCTGGATGTGATTTGTTCATGAGATATGTAACAAGAACTTCAGCTTTAGAATATGAAAATTTCGAATCAGCGAAATCTCGTTTAATGGACCGTGGGGAGAAGTTTGGTGAAATATCTCTTAAGGTTGAAATTTTACGTCTTTTTCATTAGGCACAAACATAAGTAGCCATGTCATTTTCCTAACTCAACTGAAGTTTTTTCATTAGGCGCGAAAAGCCATAGCTCTGCTTGGTCAGGATTTTATATTTGAGGGCTGTACTATATTGGTTCATGGATTTTCTAGGGTTGTTTTGGAAGTTCTAAAGTTAGCAGCTGAAAATGGAAAACTCTTCCGAGTCCTTTGCACAGGTTCAAAATGTTTAAGTTTTGTAATTTCTTTTCCAACTTTGTGGCTGTTAGAATATGCATTTTTTATTGCAATTGTATGAAATGTTGGATTATATCTTGTATGCATTCAAGTCGTTTTTGACTAATCTTACATCTGAAGTGTAACTGTGTGGAGTAGAATGCTGAGATATGTTGTCTCGTGTGCAGAGGGAAGGCCAGACAGAACAGGATTAAGGTTTTCAAAAGAACTTGCGAGTATCGGTGTTTCTGTAAAGCTTCTTATCGATTGTGCTGTGGCCTACACAATGGATGAGGTAGATATGGTTTTCTTTGGTGCAGATGGTGTAGTTGAAAGTGGAGGTATCATCAACATGATGGGCACTTATCAAATCGCCCTTGTGGCTCATAGCATGAACAAGCCTGTATATGTGGCTGCCGAAAGTTACAAGGTAGAAATATCTTCCATCAATCATCATGTCTTTTTTTTATGTCATGGTGAATCATTATCTGATCCTCTTATATATCCTATCTGCAGTTTGCACGATTATTTCCATTAGATCAGAAGGATCTTACACCAGCCCTTCGACCTATTGATTTTGGTGTTCCTATCCCATCAGGGGTTGAGGTTGAAACATCTGCAAGAGATTACACACCTCCAAAGTACCTCACTCTCTTGTTTACAGAATTGGGTGTTCTAACGCCGTCAGTAGTGAGTGATGAGCTTATCCAGTTGTATCTGTAGTTTGCTTTACAAACTTGTATTATAACAAATGCCTGAAAGGGATTTTTTGTTTACTTTCTGAAGCATCAACATTCAACAGTCAATCATCAACCTTTTTTGATATAATTCATTTAGTGTGAATGTGTGATGTGTTGAATATTGATATTACATAGAAATAATATTGAATATTTATATTGAATTAGATTTTGTATTGTGCAAATAATTAAAAGAGTAATCACTGTCAAAGCTTAGTTTTTCAGTATCTTCTTTCTATTATGTATAGTTCGAGTTTAAAATCTCAGCAACTGATTCTCATTTTTTCCAAAGATCTTCTCAATTTACAGCACTTCAATCAAGCAGCTCTTGGTTTCCTACCACGGGAAAGAAGTATCGGAATTCTTTTTGGCAGGAGCAATGCTTGCAGCTGATGTATCTTTCTTGATTGAAATGGTGTTTGCTAGAGCAGTAGGCATCAGACAAAGGCCTTTTGTCTGAAGATACTGCATTGCTGTAGATATATTGGATTCCATCAGCTTCATTACTTCCTGTTCGAATAATAAGATGTCATCTTCTTCCAAATCAGATTGATCAGTTCCTCCCATATATAATGTTGGTAACAAAGAAGATCCAGTTTCCTTTAAAAAATCAAATGATTTAATTTAAAAAAAAAAGTATGATTATAGTTAATATCGCTATAGGTAAGTACCTCAGGTGTAATATTTGTACTTAATGAACCCATACCAAATCTGCTAATGTTCAGAACCTGCAGTTTGGTTTTACAAAACAAAATATTTCAAATCAGAACTAGATGGATTTGATGCTTAAAAATAATAACCTTCACTTGCAGCTGAAGGAATTTAACATAGTCAATAATCTCATCAAGCATGGAAGCCTTGTCTGTCTGCAAATCAATAACCCTAGATTTTAGATTGGATGCATGTTTTAGAAGAAATCAAAGTGTAAATTATAGAAGAAGGTACCTTGTTGGAACTTGGGATAAGTGCATGAAGATTCTTCATTCTTTCTGCAATTTTTTCTCTCCTGATCTGTGGCATTGCAACATGTACATATTCAGATAAAAATCCTTAACACTAAGTCATGCATAAAAAAAATATGAATCTACTACTAACTCGTTCCGCAATGCTATGAGGATCAGTAGCTTGGCCTCTCTTTGCTCTCATCCGTGGTTTTACAGAACCATTTGGACTATTGGCATTAACTGGCATGGGCAGTTGTTCTTGCGTTATTGGAGGGTTTGGGTTTACATATGCCTGATTGGGATTGCTCTCGCTGGATTGTGAGATCTGACAACACTGAAATATTAACAGTCAATCAAGATGATTATCAAATGAATTAAACCTTTAGATTGAAACTTTACTAAACCTCATGTTCATGTTGCATGAAAAGTTTGGAATTCTGTGAATTGATCTGATCCATCAGGAGAGAATGGACACCTGAATAAACAGATGACCATAACTGCGGTGGTGCTGCAGAGGTAGATTGTGAATCATCCAATAATTGAGGAGAAAATGTGGATAGTGGGTTACTATCATCTCCTTGATCAGTCACTGGAAAAGAGAGTCTCAGGTCTGGAATCAGATTTCTAGGTTGAGTTGGTAGATTCGTATTACAGTTCAGAAACTCTCGTCGAAGTTGATTGTCAGAAAAACAACAAAGGTTGTGGTGACATTTGAAATCATCAAGTCCGAAAAAGGAAGTGTTCTGAACATTATTCATGCGTACTAAATTGGATTCCTGGAAAATCATATTTTCGGAATGATCAAAAAGATTTTGGCTGGTGTTTCTATGTATACACTCATGAAACATAGCACTGGTTGTCTGAGAAACAGTTTCACCATCTCCACCACTAGATAAGTCCTGTGATTGATCAAAATTCGACCATGATGATACCAACGGCGGAAGAATGTAATCGATGAATGCATCCATATGTGTGCTAAACAAAAGACAATCCAGAATAATTATCATACCAAATTAGGGATTCAAATCATCTAAATCATTCTAAAAACAGAGAAAACAACAAATCTCGGAAACCCTAAACTCGATTACTTCATTGGAAGAAGAAAACCGCAATCAAAATCTACAGATTAATTCCGATCTATGTCCATAAACCCCCACAGATCCACAAACCCCCCAAAAAAAAATCTACAGAGAAGATCGAAAATCAACTCACGAAGAAATCCAGGAGCTTCCAAGCTTGATCTGATGAGCTTCGAAATGAATAAAAGTGAAGAAGAGCAGTTACGATTTTATAATGAAACCATTTGGTGCAACTCCTCCATATTCCAACTCGAATGTTTAAGCATCCTTCCATGACTCACTTCAGCCGTCCGATGAGAAGATCTCCCGACCACGTAGACACATCGGACGGTTAGTAAATGATGAATTAAGTGGTAGTTATAGTTGCAGCTGCAATGACTAATAACCCTTGGAAATCGATGTATTTACGGATGGAGCTGTTAGCTATCATCATTCATCAAGCTGTTTCGGTAGGTTGTATATTGACGAAACTACCCTTCTTCATTACGTACGGTATTCACACATTCCACTTCGGGGAGTTGGTTCAGAGTAGAGAAAGGAGGAGGATGGATTCGTCAAATCACACTTACTATAAATAATTAAATTCGAGGAAATTTCGGAAATTGAAATCTATTTTTCGGTTTTTCCATTGAAGTTGTTTTTTCTTTTTTTTTTCCAATTTCAAAATAAAGTAATTTGAAACCGAAAATTAAGAATTGGTTTAATTTCTCCTTTTGCTCATAGTTACTTTTAATTACTATTTGATCCCTCATCTAGTAGTGATAAAGCACTTTAGTTGTTGGTAATTGTATTTGTAAACTTAATTAGATAAATCATTAACTCTTTAAGCTAAAATAATTATTAATTAGGGAGGTAAATGGTCCGAATCGAATCCGGAATTGGTTGGATCCAGAACCAGAACACCATTTAAATTTCAGATTCAGTTTTGGGTCCATCTGATCTCCGGTTCTCACGTTTTGGTTTGAATCTTAAACCATTTTATATCAATAAATAAATTAAGAAAATTTCGTCTTCTGAAAAATAATAAATATTTCAGTTCTCACCTAATCTAGTTCAGATATTAAATTGGGGGATCTTGCAGAGACGGCGCAAAAAGTCACACACAACTCTCCTCTTTAAAAGCTACTATGAAATGCTATTGGATGTTTATCGTGACATATATAGACAGAAAAAAATATAAAAATATAAACAACACATTAGTAAACCTTCTGAGGTAGTCTTTAAAGAGGTTATTAAAGAAATCAGTCTCTCTTTTGATCTGAAGTGTTATAAAAAGATTGAAAATATCTATAATGAAAGTATATATAGGAGACCAACCTCTTGAGACAACGTATCTACTTACTATATAATTAAACTACATATTTAATGAAAGAAAATCAATGGTCTTTTTACTTCTGTTTTATATTTCTTATATACTCTATGTCTTTATGTAATTTGGGCATTGTACTTATTTTTTTAATGAAATTTATTTAATAACCATATTGGTCCGGGTTGCGCCCATTTACAGCCCTTTAATTTAATGCTTGAGAAATCTACTTAAGTAGTAAGTACTTTTTAATTATTATAGTGAAATTTGCAATTTAACCGTAATACTTTGTTGGATCGTGATCCGATACTATAAGAGGGCTTAATAGTCTTTTTCGTATTTTATAGGTTATTAGCGGACCTGCATTTACAACCCTTTAATTTAATGCTTGAGAAATCTACTTAAGTAGTAAGTACTTATTAATTATTATAGTGAAATTTGCAATTTAACCGTAATACTTTGTTGGATCGTGATCCGATACTATAAGAGGGCTTAATAGCCTTTTTCGCATTTTATAGGTTATTAGCGGAATCACCTGTAACACACTTAATGAAATAATTGAACAACAGTTATACATTTCAAATTAATGGACCAAATGACTAGATAGAAAATTGAACTAAAAATTAAATTGACCAAATAACTTTATAGAAGATTGAAAAGAAATTAAACTGACTATATAATTGGATAGAAGATTGATTGAACAATAAATTAAACTGACCAGATAATTGGATATAAGATTAAACAAGAATTTAACCTCAGTCAACTGACCAGATAACTGAATGAGGGATCTGCGATAAAGTAGTCAACCTCTTTCTTTGATCAAAATGTAATAATAAAAATGAAGAAAATGAATGGTGTGTTGATTCTGATTAGGAGTTTGTTGGAAAGTTGATTCTTCTCTTTTCCCTTCTCATCTTCGCATGATGGAAAAGATATACTGCATAAAGAAGGTGTGCATTCCCAAAAAAGAAATCTTCGGGAATTATCAAAGTTTCATCGGAAGGGGACATTTTAAATCATTGTAAGAAATGTTGAAATTCCTCAGATTCTCTAACTGGTTGAAGCTCTCGAGTATAAAGGGAAATAGTCACTTGCAAAACAATTATCGAACAACTAATGGGGGTACAAGAGGAGGATGCTAAACAGAGAGGAGTAGAGCTCTATGGCTGACCGTCTGACCCTAGGCGATTAGAATACTAAGTTTTTCTCAGCCATGACTAGGGTCAGGAAATCAACAAACTCCATATACAAGCTTGTTGGGAAAGGAGGCAGAGCCATGATCTCTAGGGTAAATATGGAGAAAGGATGTTTGAACACTTTCAAAATCTCTTCAGAAAAGGGGAAGATAGTACAATAATAAACAGTGATTGTGCCAGGAAAATAACACATGAACATAATACTGAGTTTATGAGAGTTCCCAACTATGAAGAAGGTGGTAACCCATCTAAACCCAGACAAGAGTAATGGGACAGATGGTTTCAATGGAGTCTTCTTTAAAGCATTTTGGGACATAATAGGGACAAACCTTGTAAGGGTCATTTAATCCATATTTATCAGGGACAACTTGTTCAGACAAGTGAACGATACCTTTGTAACCCTTATACCAAAAGTCAAAAATACATCATCATTGGATCAGTTCAGACCAATGTCGTGTATAAACACAACAAACAAGATGTTGTCCAAAATAATCATAAACAAGCTAGCAGATGCAATAAAAGATGTAATTAACCTTAACCAAACAACCTTCCTACCAAAGAGGTTAATTGAGGACAACTTTCTACTAGCCAATGAGATGGTCACATATTTGGAAAAATCAACGAGTGGGGCAAATGCAGCAATCAAGCTGGACCTAGCAAAGGCATTTGACACATGTAGCTGGGAAGCCCTAGAAGTTAGTGTCATAGCACTATATTTTAGCACATAATTGATAAGGATAGCCATGATACTAATCAACACTACATCATTAGCATTTTTAATAAATGGTGTCCCAACCAAGCAGATCTGGTCAAACAGAGGGCTAAGGCATGGGAACCCCTATCTCCATACCTTTTTACATTCATCATGCAAAACTTCTCTAACCTAATAGACAAGAAGACGAAAAGCGGGGAGATAGCAATGTACATAAAACACAAGACAAAAGGGGTATCTCATCTAGCATACACAGACGATCTATTTCTCTTTTGCAAGGCAAAAGACAGATTCTTTAGAGGGATTAAGAAACTACTAAAGGAATTTAGAAAAACCTCGGGCTTGGAGATCGATCAGTGAAAAAAGAGTGAAGTGTTCTTCTCAAGAGCTATGAGGAACAAAGAAGAACTACTTAGCATACTTCTATTTGCTCAGGGTACCTTTCCAATGAAATATCTAGGTCTTCCCCTGTCACCTAGAATGTATACATGAGTGATTGTTAGGGATTGATCGGCTTGTTGAAAAAGATGATAGCAGATTGAAAATACAAACTACTATCACATGCTGGGAGAGTGC
The DNA here is from genome assembly GCA_001185155.1 of Zostera marina. NCBI lineage: Eukaryota > Viridiplantae > Streptophyta > Magnoliopsida > Alismatales > Zosteraceae > Zostera > Zostera marina. The sequence continues at coordinate 475,221 of LFYR01002015.1, forward strand.
AACTTTTCCAATGAAGAGTCATGGGAATTTTCAACTTATGGAATTTTTTAACCCGACTTCCAATAAATGCTTTAGCTAGACTATAGAGGTTATCCTATTATTTCATTTGGGATAGTAAGAGGGACTTCTGATGAGAGATCATGGTCTTACCCAAGAAGAAAAAGGGGTTAGGATTAAAATATTTTAGAGAATCCACGAAAGCGACTGTTATTAAAAAAATTACATTATTTATGAAATTGCAATAACTTTATAGGGTCTTCTTCGATAAGAGACAATTAGTATATACAGAGAAGGAGCATGCACAATATAAGCAAAAGGCGAAATACAAACTCAACTATTTGGGTTGAACTACATGCTCGACACTACAAGTAAGTTTGGTGATATATTTAAATACGATACTAATTATTCTTATGTTTAATTGGTGCAGGACAAAGTTTCTTCTACAACAACGCTTGGGAATCAGTAAGGGCCAAGAGGCAGGTGGACAACCTAGCTGAGGGGATATGGGCCTCCGACATCCTCAAGCACAACATGATCCTATGGAGAGCACATTTGCACTGGCCAAAAAGGATACCTTAGAGGATACCGATTGTTGGCTATGTGGAGGGCAAAGTCATCTGCTCTACCTTTCTGACTACGCATCAGATATATGGAGGTACATTAGAGAGAAGCTGTCAGAGATAATGGACGAATAAGACACAAACCTCACTCAAATGATGAATAAGGCCGAAAGAAGAACGAGAGGGAGAAAGTGTTGAAGAATCACATGGTCCATAGTTGCAACCACCACATTGACACTGTACGTGGACGGAGAGGAACAAGCGCAAACAAGAAAGAAAATTCATTATGGCACGAGAAGGGAGGAGAAGTTAGCTAACATCTAGATACCTCAAGCAAATTAATATGAACCCTATTTAAATTCAGTAATTGTAATAACACTAAACATCAAATCATGGGGAAGAGAAATAAAGGAAGAAGACGATCTCCGGGAATATGAGATACCTCCTCCGAAGGGAATCACATATGTCAGTCATATAGTTTCATAAAAGGTAAATTTAGGATGTGGGGTAAATTTTTTTCGGTTAAAAAATGGAAAAGACCACACATTAAAATATGTATAATCAACATGATATAGGTAGAGTAGGAAATATGGAATGAAAATAATGTAGGTAACATTCATCTACCAAAGTTTAGAATTTGAAGGAAAATAGCATGTTTACTCTGCTTTCTTTTTTTTTACGTTTAATTTAAACTCAAAAATAAAATGAAGCTCTCCTTGGAGACATCTCCTTGGATTCCAGTTTTTGTGAAGGTAGATTAATCGGTGCTTCACACACTAGGCCAGATCAGATGGCATTGTTATGCACAACACTAGCAACTAAGTCAGATTACCAAAAACACCATCAGGAATATTTAAATTACATAATAACCCCTCGCAAACATACATGGCACATGCCGTTCTCGTTTATGTGGGGTCCACAAACGTCAATATATATTACTAACTCTGTTACCGGTCCGACCGGTCGAGTTAAGGTCATTCACTTTTTCTCTCGAGTCAATACCGGTCCAACCATCGGTTATTTTAATATAAATAATTAAAAAATTATCGCTATTCCCAAAAAAGTCTCGAAGATTCCCTGCTTGATCTTTCCTTCTGTACACACGACACGTGGCCCATACTTCATACCACACTCCCAGACATCACTACATGTATGAAACGTCATCACAGTATAAATAACACCCACCATACCCACTATACAACTGATTTCTATCCTTTCTCCAATCTCTTTGCTTCAAGTCGGCGTCATTTTGCGAAGATGTGTGGAGGGGCGATCTTAACAGATTTCATTCGGATTCCTCTGCGATCGTCCTCCAGGCGTCTCACCGATGAGCTTCTGTTTTCCGATCTGAGCGTCTACGGCGACACTGTCGACGGATCGAAACAGAAGAGGAAGATCGATAACTCCGTTTCTGTTGGGACTGATGATGCGGATTTTGAGGCCGATTTCATGAGATTCGAGGATGATTCTGAGGTGGGGCTCATTCAGCTTACTGATGCAAAACCGTTTTCTTCTCCTCTCGAAACTGCGGCACCTTTTTGCAGAAAAGGTGCTTTCCTTTCTGTATGTTTATCTGTCTTCCAATCTTTTTTTCTACGAAAGATGAGGGAAATAACAAAACTAATCTCTTTGCAGTTTGCAAATAAAGGGGACTTTCCCCCTTTTTTAGAAGATTTTTTTTTTTTAAATCTTGTTATTTACGATTTGCAATTTATATTTGGATTCATTTATTGTGTGATCGTGGAAGTGATTAGGGTTGGGGTTATTATTCTTTCATTTATTTTATTCTGATCTTAATTATTATCATTTTTAGTAAAAAAATTTCTCTGGTCTCTGCCAGCAGAGCTAAGAGAATAATGCCGATTTTAATTAGTTGTTTATTTGTTTTTTTATTGCACATGTTTAAATTAATATTTAGTTATTTATCCTTTTTCTCCTCTATGATTTCCTCTATTATTCTAAAATTCGTGTAGTCGATTCAGTTCCTATATCTGTTTTTTTATGCAAATAAAAAATAAACTAGATTGATTGAAATTGGAATGAATAATGGTTCTGGAATGATTTTGAAATTGATTGTTTTGTTTAGTTATCCAATAAAAAAAATTCTATCATTGATTGTAATTTTGTTTCTTATTTGTGTATGTACACTACTACTTCAAAGGAGCATTGGCCACTCAAACACCTTTAGCTTCTGTGCCTAAAGTGACTGGTAATAGAAGTAATAAGAGAGAGAGAAAGAATCAGTATAGAGGAATCCGTCAACGTCCATGGGGAAAGTGGGCTGCTGAGATCAGAGATCCTTCCAAAGGTGTTCGTGTTTGGCTTGGAACATTCAACACTGCAGAAGAAGCGGCGAGAGCCTACGATGTGGAAGCTCGGAGGATCCGTGGAGAGAAAGCCAAATTGAATTTTCCTGAAGAAACTTCTTCTGTAGCAGGCCAGAATCCGGTTGCTAAGCCAGCTGCTAAGAAAATTGCCAAGACTGTAATCCCATCTGAGGATCTGATTCCAAAGGAAAATTTGGATTACCTGAATGATATGGACCAGAAGCTGGTCACTAAACCAACTGCCAAGAAAATTCTCAAGAAAGCAATTCCATCTGAAAAGCTTAGTACAAAGGAGGAGAATTTGGATTATCTAAATCATCTGGATCTTGATTTCTATTATAGTTTTGCACCCAATGAGGATAATGAGCAACCCATTTTGCCATCTGCTTTCCCAAATTCTGAACAGGGTAGTAACTCCTATGGTTACTCTGGTCTTGTCGTTGAATCTGAGGCTAAGACACCAGAGATCACATCAGTTCTAAATGACAGTGTCAGGGAAATGTTGTTTATGGATGATGAAGCTCCCCAGAAAAAACTTAAGAACAACTCAGGAGTAGCTGTTGCAGCAGATCAGAATGGCAATCTTATGAACATGTCTGAAGATCTTACTTTTGATCCATATATGTTCCTTGACATTCCTTTTCTTGGAGGCAACAACACAGATGGATCAGTTGAAAGCATGTTGAGTGGTGATGATCTAACAGAGGATAATAACAGCAACCCAATTGATCTATGGAGCTTCGATGACATTCCAATGATCGAGGACTTGTTATTCTAACTATCTCTCGCCGGTCTCAAGCTGATGTTCTGCAAATAAGGGTAAACTGAAGTAAAACAAACCATTTCATATATTTTAACTTCTAATCACCTTGCCTTACATTTCTGTTCCAGGAATAGTTTGATGTAAGTCAATAATACCAAAAACATGCTGGACATTAATTAGCTTGCGATGGGAAGATTGTTGTGGAAATTCTCTCTTTTTCTTGAACTTGTACTTCCTCTATGTTATTGTATCTTATCAATGTTATCATAGGCTTGTGATAATGTGATGTACCTTAAAATCTATGGATCTCTGTTTCTTCTGCTTCATAAATTGCTTCTCTTTAATCACTTCTTAGAACTAAGATCCAGAACAGAAAGATTCCATTATATTTATTAAAAAAAAACAGAATGTGAAACAATTGCGCGTATTTATGAAAAAATACCTCGAAAATCGAAATAAAATTTCCCCAAATATATTCAGCATTCTCCCTCCCTCTCTCACTAACACACCAATCTAGAAAAACAGAATCGTTACTATTGTCGAGTGTGGAAAGAATTTAGGGTTACAGATCTTTGTTGTAATGGCGATGTCAGTGAGCCGATTGACGGCGTGGGTGAAAAAAGTTCCCACACGGATGGCCCAAATCCCATGGCGTGAGATTGCCGGGGAGGGTTTTGATAAATGTGCTTTCCTCATCAAATTCGGTTGTGCTACTCATGTCGCCAACAAATACGTTTTTGGATTTGCCTACGTAAGTATCCTTGTTGTATTATTGATATGAATTGATATGAAATGATCGAGATTTAATATTCAGGTTATGGGGCCAAGCATGCTTCCCACAATCAACCTCTCCGGTGATATTGTCCTTCTCGACAAAATGTCCCCATGGATTGGGAATGTCAAGGTTGGGGATGTGGTGGTGCTGCAGTCACCGGAGAATCCTAGGAAGAGTGTGACCAAGAGGGTTTTGGGGATGGAAGGTGACGAGATTACATTTCTTGTGGATCCTGGAAATGAGGAAAAATCCAAGACAGTAATTGTAAGCATCAAAACTGAATTGTTCTACTTTTTTTTTCTTTTTCTTTTTTTTTTTTTTTTTTTTTTTTTGAAGCAGTTAAATTTTTCATTTATAAAAATGAGGGTTGCCCTGATACAATGAGAACTAGAGAATTGTTTTACTTGTAGTATGACATTTTGTATGGGACTATGAATAGGTGCCAAAAGACCATCTGTGGGTGCAGGGAGATAATATATATGCATCAAGGGATTCAAGACGATTTGGCTCTGTCCCATATGGACTTGTCAAGGGTAGAGTCTTTGTCAGAGTGAGAATTGTTCTGTCATTTTTTCTTCATTAGTATTCTGCAAAAACAATTCTATTTCAATGTTGTTCAAGGTATGATTTTGATTGTTGGGTGTATGAATCGTTTCAGGTATGGCCAGTTGATAGTTTCGGATTCTTGAACCAGAAAAAATAATCATTTATCGTTAATCGTCACGTCAATGTTGAGGTGTCTTCTACCTTTGAAACCAGCATCCATTATCTCAGAGTCGATGAATTCACACAAACCGCAATATGATATGATATTATGATTTGCAGCTTGCAGAGCAAAGATGAGTTTTTTTTCTTCAATTCCTTTTATCAGTTTATGATTAGGATACAGTAGTTAGATTTGAAGAATCGATTTTTTTTATGAATCCATAATCATAATACGTTGTTGTTGAAATCCGAAATAAGAATTGATTTTATCATACTTTTATTATAAGTAATCACTGTAAACATCTGAAACACACAAAATTGTAATTTATAAATTACATTACTTTTTATTCATAGCACAGAGGCATAATAGATTGCAAATAACGAGTGAGCTAAATCAATAAACGTGAAACAAACAACATGGACTGTGTGAAAAAACACCAATCTTCAAACCATGCCAATTCTCTGTTTTCATTGTCATCTCCAGATTATGCAGAATCAGTAGCCAAAGGAACCTTGTCAGCCTGAGAACCAAAATAAATAAATAAATAAATATAAGCCAGCCAGCCAGCCAAACAACCAACACAGGTAGGAAGGACATAGAAGTTAAGAAAAAAAACTAACCAGAGGACGATATTTGAGTCCATAAAACATCTCCAGGTAACGACGACTCTCACGTCTTTCCAGATTTGAAACATGCTTCCAGAAACCATAGATTGTTGTCAATGTCAACAGCCTCTCAGAGTACAGCTTCCAAGTATACCTGTGTAAGCATTTAATTTAATTCTATGTTTTGAGTTTTGAATTATGAAAATAGTGGATGCATGCTACTTACTTGTCATGGATACGTTTCAGACCTCCCTGTGAGATTGTTTCCCAGTATGCTGGTTCTTGTTTGCACTTGTCAAAGAAACCAACAAGAATATCAGAAACATGGTCGCCCTCATAGGGGTCAATATGGAACCCAGAAACACCATCGACAATGATTTCACCAGGTCCTCCATGGATAGTTGCAAAAGTTGGTAAACCACAAGTCATTGCCTCCACAACTGTAAGTCCAAAGGCCTCGTAGAATGCAGGTTGAACGAAAACACCTTTACTTTCAGCAATAACACGGTAGAGTTCACCATTCCGAACACGATCCATTTGTGCAGAGATCCATCTGATCTGGCCATCGAGCTTATGTTCTTCGATCAAACTGTACATTTTCTTCAGCTCAGCTTGCTCCTCTTTGTCCTTGGATTCCTTCCCATGGTCTCCACATACAATCACAAGGTTGGCTAGCTCTCTAAGGCGTTTGTTTTTGCCATACAACTCAACCAAACCTGTTAGATTCTTCACACGGTCCAATCTAGCCATGGAGAAGATAATGGGTTTGTTTTTATCTGCCAAAGTAAACCTGCAACAACCATAAAACATTTGAGAAAACAATGAGTTTGTTAGTTTTTATCTATGGAAATATATCTTTACTTGTGCTCAGTGTTATCTTTTTTGCTGTAAAGTAGCTCTTCAATCTCAGGGTGAAAGTTAGTGAGTCTCTTGTCGGTATCAGTTGGAGGGAAGTAAATATCCATGTCTGCTCCAGGGGAGACGATGTTAAACTTTGGATCAAAGACGTTGATTCCATGGACAACTCTATATAGGCCAGGCATGGTGAATCCAATGTGACTCTCATACTGTCCCACAGTGTTTTTGCTGCCATGATATATTATACATAATGACCATTTAATGATGATGAGATGATTAATTAAGATAGATGATGGATGGATATGCATACCTTCCTGCAATTTCTTGGTATGTACTGGTGATGATGAAATCAGCTTGATTCATGGCCAGAATATCAGCTGTAAATTGGCATGAAAAATGGTAATGATCGTCGAGATTCTTCCAGTATATATCTGAATTCGGATATTTTGTCTTTTCCAATGCATGAGCTATTGTGCACTGCAGATTTGGGAGAAAGATGAGTGAGATAATTAAGGTTGACACTACCTACCATATTTTACATGCATATAGCAGTGAATCAAATTATAGTATGATTATAAAAACCTGGGTGACTTCTAGCTTTTGAGCCATGAGAGAAGCCACAAGATTTCCATCACTGTAGTTTCCAATGATGAGATCAGGGGTTCCATCTAGTTCTTTTGTGACCTCTTCAATGCAATCATCAGCATATGTCTCTAGGTAAGGCCAGACATCAAATCGAGAGATCCATTTGCGTAGAATTCCATCCTTTGTTCTGAATGGAATACGAATGATGTTTGTGTGTTTGGTTCCTTCAACTGATTCCAGTCTTTGCCCGCAAGTGGTTCCTACTGCATCAGGTAACAACCTAGTTGCCTGCACCAGGTCAATTAATCAGATGTGCAATTTTTTTTAGTATAATGATGATGATGATGATGATATATAACATTAATTACTAACAATGAGGATTTGGGGGACGATATCAAGTCCTTGTTGCTTAATTCTGAGGAGCATCTCATTCTCCAAAGCTCGAACTTGATCCAAAATGTAAACCACTTGGCCTCCGGTGTCTGGGTAGCCAAGAACGTTGGCTTGGGCAAAGTATCCGTGTGGAGACAAAATGACGACGTTAAACACCATTGGGATTATGGCAAGGAACTTCTCAAAAGTGCACGGATCAGGTGCTTCGAGAAGATCTAGAAGCATGTGTAGGTTTTGGAGAACACGGTTGGCTACATCACCCCATCCTTTCTCCAAACCAAGATCTTGAAATTTAGCGTGGAACTTCGAGTACGGCGTATCGCCAGGGAGTGAAATAATGTGTTCTTCCGCTTTTCGAAGTGCAGATTGAAGAGCATTGATATTCTCGATTTTGTTGTTAAGCATAATTGACTGGCCTTTCTGGTTATGCGAGCGGAGAAACACCAGAAGTGGATACACACTTTCCTTGTCGTTAAACATCTTTGAAGAAAGATGCTTGTTAAGAAACTCCACCCCATTACCGATGGATTTGGACAGCGACGGTCGAGGAAAACTTGCGTTGAACGGCTCGAAGTCAAGCTCCAGAATGAAGTTGGTGTCCGATCTACAGTTTATCAATCAGGTAATTAATCTATAATTAAAGATTGAATTTTTATTATCATAATCCATACCCACCCATCAACTAGTTGTTCCTTGAGCTTCATATAGTCAGGCACAGCCAAAGATTGAAAAGTGAGGTCATTGACGTTAATAGAGATATAATCCCAAACACCCGGTCTAGGACGGACCGCTAGCGCAACCACCGGAGGCAAAACTATCCCTTCCTGGGAAGCTCTCAGAACATCACCAAAAGCTCCATTTTTCACTTCTTCCTTGGCCCCGTCCTTGGTGAAAGATTCAAACTCCGCGATAATCTCATGCCTCTGCAACATCCCCTTGCCATGATCTATGTACCTTGAGAAAAGAACCAACAGATCATCAGGATAAGAAGCCAAGGAGTCCTCAATCTTTTCTTTCAAGCTCAGCATACGGGTCAGCGTCCGAGTCGGCATGCTTCCTTCCTTCTTTCTGAAACAAGAACAATTCAGAACAAATATCCAAACTTCACAACAAGGTGAATGAATATATATAAGTAGAAAGAAAATGAGAGTTTCGCTTCTTAATCAAACCGACCCCACGATTAAGATGTTTTAGACAAAGAAATTCAAAAGCTAAACCAAGAAGATTCCTCTTAATCACAATTCATACATCACACTCAACCACCTGGCTGATCTACGTACCTTATTGTTTGGTCAGATGGAGAAAACAGCAGGCTAGATCGGGATTGGCGAATGAGATGGTCAGATGGAGAAATTTGGGTGGTCGAGAACCCCCATTTTATAGTATCAGATTTGAAAGGGATTAAATTAATCAATGAAGACAAAATAGAAAGAATTTTATAATCCGGCGTGTTTTTCAGATCATGTGCGTGATCGGACGTCACATCGTGATTGGTGGTGCTGCACGACTATCGTCCATCCACCACTCAGATCTCAAAAGAATAGTCATTCATGTCCATTACCGTCATCCGTCGTCATCTGAAGACTGGCGCGGGTGGGGGGGGGGTTACTCACATGGGCGCCGTCGACGATTGCCGGATCGAACTTGTCAGCCAAATATTGTTATCATACTGTGTGCGCGTCTCCAGAATTTGAATTAACTTTTTTATTCTCGTAAACCAATTAAATTTGCATTAACTTAAAAAAGCAATCATAGTATAAATTAATTAATTAGGGTGTACTTAATCACATCATATCTTAATTATAGTATTAATTAGGGTGTCTATTATTATTCAATTCAATGACTAAAATAATGTTTTACACAAACACATATAAAATACCATGTGATTATCTTTATCAAGTTTGACAAATTTTAACGGATCTCGTTGAATTATCTTTTTAATTAGAAAAATAAAATCAATGGCAAATTTAATTAAAATATATACACCAGATTTGAATCATAGACCATCTGTTTTAGAAATGTTAGGTTAGCCCACCAAAAGAGAGTTAGGTACGTTTTGGGGAATTCCCCAAAAAACAAAAATACCATGTGATTATTAATTTATTAAATTCACTTCCAAAAACGCTTATTCATTATGTTTATTAGTTTATATACAAATCAATGTGAACGTGTAGTGTAGTTCCTGAAAGAATTATATACTCTACCTATTTACTTGGTAAATAAGCAGCAGCACTGCAACAGCCAATGGACGAATCCTGTAATTTACATCAGAGCAGCCAACATAGACGAACAACCTGGAGATGATGAACAATAACAAGAAGAAGATATCTTACAAAAGGAGAAAAGGCTTGGCAGGTTTAACAAAAACTCAATATCTCTTCCAAAGTGTCCCGCCGTTTAAAACCCAATTAGAAAAAAAGTCGGTACTTTCTTCCATGTGATTTCCTGGTGTTTCTGATCCGGCTGATCTTATACCCTGCATTCAAATTGTAAATAATTCATAACATGTTGCAATGTTAGATTCATAAAGTGTAAATCCATAAGCTAAGTCGGATACTAGAAATCCGCCTTATAGAAAAATAAATACTGACATTGATAATGGATTCACCGGTGCTTAAAAGGGGGGCTATTTCCTCATCTCTATCATTCACATTGTTTTCAGTTGATGTTCCAGAGCTCATTAAAGAGGACCTGCGTGAAATGAGATTGATAAACTTTTAAGGTCTGGTACGTTTTAAATACTTATAACATAATGCAATATACATGATGCACAAAGTGGTGATCTCTTAAACAAAAAACCAGGCGTTTGAAATAAAACATGAATTAAGCAAATGATATAAAAAGTCCAAACTACAGAAGAACAAAAGGTAACTTGAAATATCATATCATAAGATAATAAAGGAAAACTGTCATTGTCCAAAAAGGTTTCATAGTAGACTGAAATACAATATATTACCTTTCAGAAGATTCCCCGTCACATGAATTACAAGATGATGAGAGTTGGTCAATGTCAAGAAAATTTGAAAAGTCTGACGCATACGAATGAGGTCTATTTAAATAAAATCCATCTCTAAATTGGCGTACATCTGCCACGGTGGGAATACACCTACAAAATTTTAAGAAAGATGTTATTCCATTCTTGGTGAACATAATATATGATCTATCAAACCATTATAGCACACTACAATACTACATTGTAAAACTAAAAAAAATATCTGGGAACCAAGCAAGAATAATTTATTAGTGGAAACCAACCTTGAATGAGATAAAGTGTCATTCAGAGTTGAGATTTCAGGAATTGACTCAGCTGAAACCATGGACTCTCTCTTTGGGGAAATTCTGTTTGAAAAGTCTGCATCTCTATGTTCCTTATGCAAAAGCATATCTGACCTACTGCTTTCACACAAAATACTTCCAGCTGAGATGGATCTTCTTAAAAATGGCCTAAGTACAGATAAATGATCACTTGATATAATATCTCATGATCCTAACAAAGTCGATTGATAATAACAACATTGAAGCCATAAAGAAAAGAAAGAAAGATGCCCACAATACAGAAAAACTCATCTCAGAATAATAACATGCTTTAACAAAAAGATCAATGATATTTTGCAACTTTGCACAAGGTCAAAGACTTTTTCCAAATGCCAGGTTCGACCATGAGGACTGACTTGTCAGGTGTATTTTAAAAAACTTGTAATTGTCCTTGGGGTGAATATATGAAAGTTAGATACTTGTAGTTAATGATAAATACTTATGAAGAAAAGAAAAGGATTGATGCCGCTAGGAGAAGAATTTTTCAGATGTTAGTGCATCACTTAAAGATGTCTTAATTTGAATCATTTCCGTCAGGCAGAAAGGTTCCGGATGCGCCTCTGCGCGATGCGCCGCCGCCTGGAGCATCTGAGCATATGCGGGCATATGCGCTCAGATGCGCCAGTGGCATTTTCGTAAATATTTATAAAACTATAGAAAATTAATATTTTTTTATATATCTAAATTATATTAATTAAATTTTTTAGTTGAAAATAAATTGGATAGAAAAATTATTATAATACATATATTTATTAATTATTATAACACCCTATAATTCATTGTAACACCAAGGTTTAAAAACCGGTTAATCATTTAGGGGTATTTTCGTAATAATATAGCTCTATAAATGGCTAGGGTTTTTTTAAACTTATAAAAGAGAGGCTTTTGTAAAAAGAAAATAATAAATAACCCAAGAGGCTTTTAAAAAATAATAACATAATGGGCTGGGCCTTCTTTAATACATCTACAACATAAAAAATACTCTATAATAATAATTTATTTAACCACACATTTTTAGTCCCACATCGATAGAATTCAAAAAACACAAAGAAGGTTGGTCTATAAATAAAGATTCATTTTGTCTAAAACAAATATGAAGTCTAAAGAGTGGGAGGAGCTTATATTAAAAATAATATAGCTCTTTTCATGGACCAATGTATAAATTTTTATGCTAAAAATTTATAAGGTCTTAAAATAAATTTTTTTTGCCTTTTTTTTTAAAATAAAAACAAAACACTGTTTTAAGTTATTTAAATAACTTAAAACAGGCCTGGATCCGGGTCGGATTTTACCCGGATCCGGCTAAGGGAGATGCGCCTGGCGCATCTCCCCCTCTGGGGGCGCATCATCGCATATGCGCGCATATGCGCGCGCATCCGGAACCTTGGGCAGATTATTCATTTCACCACAGTTTCCTAGCAACCATATTTTAAGAAAATTTCATTCTCATTGTCAGCAAAACGAAACAAACTTGTAGTTAGTGTAAGCCTCAATCAATGCGGACTGAAAAATACTAGATGGTTCCAATAGGACATAATAAAAATACCTTGGATTTTCAATAACATTTGCTTGTCTTCCAGCATAGTCTAACTCCCAAAGATTTGCTTTCCCCTTCTGAGGTTCAAAATATCCCAAAAACCTGCAAGACCAGAAAACCGTGCATACATGAAGCAGGTTTAAGATGGTCAACAAATGTACAATTCAATAATATTTTCATGCATACTCCAAAGATAAGTAAAATGTGTAGGCTTACACGTTTATAGCATCTTGTTTTTCAGCATCTTTGTAAGCATTGCTGTAATATCTCTGAAGTGTTCTCAGGAACTCCTGTGACTGTATGGCTGCTTTCCAGTAACCTCTTCTTTCAGAAAAAATCTAAATAGTAAACACAAGTATGATAGTTAACAAAAAACAAAAGAAGTAAATCATACACTAAGACTAAAAAATAGTTATCGACCTAATAAATTATGGTGAAACTCTCATACAAAGAGTGATGATTACTGACTAGTAAGTCATGAAACTCAAATGTGTATAGTGAATATTGAATAAGAAATTAAAATAAAAACTTTTAAATTACGAGAGCATCCATGAGGTAGAAGATAATCACATAAAAAATTGTATTCATATTTCACAAGTTCTAAAATTAATAATCCATATGTTTGCATGGAAGAAGTGGGAAAAGAAAATAAACTTCACAGCAGATAGTTTATTCTGATGGGTTAATAATATGTTAAAGCTTCTTGTAAATATAATCTATAACCATGTGGAACACATTATACAAGTGACAGAATCACATCTACCTTGTTGTGAGCAGCAGAACCTGTATATTGCAGTGCAAGTGTATCACCCATTATCTCATAAAACTTCATCAGATCATTAGCTAAAGTGTTATCCAAATCAACTGTTGGATCACCTATGAATCCAAGTGCAAAAAGTTGGTTTCCAAAAGCAGCTAAACCATAAGCATACTGGGCAACATTGGTACGATCCAAGCAGTCTATGCAGTTGGTACGAAGAATGCCTTTTTGAGTTTTGAGAGACCTGGTAAAACCACTAATGCCAATCACTTTATTATCTACCAAGGGTAGTTTCCCTGATAGAATTGCCGTATCTTCACTGCAGTTATTCTGGTTTTTGCAAGGACAAACACTAGCAGAATCTATCCTGTGAATGTTCACATGATTGTTTAAAGATAAATAATAAATTAAAATTAGAGGATTTCTGAATTTCATTCGGCGAATCATTGAAAGGGTCAGTTAGGATTTAGTTTTTTCAAAAAATAGTCATGTTATCATCTCTTACCTATTTAGTTTTATCATCATCACTGTTATAAGGAGAAAGCCTAAATATAACATCCAAAAATCATATATTATGCTTAAATAGATATATGATTTTTTATAAATAATAGGAATGAGAAGAAAAAATAAAAGGTTAGGATCTATTTGGTTTCTGGATTAGGTAAAATCAACAAAAGTAGAAAACACTCCATATGGATTTTTCACACTACCGATGTATTTTTACTTTTAATTCTAAATTTATCTTTCAGGTGGCCTATGGTCGGTTACTCAAGTCACCCTAATATAATTGTGGAAAGAAACTACGAAAGCAAAGGAGATGGTATTCCTGACAATTTGGAAGGAAGGAAAACAGTCTTCTAAATACCTTACTTTTAAGTAAAACCTCTGAAGATGACTAAAGCAAACATTAGATTTTTGAAGGAATTCCACCTATCACCGACAAAATTGTTAATAAAATTGTTAGTGCAAATTGTAATGAAAATACATACCCAGGAATTGTATAACTGAAAACATTATCATTTTTCAGATTGGGTGCAACTTCATGGTGAAAAAATCCAGTCTCATTTAAAGAATTTGCTGCCACTTTTCCTAGTACTTCCAAAACATCTGCAGCTTTCCTACAAGGCAAGCAAAAATCAGAAATGTAGTGCTTCCATATTAAACATAAATTTTTGACATTCTAACAACGTAACTTCACATTTAGCCACCAAACCATTTAACCACCTCAAAGAAGTTATTTAAACCCTCAAATGTATGTGTAAGATGGAAGGTGGAAGAAAAAATTACCTTCTAGGTCGCCTATTAAGATCCCAGTGTATGAATTTTAACTCATTTTCAGCAGACAAGTCTTTATTAATATGACAAATTGATTTAGCAAATTCAGTACGTAGTTTAGACTCCCGAGGTTTCTTCTCTTGTGTCTGCTTGAACCATGTACAAAAAGTAAAAGATTATGATCAAATAGTTAACATGATAAAAAAAAATCAAAGTCGTTTTTTAAGGAAAAAAACAACTATGGAAATCTAACTCGTTACAATATGCATGAAGAAAATGTTGACTACCTTGATCAGATTTAAAATAAAAATTGGATTTCCATATCTCTCAGAAAGATTTTCAAAATGAAGCCTAGTAGCTTTGTAATTTTTATCCTTGGCCTCCACTGATTAAAAAGAAACAAAAAAATGTTAAGGCTTAAAGAAGTTCATAACATATCTTCAATTGAAAAAACATGATGATATTTACTGGTTTAAAAAAAATGATACTTACAAATAATATCAGGCTTAAGGTTCAGCTTTGAAGCTTCCTGCGACCAATAAAGAGGTATTGAACCTCTATTCTGTACAATAGATGTTACTTGTGTGGGACACTCTCTGAGGTTGTCTTCACACACAATTTGCTCAGTTTCAACATCATTGGCTACACTGCCACTTTTATTGACACCTCGTTTTAAATACCTAAATAAGTTAATAAAAATACATTTAAAACTTGATGAAAACAGACTAAAAAGGTAAGAAATAATGCAGTCAAACAAACTGCAAATTTCATAATATCATTGCAGTAAAAAAATTAAAATGATGCATGTTAATTTTAAAATCGTCCAAGATCTTCACTTAAAAGAGCAAGAAATGATAGGGGCTGTCCATGGGTAGGGTAGTACCCAATATCCAAACCCCATGTCATTGGGCAAGGTATAGGTGATTTTTCTCCACTCGTTCAAAGGATTTCACCCAACCAAATCGGGTAGGGTATGGGTATAAATATTTTATTTTTTCCTTCTATATTTACCCTGAAACTTTGGGTATACTGGATACCTGACCACTTTAAGTAGTGGTATGAGTGATTATTTTTTACCCGATCAATAATTTTCACCCGACCCGAACTTTTACCCGATCGAATCGGATAGGATATGGATTATGGATAAAGCCATACCAGATCCAGTCCTAGACAAATGAGCAGTTTATAGGAAAATCTTATAAACCTGGTTCCAGCATAGTGGCGTGAACGTCTTGCAATAAGTGTTAGCCTGAATTGCCTCCCAGATAATGAAAAAATTTCCTGTAAAACAAAAACAAGAAACTATTAAAAAATTAAAATAAATCCATATAATACGAAAAATACGAAAGGGAAATATATTCCATTAAATTACTAATAGGTTTCTTAAAAGAATGAAAAGTACATTAATAGATCACCATATAAAAAGGTCGGTGACAAAAGATATGGAATATGATCACTCTAAATCTATTGCAAACAAAACTGCTGGAGATAAATCAAGTATACAGTTAGTAGGTCAGATATGATTTTCCAAAAGAAATATGTTTGGGATGCCATGACCAAAAGGGGTACATCGAGATTTCAGTAAAAATTGAAGTCGCTGTGATAGTCATTTACCTGCTTAAAGAATCCATAAACCAGTGGCACAGTCCAGATGGCACTTTGTAAGTGATTTCGAATTTTACGAGTCAAAAAATCATTCCATACGAACATTGTTTCGTAAATATCTTGCTTTGACTGACTTGCAGACGAATTTTTTTGAAGACTACACATAATAGGATATGAGTAGCTGAAAAAGAAGTCCTTTGTAAGATCCACTGTGCATAGTAGCTTCTTGTATCTAATCCATAACAAAATTAGAGAATGGTGAATGGTTGTAGGCACAAAATAATCATAAAAACAAAGTGCGCATAAATATGTAAGGATAAATCAACTGAAACTTGTAGTAAAATATAACCCAACATTATTTGAACGACATAGACAACATAAAAAAATTCATGAATTATTATTAGTATATAAACCCATCAAAATATAATAAGTAAATACTTAGCTATTGGAATACTAGTAAAGACACTGGTCACTCAAAATCCAATCTGTGTGTCCCACCTGCCATTTAATGCAGTGAAATTGCCTAGCTTTAAAAGGCATATATTGTATTTCTAAGCTAAAAATGCAGTGGTAGCTGATAAAATTAAAAAAATAATACACACTACACAGAGACAAAATGGAGTTGAGAAATGTCATTTAGTCCAACACTTGTCATCTAATTACAGTCAAAACAATTTTCTGAGAACAGCACATTGCAGTCCATATTAACTATTATGGTAATATATTTTTACACATAGAATCAACAAAAGACCTGTTCTCATTCCTAGAATCAGTAATATCAGACTGCACTGTGGAATTTGGAATCGGTATCATTTTGGTTTTGGTGATTGTATATATTGTATGACCACAAATGGTCCCAATCTCCTTTCTTTTCGTAATAAGAAGCATGTAGTAAGGCCCCAAGAACTTGAAAAAACCTGGAGAGGAAAAAGATTATGAATTCGTAATAGTGACAGGGAAGGAAGAAAAAAAAATCAACACACATGCGGTTGATAAAACGTACCAACAATTCCATAACAAGGGGTGACACTTCGAAGCCCCCCAGTTGGTTTGTTCCCTTCATCTATCCTTCGCAACAATTGAGCATGTTCTTGTTCGGAATATGTGACAGGATCCTCACAAACATCTAACTCCAAAGGCTCTAGTCTGTTTATTTTTAATACCCTCCAAAACGTTTTGTTCTTATCTCTGCCTATCAAGTAGAAATTCTGTAATAGGAGGAAGAAGACTCAAGAATGTCAATAGAAAACAAAAGGAGAAGTGAATGCAAACAGAAGAGTCTGCTGTAAACAAATGGAGAAGGCACAGAATTCACACAGAAAAATCCAAAACACATGCAACCCTTAGAAAATAAGTTTCCATCGTCAAAGGTCCCCGAACAACAGATGTTACAGAGTTATTGGATTTCACTCTTTGCAAAAATGTTAAAAGCAAAATAAAATTTTCTCTTACAGATCGAGTCTCGTAGAGCTGGAAAGTCTGTAAACAGCACCCACCAGCATCAGCGATCTGGTTCTCTAAATCATCCGCCATTCTCGATCCTCTCTCTTTCTCTCGTATCCAAATCAACTCACTATCGTTATCCCGTTATCCGATTATCCCTCCCTCTCTCAAACAAAAACTCCCCGAAATCGACTCGTCACTGCAATCACTAACTAACTAATTCAGTATATACTATCTTCTCTGGTAACCTCAGATAAAGTAACCCCCTTCTCCCTATAATAAAACCAGATGGCGCAGAGAGGAGCAAGGAAATCTGGTCGGAGAGATAGAAGAAACAAATCTTTCGCTGTTCTGCTAGTGCTTCTCCGGCGATCGGTCGTCGCGTGATTGGGGGCGCCGTGCGAAGTTGAGACCAGACGGAAAAGAAGAAAGTAAGAAGAAAACGAATAATAAATGAATAGAATAAAAAAGAAATGAATAAATGAATATATAACGATAAGAAAATTACCCACGTGACGTCCGACTTTTTTTTACCGTGGTTATTTTTTAGTCGGTGCTGTAGTTATAGTTAGAAATGCAAAAAAACAAAGTTCAGTATCCGACTACCGTTCAACGGGTAAGTTCGGTTTCGTTATTAAAGGAACTGAACTCAAATTTAAAAGTAAGTTCGTTTATTAAAACCTGAATAGGTTAGTTGTAAGACTGCACTACTGTTGGTTAGACTTAAGGATATTAACTAATTACATTTAGATTAAAAAAGTAAGGTTAAATCAGAATTCTGAACATAAAAGCTAAATGATGATTAAGTAGTTCCGAATTCCGATAGACAGTTACGATTTGTCATGGTCAATTCCGTGTTGTGGATAATTATTACGTAGAAGCAACCAAATCTTGATTTAAATTTTCTTCCAATGAAAAAAATATTCAAATAAAAAGGTAAATTGCATAACACCCCCTCCTCTAAAACTGCAAGTAATACCAATAATAATAAGAGCTGGCAGACGCATGGTGGTGGCCCACGTGTGAGTATGAGCTGGCCAGTCATGCCGATCCAGAAGTGGTGGGACCCATAAGATTATCAAGTAAAACGACTCGTAATTAAGATTAGATCTGCTGTTGATTCGAAGTCCATGTGCGTACGTTGGGTGCACCATTTGACTACGTTTTTTTTTGTTTGGATTAGATCAAATTTCATATTGGTGGGGTCCACGAAAAATCGTGTTAGGGTAGGGACAGGTAACTAACCACCAACCGACGTGGGCTGTTAGTAGAAAATGATTGTGGTTGTTGTTGTCTGCAAATAATTAAAGTATACTTCAATTGCTCTTGTCACCGTACTAGTACTATTGTCGTGAAATTTTTCTTTTTCCAGGTGAATTGTCCAAAATCAATGTCATTAGTTCATTACTCATTACTAATCAATTGTTGACTTCAAATTAATTATTGATTAAATATCTTAAAGTTGCTGATTCTTATAACGACAACAACAAAAATTGGATAAATTACGTAGTAAATAAGTAAATATAAATTAAAATACATATACTAAAACTTAAATTCTGAAATTTTAGTACCTTTAATTTATTTATTTTTGAGTTTAAAATCAGTTGGTAATTTATTGATTTCAAAACGTAAAAAAAAAAAAAAAATGGAGTGAACAACTGACATGTTACGTTTTTTTTTTTAACAATTAAATTTCAATAAAAAAAATAAGGCTAATGTCCAGTTTACAAAAAATAGAGTATAGAAATAGAAACAGAAGTAAAAAGAAATGAACAAGAAGCTCATTGACTCTCTCTCATTAGCTATGTAGTTTAGTTATAGAGTAACTAGATACGCTGCCTCAGGAGGTTGGTTTCTCATACTTTCATCATAAATGTCTCCAAAAGGTGACAACAACTCTTCTTGTAATACACTGAATCAAAAAAGAGACTGATGTCTTTAATGACCTTTTTAAGAACTACTTTAAAAGGTATATTAATCTATATCTTTTATTTTTTTTCGTTCATATATGCCACGAACATGACATGTTATTTTTCTCAAACCTTAGATAGACGTAGATAGATATTTACCCACAATCCGAAAGTTTACTATATTGTTTTAATTTCATATTTTTTACTCTACTTATCTCATGTTGATCCTACGTATTTTTATAAAAAGTACTTTCAAGATAAGAGTTGGGGAGAAAAACTCTGGTCAACTCAATTGTGGTCTTTTCCATCTTTTAACAGAAGAAAACTCATTTCATATACTGAATTTACCTTTTATAAAGCTGCGTAGTTGGCATATGTGGTCCCTCAAGGAGATATTTCATATTTTCGAATATCGCTTCCCCACATTTTCATTCCTCATGTCATAATGTTTAGTGTTATTACAATTACTGAATTTAAATAAAACTCGGATTTGCTTGAGGTATTCAGATGTTGGCTAATTTCTCTCAGTATCTTTAATAGTGAATGATTTTAGAGTCTATATAACTAATGAAAAAAAATTATTTTTTATTTTATCTATTAATTAAAAGAATTCATATAATTTGTAAATAGGGTGCTAAAAATGAAAGCATGATAATAATTAGCATCTAATCAATAAGCTAATCTTGTTTAATAAATATGTTATTGTCTCCGAATCTATATATTGTCCCAAATGGATTCACGTGATATAAGACAAAAATAACAATAGATTTATTACTAGAAGAAAATGACAATAATTACTTCAGGTGCCACTAGACAATAGGTTTGGCTCTTTTTTTGTCTCGGACTTGGACCCAACAGATCTGAATAATGGGACCTGAAAATCATTTTGGACCCTGAATCTTTTAAACAAATTGTGAATACATTAATCATGATAAGGCAAAATGATTTATGATGATATCTTAAACTAAATTATAAATTATGAAGATGACTAAGTCTTTATTGTACTTTAAATAAAATTATAAATTATCGATTTTAAAATAACTTATTTTTATATATTTATCTATTTCATTTGTTTATAAAAAAGACATTCAATATAGACGAGTCTCAAAAAACCTAAGTAAAAAAAATTCATAATAAGTTTATATATATTTTGGTATAATAGATTTAATACAATGCACGTTTAAAAATAATTCAAATTCGATAAAGATAATAATACAACTATGATCGATCAATTGTAAAATTAACATTGTAATAATAATAACTATGAGTGGTCGGACCGTAAGCTCTGGAGTCCACAAAAGACGCTTTACGTCAAGTCTTCAGGAGAAATCAACGACTAGGAAAGTGAAGTTGACGATTCCTCTGGTGTGGTGCTCTGGATGCGATTAGAACTTATGTCCTAGTCTCGTATTTGGGGTTCATATTTATAGGGTCTCCAAAGGCAAGAACTAAGACATGGATCACGCCTGGCCTGACCATTAATATTGCCAGGTTAGTCCCAAGTAACGTTTGGAAATTGATGATTTTCTAGGTTAATCATCAATTCTGAAGTTCATCGCCTAGTAGGATTGAACTAGACGATTTCCCCAGAACTCGGTGATTTCATGAGGAGACTTGAGTCTTTGCGAAAACCTTCGGTTTTGCATCCGTACGTATATAGGAGTCTTCTGGGGTTCGACGTAAAACGAATAGAATCTTAATTCATGTTGATAGGAAGGACAAGCCTACGGTACGTACTGTATCATCAGAAGTGTTAGCTAGCCCTTCTGCAATCACATTCATTCTATGTGCGAAGGACGAAGTGTTGTTTCGATTTGACGGAGTTAAATTACCTCGACCACATCATCAAGGCGAATAGAGTGCGGTGCTTGTACCCAACAAGATTGTCGCGGTTAAAGAGTGGACATCTCAAAGTTAATTAAACAAGTCAGAGCCTTCTTGGAGCTCATGAGGTACTATTGGTGTTTCATTAGCAGCTATGCCTAAATCACGACCCCTATTACCGACTTGCTCAAGAAGAATGGATTCATTTGGGGAAACGCGGCTAAGGAAGTGGCATTTAGTTATCTGAAGGAAGTATTAATCTTCATCCTAGTGTTGGCATATCTTGATTTTTCGCTATCGTTTGTCGTGGAAACAATCGCGTGTGACGTTGGTGTAGAAGCAATCTTAGTACAACTCGAATACATGATCGCTTACTACAGTAAAAAGTTCTTCTTCGTGCGAAAAAAGCGTCTACATATGCCAAAGAGTTGTGGGTCATAATGAACTCGGTGAGGAAGTGGCAACACTATTTACCTTCTCGGGGGGACATTTCGGCCTCATCATAACATGCCACCACAACTTGTAGAACTTGTTGGAACAAACAATTCAGATCCTAGAGAAATTTTTCTCACCAAATTGTTGGGTTATTCGTTCACGATAGTTTATAAACGAGAGTGTGAAAATTTGATCGTCGATGCTTTGTCTCGAGTAGTGTTCGACGAAGGAGAGATGTGATTGACCCAATTGCATCTACTGACATATGCACTCTTGCCGAGATGGTTGAGTCAGTTGTGAGAAAAAAATACGAAAGACCCATGGATATTAGAGAAACACGGATTATTAATTACTAGAGACAACGAGAAAGAATTCAACATTCACTATTCGTTGTTGATGTTCAAAACTCAATTCAACATCGAACCGAAGTCAATGACGAGATCTTCAATTTTAGAAGAGTGCCAAAATTCTAAGGAGGGTAGACACGTCGGTTATTTTCGAACTCTTCAGGGGGTCCTGTTATAGTTCTTCTGAAAGGGAATGACCCGGTTTGTCAGCAAGCCAGGTATTTTGAAGGGAGGGGGGAGACTTTATCTCAAGATGCGTGGTCTTCCAGCAAATTAAAATCCCACTAGAGAAGTCATTGGAGTTACTCCAGCCACTTCCGATCCCAGAAAGCATCTGGGTAGGAATCAACCTCAATTTCGTTATTGGTCTAGAGGACTGGTGATACAGAATCTGACATACAGATCGCATTAACAACACCTGAAACCGAAAGCATCCCTCAGGAAACCTAGTACGTAATGAAGGGGGAAAATACTGGTGATACATATCGACTTTGCCCAGATCGTCTTTTCCAGAAGTCGACCCCAGAAAGTCGAACAGGAAAAGTCGACTTGGATAAAGTCAACCCCTAGGAAATTTGACCTCAGAAAGACGACCTGGAGCCAGATCTGAGCAGTTAGACAGTTACGGTCCTAATTACCAAATTACCTCCATAAGTTGTCCTATAAATGGAGGGTCACTCTCATTCATTCGGGCAGGTTGTATTCGAAAGAAAAATTCCAGAGCAAAGCAGAGCCTGAGCAACTGAAAAGCGCGAGCTGATTTCTGTGGAGTTTCTGGCCCAACGCTTGTTCGAAGCGTCGTTTAGCACTGATCGAGATCCACCCTCATCAAGAACATTCAATGATAATCGTTATCGTGGACCGATTATCTAAATACTATCATCTGGGAAGTCTTCTAGTGACCTGCATCGCAAAATTAATAGTCGAATACTTGGTGAACCAGAGCGTGACAAGGACATCGTTAGCGATCGTGACAAGGTATTCTTAAGCAGATTCTGGAAAGAGCTATTCACTTAGAGTGGGACAACCATGAGCATGTCGTCGGCCTACCATCTGGAGAACGACGACCAAACAGAGAACGTGAATAAAACCACAATTTAGGGACTTCACCGTTCCAAATTACGAACAACCTCCCCCGACGTTAGCATCTTATATCCCAGGCGACTTGAGGCAATAGATCAAGAATTGTAGAAAAGACAACAATTGATTAAGTAGTTGTGCGAACGTTTAGTAGGGACACAACAGAGGATGAAGTACTACACAGACTTAAAAGTTAAAACGTACACCAATTGATCGAGTTCGAGGAAGATGAATATGGTTAAAATTAAAGTCATACCATCAACATTCGGTCGATCGCAAGAACTGGACGGAATTGAGTAAGAGGTTCTATACATACCTTTCCGCATTGAGAAAGAGATTAACAAGGTAACCTACATGTTAGCTATACCAGAGGGAAGCACCACATTTCACGTGTTCTATACATCTTTGCTAATTAAAACCTTCGTCGAAAAAATCGAGGAAGTATTTCCAAAAGAATTACTCCCCATTGGCGGTCAATGTGCATCCAGTTGTCACACCGATCAATATTGACGACTACCGAATCGTGACACAAAGACAGGAAACTTGAACAAGTCTTGATCAATTGGCAGAGTTTAATTAAAGCCCTAAAAGAAAGAACATGGAAGAACTCAAATCGATAGCTCGCCTAGACTCATTGGCTAACCTTAAAGACAAGATCCATACCGCAAGGCCAGGTTGGTGATGTAACCATTGCTTCGAGTTCCACCAACATCCAGAAACAATTGGAATTGGACGAAGAGCTAAGCTTGGTCTCGACGGGATTATAGTCTAATGATGACGTGTTAGTTGGACATCGCTCGGAGAATCCCAGACCTTCTCGCCCGATCCGGATATGCAAATCCACTCAACAGTTAGAGTTTGCTTATGAATAATCGTGATAGTTAACATTATATGAGTTAGTAAAACAGATTGTTTTTCTGTTTTCACGTCTTTAAATATTAATGAATGGAGATGTGTGACCATTAGACAATTTGGCAACAACCTTCTACCTTAGGCTCTGCAAGGAGATCTTTCAATCTTCACCTCTGATCCCTAACGGGAATATCCGTCAACTCTTCCGATCCACGATCGATCCCTGGATCAACTGTTACAACAATTAGGGATGAACATAAAGCTCGTTCGAGCTCAACACATAAACGAGGCGAGCTTAAGATTTCTTTTTGAGCTCATTTAATAAAGGAGCCAAACTTGAACTTTTTTGAGGACTTGTTTGAATATGGGTGTTCAGATCGTTCGGTTAGTTTTTTGAGTTCGAACTTTGTCGAATAGGTTTCGAATCGAACTCAAGTTTGATAAACTCGAACCAAAATTTGGCTACAACAACGTTAACGAATCGAGTTCGAACCTAACCTTTTATTTTGAAACTTTTCAATGAATACAAGAGTGCATCGTTTAGACTTTGGAGCAAAATTGGAGACGTTTCTTTTTGACCGACGATATAAAATATGAATCGAATGATCTGATGTTCCTCACACGTTTCCCATTATTTATATCGACACGTCAGCCGAATTGTTATCTCGCACGTGCGATGATTTCTTCTGTACACGTGTCGGTCATATGACGGATTTTGATTTTGGAGGGAGACAATCAGAGAGGCGCTGTTATTTTTTTTGGTTTAAACTTTAAACCTACCAAAATTAAAATAGTCGTTGGTTGTCACCCATTCTTACATTTCAGTTATTGTCATTACACATTCTTCCACTCAACCCACTCACCAACCCACTGACCCACTCTATCGTTTATCTAGGGTTTGTTGGAATGGGGTTCTAGTTCTATCTTGTCCAGAGTAACAGAATGATGTCAGAGGCGGTGCTATCTTTTCTCAGACCACCGATCGTCGTCCCAATCCGGAACCCCTCCTTCCTCCCCAACTGGAAACGTCGCCGCCTCAAGCAGCGGTCTAAGTTTTCTGTTTTTGTCTCGCTCGACGGATTCTTTCACGGTATAGCATCAGTGTTTCCCGTCGTCGTTGCTCCCGCTCTAGGATTTCTCTCCGTGAACACTCGCCGTGGACGTGAAGATGATTTGGATGAGGATGTGGCGGGGAGTTGGATTATGTTTAATAGTCCGACGGCGTTTAATAGATCAGTGTGGCTTCGGTGCCCTTCGCTTTTATTTGAGGAGGGTGGGAGAATGTTGGATGGGGTTAACAAGAGGCTTGTAGAGGAGGAGAGGCATTTTGTGCATTTGGATAGTGGGAGGATTCCGGTTAGTAAGGAGAAGGATGGGTGTTTTGAGGATTCTGTGGTGGCATATCAACGGGTTTGTGTTAGGACAGATGATGGAGGTGTGATTGCATTGGATTGGCCGGATAATTTGGACTTGGAGAAGGAATATGGATTGGATACTACTGTTTTGCTTGTTCCTGGGACTACCGAAGGGAGTTTAGACCGGGATGTTAGGTCATTTTTATGCGAGGTACTTAAATATGGATGTTTCCCTGTTGTTATGAACCCCAGGGGATGTGCTGGTTCTCCTGTTATCAGCCCAAGGTATTTTTTTTATCTAATTTCTTCATCTATTCGATTGTACGTACTCTCATGTTTTGTTGCAACATTTTTTAGGTTATTTACTGCTGCTGATAGCGATGATATCGCCACAGCCGTGCGGTTTATCAAACGAACAAGGCCATGGACAACACTGATGTGTGTTGGTTGGGGTTATGGTTCAAATATGCTAACAAAATATCTTGGTGAATCTGGGGAGGAGACTTCTGTTACAGCTGCTGTTTGTTTAGACAACCCTTTTGATCTTGATGAAGCTACTAGATCTTATCCGCATTGCGATGCGTTAGACCAAAAGCTTGCACATGGACTGGTGGATTCTCTGCAGGCCAATAAGGTTGTTATCTAGTTGAATTGTATCGACTTCTTTCGTTTCTGTTTTTTTACCAGAACAAGTATTTATTATGCAAACGGTAAATAGTTGTTACTTTGATGCTGCTGATGATTATTGATTAAACCCCTGACATTTGATATTACACAAGTAGACCTGAATACCTGATGGTGTCTGATTTGAAAGGGGTTGTGGAATCACAGTTACTTGGGTTTTATGTAGATTGGGCATGAGATTCACTTGACGGTTTCTCTTACTCTCAATATGATGATTTTGATTTTCTAATGCGAAAAAAGAGAAATTTTCGGCCTGATTTGTCCAGGAGCAATATTTTGATTATGCGTCGAAGACAATATATGTAAGATGAACAGGGATTCGGCTCACGAATTAACAAAAAAATCCTAAGAGCAAATCCATGTTGATTGGCTCTGTTTGAGTCGTCTTACTTTTCTATTCAAATCCAGCCCCGATGATGACTGACTCATCATGACCCTTACCATTGTACCAAGTGGTCTGAGGAATATCAGAACCATTGTTATTCTTATTGAAAAAGAAACTTACTCCATGTTGTTAATATTTGTAACTGTGCATCCTAATAACAGTATCATTTCCATATTGTATTATTTATTTTCATTGATGTTTTTAATTTTTTATTCGTATAGGAAATATTCCAAGGAAAGAATAAAGGGTTTGATGTTGCAAGAGCATTGTCAGCTACAACAGTACGGGGTTTTGAAGAAGCCATTTCTATGATTTCTTATGGTTTTGCAGATATTAGAGAGTTTTATTCAATGTGTAGCACACAAAATTCAGTAAGGAGTGTGAGGGTCCCTCTTCTTTTTATACAGGTTCGCTTCTCATGAATATCAGGACGTTTTTGTCTGCCAAACCTCTTCCTCTCTCTTTCTTTGTCACATTTTCTCAAATTCTATGTTGAAAATCAATTTTCCCTTTTTCTTTAAAACATTGTTGTTATTAACTTAGCTTTGCCTTTTTTCGATATCTACCTTGTCTATTCTCAACTTTTAATTTGGATTATATGATAAATTCATCGGAAAACATTTCTTTTACTCAAAATGTTGAATACCAGAGTGATGAAAGGATAGCACCAATTCTATCAATCCCACACAATTCTATAATGGAAAACCCTTTCTCAAGCCTGCTGATGTATTCTTGTTTGCCTTCAAATGTAATTAGAAGTGGTAGATCTTCAACTGTTTGGTGCCAGCATCTTGCTATCGAGGTAAGAAGTCTCCAAACTCTTTTCCTTAAACATAACTAGAATGTCTCTATTATTCTATTTTATGAAGTTCATTTCATATTATTCACTGAAAAAACTGTAAGTTTGTAAAATTATTTTAAACATTGTACCTCTTATTTGGAAATATTTGAATGTTTTTATCTGGACCTTAAATGATGCCCCATAATTTTTTAATTGATTATATATTTATGTGTTATGTGTGTCATATTAATTTGATATTTTAGAGATGATTGAAAGCTAAATATATTTAAATCTTAAGTGGTTTTCTTTTGACGACTTTGACCAAAATGGGAGTATAGAGAATTTCTTCATATATTAATTTTTTTGACTCTGTATAATAATTGCAGTGGCTTCAATCAGTTGAGGTTTCTCTTTTGAGTGGCCGTCATCCTCTTCTAGAAGGCGTGAACATTCCTCTGAATCTTTCTTGCAATTATCCTCTGCTGAATAATAGTGAGTCAGAAAAAATACTTTCTTCAAACAGTAAAATTAAAGGAAAGTATCTCTCTACAAGTCACAATTCTCTGACTGAAATACATACTCTCAAACTTCCTCAGTCCAATGATGTCAATTATATGTTTGAAGAAAGAAATCATAGTGAGCCAGAAATAGCAAGTGGTTGTGAAACTTCACCAACTAAGCCACTTAACACCAATAGTGTCATTGAGGAGTCTTCTGTAGATGTCATGGAAAATGATGTTCCGTCGGATAATGAAAATAGTCAGATATTGATAACTGCAGCAGTGATCTTGAATATGCTTGATGCTAGATCTGGTAGTCTAGACAGTAATCAGAAGAAAATGGTATGATCTTGCCTTCAGTTTTTATGTTTTTTTTGAAGTTGAAATTTCATTAGACATGAAAAGGGCCTAGCCCAGAGTATAATATGAACATAAAAATAAAACACCTTAACAGACCAGCACTACTCAGGAGTAGGCATGGGTCCTCTAGGGGCATAAAACAAAAATAACAAACAAGAGTAAACAACGGTTTCCAGCAGGAGTGAAACTAGTGCAACCAATGACTAATGCCTTCATTTTTCATGTTAAATGGACTATTAATCTATTACACCTTGATTTTATTTATGAATTTTATTTCTCTCTCTACTAAGGATGGCAAAAGCTTCATTATTTCATTCTACATCCCATCGTGTCTAACTAAATTTGATAATATACCTAACTAAATATCATTTTTCCTTTTATTGAGAAAATATTAAGTGGTTGTCTGGACTGCAAATAAAAAAAATCAGAAGAATTTTGTTTTCCATTTCACAAAACAACCATCTGCCTGTTTGTACTTTGGAATTGATTGTGAGTTGATAATTAATAGTATCTTTGTTCTTTTTTTGCATGAATTAAAGCTTCCGTTAATTAAAATGAGGGACGTACCCTCATTTGCTCTTACATGATAATTTAAAATGAAGTGATAGTTTCTGAAGGTGCTGACACGTTGCATTCTTATATTCATTCTCTTTGAAGGTGCTGACATCTGTAGAACGTGGTGAATCATTAACAAAAGCTCTACAAGGAGCTGTATCAGAAACGGTATATGAACAACTTGTAAACATAATTTATGATCTAGTGCAAACTCAAAGTACAAAGCTAGGTCTTGATGAGTTAAGAAAACTTGGTTACCATCCTGATATAAAGCTTGATATCAAGTCACATACCCAAGAAAAAGTTAAGGAGACATCAGGGTTGGAAGTTAACGATATTGAAGGTCAGAGAAATTATGTTATTGATGATAAGATGCATGGTGTTTCAGCTCAAATTTATTGGTTCAGAAGCAGTACACTCGGAGATGGTGCAACCTCTCAAGATAAAATCACACATAACTCTGAAGTGTCTAAACCTTGTCTAGAAATGAAACACGATCAAATGGAAGGCAATAGATCTGAGGAAGCACACGTTTTTAAAGACAATGTTTTTAAATATGATGCAGTGATTCAAAGTCACATAGTCGATCAGCCACATGATAATGATCAAATGATAACAGTAACAGAAGATAATGATGTCACCAACAATGAGCAGAATAAAGAAGTCCGTCAGTTTGTTGAAAGTGCAAAGGCTTTGTCTGTAGAAAAAGACAATGGTCGGGCAATGTTGGAGGCTAATCAAAGTAAAAATGTTGATAGGAATGGAGAAGGAAATGAAAATATGCTAAAAAATGATTCACGTGATGGTGGGACAATGGTTGAGGATCTATCTGTAATGTGTTCATCTGCTCTTCTTTCATACCATCATGTAAGTGATTTCTACTTTACATCTATCAAAATATCGAACTGTATTATTTAGTGACATTTTCTTTGTCGGCAGCATATTCTCCAGGTTTTCATGAAAGTAATCTCTCTTCTATATTCTAATGATTGAGAGGTGATTAATAATGAATCAGGAGATTTGTTTTAGGTTTAAGAACACTAACTAAAGTACCAGACTAATGTTGTGATAAAATAGTCTCCATCGGAAATTGTGAACTGTGAAGTGTTTTTAATCTTATATATATGGATATGTTTCACACTGTCATCTTTATCACCTAAGCACTTAGGTTTAAATGAGTGGTAAACAAAATGACCAAATATCATATGGTATCAATATCAGGTTTTCTCTAGCTTCGACACTCCATTGTGAATTTGTGTAGACAGTTACATTGCCGAGACCATTATCAGATAAATGACGGCACTCAACCAATGCCATTATTGTTCCATTGGTTATGAACTTATGATTAATTGATTACTGATGTAGAAGCAGTAATGCAGTATGTGGCAAATATTTTGTTATATACTTACATATTAGGTATATGCCATTTATATTGCAGTTTCATTCCTGTCTGTCATTGGTAGTTCGAAATCATTCTTCCTTCAACGTAAAAAATTGTTCTTACCTACTTTTGAGTCTCATGTTTAATGGTTATTTACTAAATAAATTCCATCAATCTATTATACTATTTAAGTATTTTAAATAACGTTGGATGTTTTTTGTATTTTAATTGCAGAAAAATAAATTTCAAGATTCATGCGAAAGGATTATATCTATTTCCAATAACACAGATAATCTAAAGATGCCAGAAAAGGTAAAAGCAGGGATACAATATACCGACCATGGACAATTGATGGGTACCATTACTAAAAAAGCCATGTCTGTTGTTACTTCTCCCATTGTACCTACTCTTAATGATGGCAGACTAGATCATGAAAGGTTTGGTATCTTTAATATTATTTTATTATTTATTGGTTACTTAGTTATTTGATTTCTATTACCGTATACACTAGTAAGCAGTAACACAATAATAATATGCTATGCTGTTCATTGGCAGATTGGTAACCATGTTAATGGAATTGGGACAAAAAGGTGGTCTGTTTAAAATCTTTTGCAATATTGCTTTGCTTTGGGGTGGGATCCGCAGTGCTACAAGTTTGACTGATAGGCTTATTGCTTATTTATGCATTGCCGAGAGACCACTATTTCAGAGGTTTGTCGGTGTACATATACAACAAGATTTGTTCTTCATTTGCTGGTTACCTTCCTAATCGTTTCTATCATTCACTTTATTTTTGTTGATTTAATCTCTTAATATTAATTCAATTTGCTATAGAATATTAGGTTTTGCCTGTATGCTACTTATGATATGGTCTCCAATTGCAATTCCATTGCTACCAAATATTGTTCTAAGCTGGGAAACTAAAATTTCATATGGGATCACTGGATATGCTTGTCTGGCAGGGCTCCATACTTCTATTCTCATCCTTATCATATTATGGGGAAAAAGAATTCGAGGATATGATCATCCACTTAAACAGTATGGATTGAGTTTTCCATCAATTTCTAAGGTATAGACTAGGGATTTAAATTCATATTCTCAATTTGATTTCTTTCATGCCACAACTATTTTCATTGTCAATGCTAAGGAGAATCCATCTGTAGACTACTTAAACTGTATCCTCTTGTATCACTCAAGGTCTTTACCACTACACAACAAAGTTATGAGTTAACATCTTAGCATAAATTTTTTATCTTAATTTTGCATTGATTTGTGATTTGATGTTTTGCATTTGATTAAATAGATTTATTTCTGATTTGCAGGTATATTGTTTTTTTAGAGGTTTAATAGGAGGAACTACGCTTGTCCTAGCTGTGCATTTAGTAAACGCATCACTTGGTTATGCATTTTTTGTAAGGCCCCCAAATCTTCCACGATTTTCTGCTGGTGCCACTATTTTGGTTAAGGAATATGGGAGGTTGGCATTTTTGTTTCTTAGAGGATCGTTGATAGCATTTTGTGTTGCTGTTATGGAAGAACTTTTATTCAGATCATGGTTACTTGATGAAATTTCTGTTGATCATGGATATACTTTGGCCGTTTTAATTTCTGGACTATCATTCTCTCTGTTTCAGAGGTATACAATTACATTTTCACAAATTATTAAAAAAATAGACAATCAGGTGTGCTTTACTTTAAAGTTTCATTGCGTCATTGTAGTTTAATTTTTTTATTAATTTATATTCTTAAATATATTACTTTTGTACTACCGATGCATTGGTGTATCCATTTCTTATGACTGTCAATTTGCCTTGCAGATCATTATCTTCCATACCAGGTTTCTTATTCTTATCTTTAGCCCTTTCTGGAGTTAAACAAAGAGATCATGGTAGTTTGTATATCCCAATTGGAATTCGAACTGGGATAATGCTTACTATTTTTTTGATACAAATTCTGAGGTTTATTACATATAAATCAAGTACCCCCTTTTGGTTGGCTGGCAGACATTTTCAGCATCCATTTGACGGGGCCGTTGGCCTGAGCTTTTGCATTATGTTGGCTATTTTTCTTTATCCTCAAGAGCATCTAGGCGGACAAAAGGTTCAAGAAAACATTCAAAATCAGATGGGAGACGCATGATGTAGTTTTCCACAATCAATTTATGAGTAGCAAGCAAATCAACTATAAATACGATGACATCAACTTTTTTCTGATCGTTTATGTTGCCAAGCTTCAAGTCTGGTAAAGGGTAAGAACATTTGAATTTCATCATAGTAAACACTAATGGGTAGTGAATAGTTAGAATCGTCTTATGCTAGTAATCAGAAAAGAATAAGTGGATGGTTTTTGGGGTTGTATTGCTTATTTGCTTGTATTAGTTGTATATAACTATTTATCATCAATTCATTAATTCATCAATTTATTTAATTGATATGTTATTATATTTTTGTTGCCTCGAAAAGTCAAAGTAGGTCTGTCATTGACAGACACGAATCACCCTTATTCAAAAGCGATAAGAATCATAACATATGTTACTATGTTATGTCTGTATTTTAAAAAAAGTGAACAAATCTCAAAAGAACCAAAATTTAACTAAAAATAAAATTCTGGTCCAGATGAACAAATGGAAAATGGGATGGGCAATCTCAAAATTCTCCACTGCCATAGGGGCTTAATTTCTAAATTGAACTCCTTTGCACCTAAGAATAATCAGTATGACAAGTTACTCAGTGGTGGATCGAAAGATAACGTAAGGGTTTTTCTTAAAAAAAAAAAATGTCAAAAACACACTAGAGTTTTTTTTAATCTCTCATTATCTTAAACTCACTACGTAGGAATGATGAAACAATGCCAAAGGTGTGGGATACATTTTTTGTTTTAAAATTAATAAAATTATCAATATGATTTTATCTCAAAAAAAGTTAGTATTTGACAGGTCTAGATGAACAAATGGAAAATGGGATGAACAGTCTCAAAATTGTCTACCGCCATAGGGATTCAATTCCTAAATTAAACTTCTTATGCACCTAAGAACCAACGGTATGACAAGTCACTTACGAGTGGTAGATCGAAAGATAATGAAAGGGTTTTTCCTTAGGGAGGAAAAAATACCAAGAACACACTAGAGTTTTTTCACTCCATATTATCTTAGGCCCACTACGTAAAAACGATGAAAGTATATGTGTGTTAAAAACTAAGAGTCAATCCTCAAGGATTGTGAAGATCGAATGATCAATTGATCAATAGATTGTAACAATGCCAAGGGTGTGAGGTAAATCGCTTGTGGTATTACCTTTTTTTTTCGATTTATTAATATCAATATTTAACAAAATCAAGGGTTGCCTCTCGTCGCCTCCAGCTGTGGAAAGTAGTTGTAGGTGGCTAGAGCAGAATTAAACCCTTTAATAAACTAAGGTTTTAAGAAGAGGATAAGGTTGGAAATAGTTGTAGGACGAGGGGGATAAGGCTGAGAGAAGGACGAGAGAAAGCAAGTGTTGGGGAATCAGGGGTTGCCTCTTGTCGCCTTCAGTTGTGGAAAGTGGTTGTAGGTAGCTAGAGCAGAATTAAACCCTTTTTTTGAAACAGTTAAAATTTTCATTTATAAAAATGAGGCGTTGCCCTGATAATTAAACCCTTTGATAAACTAAGGTTTTAAAAAGGGGATAAGGTTGGAAATAGTTGCATGATGAGGGGGATAAGGCTGGAAATAGTTGCATGATGAGGGGGATAAGGCTGAGAGAAGGACGATAGGAAGCAAGTGTTGGAGAATGACATGGTCAATATATAGTGCAGTCATCACATGGACACTGTGGAAGGAGAGGAACAAGCGCAAACACGAGAGAAAGTTCACTATGACACGAGAGATTGCACGTCGCATAGTTGCAGACATGACCATCAGAACAAGGTTGAAAAAGTTCAAATCGAAAAACACGAGAAAAGAAAAGGAGTTAGTCAATATCTAAATGCCTCAAGTAAATCCAAACCCTATTTAAATTTAATAATTATAATAACACTAAACGTCATAGCATGGGGTTGGAAAATGAGAGAAGAAGAAAGAAATAATCCTCGAAAATATGGAGTACCTCCTCCTGGAGAGATCATATATGTCAACCACGCAGTTTTATAAAGGGTAAGGTAAATTCATTACGTGGAATGGGTTTTTCGGGTTAAAAGATAAAACAAGATCACACATTGAGCCGATCGAGAATTTTCTCTTTAACTCGTATCTTGAAAGTATCTTTTATAAATATACATCAATATGTGCTAGATAGAGTAAGAAATATGAAATGAAAACAATGTAAATAAATTCTGAAATTAAGATTCAGGAAAAGTAGTATTTTCAACCCCATTTTTTTTTGGGTTTTGAAATGAATAAATTGTCAACAGATTTTAAATTCAAAAAGAATTAGGTTGAAACTTGAAAGTAGGTCGGAAGCGGAGTAGCACTCTAGTATATATTTCCCCGTCCGTCCGCATCATTCACCATCGATCCATTCACAGTTTTCTCAAGTTCTCAGTCTTTGTTGTAGAGATGTCTATGCCGATGCCGATGTCGAGGGATAACGACGGGGAGTATTTCTACAAGGTGTTGGGTCTGGATAATGATTGCTCCTCCGAACAACTCAAGTCCGCTTATAAGAAGCTCGTCTTGGTACCCCTCTCTCTTTCCTTCTTCACCTCCGCAGCCTTTTACTGATCGGTCTGTTTGTTTGATCGCAGAAATGGCATCCAGATCGGATTTCTGCAAGCAAAAGCGCCGACTATAAAGATAAAGCCAAGAAGAATTTCTAGACTATCAATCAAGCTTACTCTGGTTAGTCAGTTTTTCATTCATTCATTCTGTTAGTTAGTTGGGTCGATTTTTGATCGATCCGAAACTTACTCGATCTTCTTTTTGTGGTTGAATTGTTTCCATCGGCAGTCATCTCTGATGCGAAAAAGAGGTATCTGTACGACCTCGGAATGTACAACGATGCAGACGAGGAAGATGATAACGTACGTGATCTAATCTATAATCTAATCTAATCCCTAATTTCTCGATTATCGATTCCAAAATTCCGTAATTCTCGATGTTTCTTTTCAGGGCATGTGCGATTTCCTGAGTGAAATAGCCATCTTGATGGAAAAATCAAAACCAGCCGAGAACAAAACAAACAGTTTCCAAGATCTGCAGAATTTGTTCGTGGGTATGTTCCTCCCGCCGGTTCCCACCATGTCGCCAACCACTTCATCAAGCTACCACACATTTTTCATGTCTCAAGACGCCCCCACGGAATTCAGCTTCGTAGGGAACAACGGCTCCTAGTCATTCCATCTTGTGTGAACTGGTTAAGATTGGGTTTAAATATAAAATACACAAGGAATGAATATTACAAAAAGACATGTCTCATCGACACGAACACAATTGACACGACTAATTTTTTCATTGACACGAACACGATTTCAGTCAAGGACAATTCCATTTTTCTTTTTCCAAGATTGATACTCCGGATTGAGGGAGCCATCATCTTTCTTCTCACTAGGGATGAGTGTCTTTGGATCAACATTGCTAAATAAATTGTAATTAAACGGCAAGTAAATTCTCAAACTGAGCCCTCGGATATGTATCCTCTCTTTCAAGTGGAACTCAATCCAATGTTCAATCTGAAATCGAAATAAATTTTCAGAAATGGAAGATATTACCCGAGTGTTGTCATTTTCCGTCATCTGAAAATACAGGTGTTGAAGAAATTTGAAGTATCCAATGGTTGGAAATGACTTTTTATTTATAAGATTTCTGTAACAGTTCGTTTTATCTTGGGTTTACTATTTTAGAATTAGTTAAATAATTAGAATTACTATGTTATAATTGCCACATGACAGCGTTAGATTGGTTGATTGTATTTCTATTATATATATGTGGCTAGAGTGAATGAAAAGATATGAATTGAATACTCAACAAAGTTTTGTTTCTCCCTCAGGTTCCTTCGGAAGATTCTTCTTTTCAACCTCAGACTCCTTCAAGAGATTTTTCTTCTCAACCTCAGGCTCCTTCGGAAGATTTTTTTTCTCAACTTCAGGCTTCTTCGAGAGATTCTTTTTCTCAATCTTAGGCTCATACGTGGGATTTCTTCAGTTTATGTTCTCTAACTATCGATAATGAAGAACGATTGTTACAATTCCTTATAAAGGTAATCTTATCATTAATGCAGTAACCTAACCACCTAACAACTTCAGATCTGACTCCAGGTTGACTTTCCTAATTAAGTCGACTTGGAAGTCCCCCAAAACTAGCTATGCGACGTTCCATTCTCATTGGGTCGTCTATTCGAGTTTTCGGGTACTGGATGGTCATGATATATGATCAGACATAAGATCATGTATCACCAGTACTCCTCCCCCCTTCAACGTACCAGGCTCTTCGAGGGTTCCTTTTCAGTTCCTCATAATGTGATATGTATACGAGATCTTGTATCACCAGTTACGAATTTACGATTGGGTCCAAATGTAAAATACCTAAGGAATGAATATTACCAAAAGATCGAGTAAACTATCAAAGTATTATTACAAAGAATATGCATCTTATGTATGTATGTATGTATATATGTATTTATGTATGTATGTATATCTTGACACATCTCATGGACCAGACTTTATGCTTCGGTACACAGAATTACGCCGGCGACCCTTCCGGCCGTGCTAAATCAAATCGCAGAAACACTGCCAATCAAAGAAGAACTGGTCGTAGAGGTTGCGGCATACTAACGGTCGATCTAGACTGTAGTTAGTTACCCCTCGACCTGCCCATGACACTATGGCAGAGGACTTGTTTGTAATAATTCACTTATTATAGACTTCTTTGTAAATGTTTTCTTTGTGATATGTAATTCTGTAAAAGTGAATCCATGTTTTTCAATATAGAGATTCAGATTTGAGATGAGATAGTTTAAATGAGATAATTTGAAATATTTGAAACTCAATCAAGTTCTCAATCTAGTTTTTATTAACTAACTAACTACCAACTACCACTAAATAAGATATTTGTAATCTAGCTAACACTTAATTATAGATCAAACAGTGTTATTTATTTAAAATAAAATAAACCATATATGAAAACCGTACTTCAATTTATTCTAAATTAAATGAACAGTCGAGATTAATATCCCTTAATGACCTACTTAATCACTTTACATGCAAGTTTTTTCTCCTTTTGTAATCTGTGTATGAACAACAAGCTTCTTATTCATTTGCAGAATTCATTGTACCCAATAAACAAAGAAAAAATTGAAAAAAAACCCTGGAAGACCGATATTTAGGAAAAAATACTGCAGAAGTGAGAGAATTACGAGCATGTCCGAATTCTGTACATAGAGTAAAAAAAGAAGAAGTTATTATTATAATTAATTTAATGAATAGGGTTGAAATCGAAATTAGTTATAATAAAAGCTAAGATACCTGAACTTGTGTCATAACCATGGAAAGCAGCAAATCTCTGGGTTGCTGTGATCATGACAAATAAAAGATGGAACCTGTTCATCATCAACTCGACAAAAATCATTCAAACAGTCTCCGTTAAAAATATTTCTGTCGTCATCTTCTCCGACGAACTTGCACCACCAAGCAAGTGCAGTAGCCATGTTCAAATTATCATTCCATTCCATAGCATGTTGCTCCCCGAGCAAACGAATCTCAGCCATCTTCTCATCGTCCATTACCGGATGCAGTGAGGTCGTCTTACAGATCACCGGCGTTTGGTCAATTTTGTCAGATTCAAGAGTTGCCACTCTGGTGTTTGTGTTTATGGGAAAAGAAGAAGAAGAGGAGGAGGAGGAGGAAGAAGAAGAAGAAGAAGTAGCAGTGTTACTGTTGAGATCATGTAACAGTAGCTGTTGCTTTCTAGGATCATTATCGGAATTAATAGAAGAAGAATGATAGTTTGGAAAATCGATTCTGTAGGAACTTGGTGCATAGATCCTATTGATTCTCCTGGATTTCATCTCTCTCTGCGATTCCTGCTCATCTGTAGTAGTAGTACTGGCTTGTTGCTTCTGCTGTTGATGATATTGGTGGTCCGGAGGGGGAGGAGGAGGAGGAGGAAGGAGAGGATGATGATGATGCAGATAAGGAAGAGGTGGGATTTGCGGCGGAGAAGAAGAGAGTAGTTTCTGGCCATTTGCTTTCATGGTTGCTCTATGAATCTTGAGTGCAGTAACAATCTCCTTTCTAGCTTCTGCCATGTTCAGAACCCTTCCTTGATAAGACTTGCTTCCATGGACTCTCCTCCTCACTTTCTTCTTACGTTGTAATTGTGATTGTGACTGTGACTCCTTCCGATCTGCGGTGGCGCCGGCGTTGATAGTGGAGGTGTTGTTCAAAACCACCATGGATCATGGGTGGTGGAGGGTAGTAGAGGAGGATATATGCATCTAAAATTCTATCTAATAATATATATAGATCGAGAAGACGACGGACATTAATTGAATATAGAGCTCTTCTCCAACACTTGTAGTCTTCTCCAACGATGTGCATGAAACACACAGTAAGTAAAACCCTAAATCGCCATTTCAATTCCTGGAAAAACAAAACGATCCGAGGATCG
Organism: Zostera marina; assembly: GCA_001185155.1. NCBI lineage: Eukaryota > Viridiplantae > Streptophyta > Magnoliopsida > Alismatales > Zosteraceae > Zostera > Zostera marina. The sequence goes on from LFYR01002015.1 coordinate 513,755, forward strand.
GCTGGGTTTGTATTTTTCTGGCAGTGGCTGATATATAGCGGTCACTGCAGTAGCAGAAGCAGTAGCAGAAGCAAGCAGCTACATCCAACAGATCGATTTGAGTCTGGTAAATATATGAATGATCGTCGGAATTGAGTGGGTAAAATTAAATGAACGCTTTTGTCGGTAGATTGTAATTAGGGTTAAGTATTTGAGGAAGGGAGGAGGGAGCTGATCGATCTGATTGACATAAATTCTGCATTTACGAATCAGCCTGCATGAAATGGACCACAAACTGACAGAGAGCCTGACCGGAGTCACGAAAGAAGACCGTATTTTATTGCAGAAGCTACGCATGCATGCATGGTCCCCCCCCCTCTCCTCGTCGCTCAGACGCCTCATTTTACGTGGAACCCAAACACCGGCCATGCAGACGGTGTTCATAATTACACTAACATAAACACAACTGTTAGCAGATTCCTTATAATCCGATCTATTTACCGGGATCGTTCGTTTCTTGGGATTTACAACCGTTAATGACCCCACGATTCAATGCTACCTATTATCTTAGGTGCTATATCTAGGAATTGAATCTAGGGTTTGTTTGATCATTCAAGCAATTCGGCTCTAGGAAGACTACTGCATGTTTCATTTGACTCTTTCATTCAATAATCAATGCTGTTCTGATGAGTTCTCAGTTTTGGGTTCTGACAGTAGTGTGTACATGGAGAATTGAAGAAGAATGTCTCGGACTTAGTATATATATATATATACACGTTCTGATCGAATCGCGTATTATAATCCAGAACATCGAAATCGATCGACCATTTGGATATATTTAATTTCATTTCTTCACCATCATCGATCGATACGTTCGAGCGAGTTAATTATTTGCTTTGTTTTTGATTTCATTTGCAGACAATACAACTTCCCAAATCAATTCATTAAAAACTAATCAGAGTCAACTTCTTACCAGTCGATCGTGTTATTTAGCAGATTTTTTTAATAACAGTCAGCAAGTCCGATGATAGCCGGAGAAGAAGGCAGTTTTATTTTTTGGGATAATATATTATGTGACCCTATTGTTTTTTTATTCTCTATAAGATGAAATCAGATAGATAGATAAATAGTATTGGGTTATAGTATTGGGCTGGGGCCCAACAAAATACGATAGAATTTATTTATTTATTTCGGATAATTTCTCATGGAGATCGGACTGGGTAGCGGTGGAGACAGTCGGCCCAGGGGTTCCGGCTAGTCGGATTCACGTGACGCTTAGCACGCCAGACGGCGCTGTTACTTTTGAATCCGGACCCAAAAGCAAGCTGCCACAGACGGTCACCACGCCGGACTCGATCCTTGGCCTCCAGATACGCAAGCTCGTACCAGATGCTACTGCTAGAAGTGTTCCCGAATCGATGAAGTGTCATCCTCGAAGCTTCCACGTTCTCGTCGCTGAGTTCCATGTTGGCCTGAATCTCGTCGAGCACCGTCTTGCTGGCGGCGTGCACGCAGAAGTGGTCGAATGCGAGCTTGTAATCTGGGACGTTGGATGAGTTGCTTTTTGGTAAGAAGAGGTGGCGCCATGCTAGGGTTACTAAGAAGATGAGTTGTTTGGAGAAGGGGAGGACTAGTGGAACGAGTGTGGTGATATTGGCCTTGATCGCATGTCCTCCGATCTCCAAAAACTCTCGACTCATCGATGTTCCTTTGTTTCTCTGCTCGTCTTCATCCTGAGAAACACATCTGAAGCTCCGATCATCGCCGCCTTTGTGAGTACGTACGATGTGTTCCAGTACGTACTTTCCGCGGCGGAAGTCGCGAAGGCGGTTGGATAGTAGCACGGCGGAACAACCCATTCGGAAGAAGCAATTCGGAATTAACATGGATCTTTCGGTTCCGGTGTACCAGCTGAAAGTGACCATCTCAGTGCTCACAATAATCGCCAGATTATTAGGGTTCGCGTGCAACAGATCCCGTGCTAAATCCAACCCAATTATTCCGGCACTGCACCCCATTCCGCCAAGGTTGTAGCTCAGAATATTCCCGCGCATCTTATAGTGGTTGATTATCATGGCGGAGATGGACGGTGTTGGGTTGAAAAGATTACAGTTGACAACGAGGATTCCGACGTCCTTTGGCCTGATACCACACTTTTCGAAAAGCTCATCGAGAGCACCGAAAATGACCATTGCAGCTTCCTTCCGTCCTTCCGTCATGGTCGTGCAGTTTTCCGGCGACATCACCACCTTCGGAATGTAAGTTTCGTCCCCGATTCCAGACGATTTCAGTATACGTGACTGAAAAATCAGACTCTCCTCGTCGAATTTACCGGAACTCCTAGCTCTCTCGACGAACTCCTCCTTGGATAGCTTGAGGTCGTCGGGGGGACGAAAGCATGCAAAATCAATGAGATAGATCGGTCGGGGATTGGACAGGAAGTAAACAGTGAGTGTAAAAACAAACACGGCAAGAGAAGCCACCACTGTAGCTACGTCGTAACTACCTTCATCCCAAATCTTCCTCCAAAGCTCATCCCTAGCACCGAACACGATGACCAGAAGAAGCGGGAACGCGACGAGATAGATGGTCTTCATCGCATGGTTGATAAGACACCGATAGCCAAGATTAACGTACTTGAAATTAACAGACTGTAGATAATCCGGCAATCGTCGACGTACTCTCACCGAGAAACTCCTCGAACCTGCGTTGGGACCCGACGGCTCGATCCCACGGTTGACGATTTCGGTGGAGAGCAACGTATGCTCCTCCGCCCTCTCCCTCGTCATCGATATATAGACAGTGATCGGTGGTTGATCGTGGAGAAGGATCACTTCTGTCAGGCGGTGGTCGAGATCAGAATTTGGCAAAAAAGAGGTTTATTTTGGAACTTGTAGTTTTCATCACGGCAGATGGAGTTGTTCACCTAATTACCATATTACCATTGCATGCATGTCTTTAAACTCTATCCTACCTTTCTTGACTTATTTTTCTAGTTCAACCATGTACGTATAAATCTAATCTTTTGGGTAATTTTCAATTTTAAACCCACAAAATTAACCCACATGATATCATTTCAGAACAAAAACCAATCAAGGGTATTTTGGTAAATATTAAGGGACTTGTTTGTGATGAAATATAATATTATGGATTTATTTGTAAAATTTACTACACCCAAAATATTATAGTTAATTAATTGGGTTCTTGTATGGGTTTGGTTGACACAAAAAAAACAAATAGTAGTTACTAGTTAGTTTATACTTTATAAGGTGGGTTGACACATGACTAGTAAATGGGGTTATAGCAGTTACTAGTTAATTATAGTTTTTGCTTATAGAGTCAGGCCCGGGCTCGGCTCGTTAAAGAGTTATCCAGGTTCGGACTCGAGCTCGTCGAGCCTGGTTTGGTCGAGCTCAGGCTCGACTCGTTTTAAGAATTGTTAGGAACTTAACCTAAAGGTTAAAATAAATAATTTGAAGACATAAGGATCGAACCCTTGATCTCTCGTGAGCCCGAGCTTATCGAGTCGAGCTTTAGATACCCTAGAGGGAACTCCTTGACATAACGGTAAGTTAGGCATATAACTACTAACTAGTTTAGTTTAACTTAAGTTAGCAGTGTGATTTATTTTTAAGCTAGATTAATTGGGAACCTCTAATATTCAATTACAAAAAATATCAGGTATAAACCCCTCCTTTGGATTATTACGTGAGAACTTAATCCTAGCCTCTCATTTTTTCTGAGTCATCCTGTCCCTTGGTTTACAACCGGTTGTAACAAATGACGATGATAAAAAATTTAATTTTTTTATTCCCTCATTCTCTCTCTACTACGTACGCTATCCCCTTTCACACAAAATGTCAGATTTCTTTTACCTCCGTCTTTTACCTCCGCTACTGTGTAGTGTGCTTCTGCTAATAACACTACTTAGACCAATATCCATTCTATCCATTTTCTATACTGTGTAGTACAGTTCTGCTATTATGTTTTCTGCGAGACTGTGCAGTGTGCTTCTGCTTACAGTTCTGCTAACCCCTTCTTACCTGATATGGACCCATTCCTATACTGTGTTCTACAGTTCTGCTATTCTGGGTCAGCACTACTGTGTGGTGTGCTTCTACTAATATGAGTAATTAGACCAACATCTATTATACTTCATTCCTATAATATGTGTCGTATTGTTCTGCTATTCTGGGGTTTACACTACTGTGTATTGTGCTTCTGCTATTCTGGGGTTTACACTACTGTGTATTGTGCTTCTGCTATTCTGGGGTTTACACTACTGTGTATTGTGCTTCTGCTAATATAAGTACTTAGACCAACATTTGTTCTACCCATTCCTATACTGTATCGTACAATTCTGCTATTATGGGTTACGCTACTGTGTAGTGTGCTTCTGCTAAAATCAGCACTTAGACCAACATCCATTCGTATAATGTGTCGTATTGTTCTGCTATTCTGGGATTTACACTACTGTGTATTTTGCTTCTGCTAATATAAGTACTTAGACCAACATCTGTTTTACCCATTCCTATATTGTATCGTATAGTTCTGCTATTATGGGTTACGCTATTGTGTAGTGTGCTTCTGCTAAAATCAGTACTTAGATCAACATCCATTTTACCCATTCCTATACTCTGTAGTACAGTTCTGCTATTATGTTTTCTACGATACTCTGTAATGTGCTTCTGCTTACAGGTCTGCTAATCCCTTCTTACCTGATATAGATCCATTCGACCATTCCTATATTGTATCCTACAGTTCTGCTATTCTGGGTTACACTACTGTGTTGTGTGCTTCTGCTAATATGAGCACTTAAACCAACATCTATTTTACCCATTCCTATATTGTGTCGTACAGTTATGCTATTACGGGTTACGCTATTTTGTATTGTGCTTCTGTTAATATCAGTACTTAGATCAACATCTACTCTACTCCTTACTATACTATGTTGTCTATTTTTGGTATTATGTCTTTACGTTACTATATAATGGTTGTCTCCCAATATTTCTGCTTATATGAGTACCAAGACTAAAAATTAAAAGCATTGTATAACAAAACAATATATAGAGTTGTAGCCAAACAATATTTGAGTACTTAGACTAATATTTAATAGCAATGTTTAGCCAAAAAATAACCTAGGAATTTTTATACTTTCATTGTACTTGAAGCTATAGTTGTTAAATATATAAGAGTCACGTAAGGCCACCCGTAGTATGTCATGGACAATTTTTTCCCTGATGTTATCAACGTCTTTCTTGCTCCAAAGTACCGGCTCACCCAGAGATATGTATTCCATGACGGCCATTACGTATAGTCCGGTCTCTTCAGGGGTTTTATAGAATGCTTGAGGAAAACTAGGTGATCTTTCACAAACCCAACTAGACAACTTGTGGTCGTAATGATCCAACCATTACAACATAGTATAAGATTTTTGCAATGAATTTGAATTTAAATTTGACCTCGCGGGCTTTTCCTTTTTGAAATGATGAATTGATTGACATCCGGAGAGGATTCACAATCCGGAGAAGATAAATGCCAGTCGATATCTTCTATCAAATGTTCTACTACGAAGTCAACTCTTCTCTTATCAGAATCTGAAAAATCAGCAGTTCTTTAGTTATTATTAGCAGACATCATAATACTAATAGCATTGAATAACAAGGAAGTATATGTGAAGTTCTACAAGTCCATGATATTATCGCAGTTAAATATTTCTAATTATCACCCATTTTTTTCGGTTATTTGATCTCAGTAAAATCAGTATTTTTGCTAATATAAATTCAAAAAATCATTTACCTTAAACAGCACGTCAGAGAGATTGTACGCTGTGTTGGTGTTTCCATCTTACGTTTATTCGATTTCTCCTTACTTGAATTAGACATTTTCCTGTCAACATGCAATGAAACAAGCACAACGAAAAATCATATTCATAAAATGGAAGAATTTAAAATTAATAATTAGTTGATAGGAAATAAATATTTATTGGAAATAAAGAAGACCAAATCAAAATGATATTGAGAGAAAATTAACATAAAGTTGAAAATTCGATAGAAGAACACAAACATAAAAATCAATATAACATAAATAGACAAACATAAGAAGAATGGACAAAACAAAACTTAAATCCATTAATCAATAAACAAAACAGAGTAGAAGACGAACATAAAAATTTTAACTAAGTTCGAAGAAGAAGAACAGTGGGTATAAAAAAAACGGAGGGTACGAAGAAGAAGAAGAACAACGGGGAATAAAGAATTCTGGTGAATAAAGGTTTATCTAAGAAAGCGGAATAACAATGGATGATAGGGTATATAAAAACCAAAAAGAAACGACAACAATATGACTGAAGCTATTTTTCGTATCCGGTAGACGGAGAGAAATATAAAAATAAACATGACTAATGGATGTGTCGCGGGAGAAAATCAGTTCAAGAATTCTTACCCGAAGTTCGCAAGCTCAACATCGCGGACTGCAATTTTATCAGTTCAGCAAAATACATTAGCAGAATATTTAAATTAGTAAATATACACAGAATATTTAGTACTGTATATTTTACATACAAATATTGCCACTTGCTGGAACAGATGATTTTTTAGGATCTTTGTTTTCGGATGTAGAATTATGTTTTTTCTTTGAAGTATGATCAGAACATGAAGAAGAAATTTTCTTTGAAAACCTTCAATGAAGATTACCTAGATATAAACAAACAACCAATGTTTTGACTCAAAAAAATAAAAATAATAATGGAATACACAATGATTTGATTAAGAAATAAGAATAAATACAAACAGAGAAATAAAATTATGTTTTAAAATGAATTAAGAAAAAGTTGGAATCAAGAAACCTTACATATGCCAAAAAAAACATAAAAAAAATTAAAGATATACAAACAGAATTCGATTTTTAGAGGAAAAGGCTAAATAGTAGAAGAAAATAAAATTGCGATTGAAAAAAAAAACAAGATGAAGATAAAAAAATAGCAGAGCATGAAGATAAAAGATAAAACATGTTTTTTTTCAAGAGCATGAAAATAACAAGAGTAAATATCTTCAAACATAACAGAAGTATAAAATTATGAAAAAAGAACAGAACAGTATGGAATAGTATGGAATATAGTATAAAACTAGAGTATAAAATGAAGAACATACACAGCAGATAGAGTCACACAGCAGATTGAAATGAAGAAAAACTCACTTTCACAACCAGTGATTTGAAAAAACCAATATATTTATACACGAAAAACTAGGGTTTAGAAAATGAAACCGTTTCAAAAATAAATACCGAAAACATTAATGGAACTGTAGAACAAAAAAAAATTGAAATGAAACGTTTTTATACAACCCATACTTAGAAGAAAAAATGGGTTCAAAAATGCTAGGGAAACATACCGGGAAGCGAGGGCGGAAGCGACGGATGCTGGAAAAAGTAGCCGGATGATATGGCAGAGGGCGAGAACGACGGATGGAACAAACAGAGCTGGAGAGAAAAAAAAAGTGTACCCGAGGAGAACAAGGAATCGGAGACGGAGAACGCAGAAAAAACCGATTCTCAGAGGGAAGAACGGATGGAGAAATGGGGAGGCGTTTTTTTTCAAACCAAATTAAATTTTCATTGTGCAGGTGGCATTCAGATACTGCATTCACTGTTCAATTGAAGAACACTGACAAAAGCTATTGACGAGATAGTACTAGTACGTAAGATATTATAAATTTTTTTTTTGCCAGGTAACATGGAACCGGCAACTTATTTACTAGGTTACCATTGAAAAAAATCGACGGCCCAGCACTCTTCTTAAAACCGACTATGATCGGTTGGGTAGAAAAATGATAATGTAAGCCCGAATGAATTGAAATATCGACTATGATCGGAAGTAAGGTAATTTCGATTTGACCCTGTATTTTCTTTTATCAAGGAATAAACTCAAAGATGCTCTTCTGGCGATGGGCAGATCTGAACCGTTTGTAGTTGGGGGAAGACGCGTGGGTCTAGAAGTGAGTTCATCGGCAATCGCCATTAGATTCGTGACTTTCTCCTCTGGGAGATCGTCGATCACGATGATTCTCCCAGCGTAGAATATCGTCATCTGTCCCGACTTCGAATTGGTTTCCTCCGACGCCTTTTCCATGTTCCGATCAATGCTGCACAAGAGATTCATCGTCCGGGGAGTACTACTCTTGGTGGTGATTTCAAGACCTGCTACTTCTCGAAATCCACCACCGTCGCCGCCGTAACTTTTCCTCTCCTTTAGGTACTGGCCGAGACGGTTACAAGTGACGGCGAAGCTAGTTTTCATCGTCGAAAATTACAGTCGCTCCGAGATCTATCAACGATTCTAGATCCCTTAAATAAAGAAAACGCCGGGAATAAGAACACGTGTTTTATGTGTTGATCTGCAGGACTGATGTTTGACGTATGACAGACCGTAGATTTGGATTTACTTCCTTCCACCGATATCATAAATGCAAAACTGATTGTCACAAAATCAAAAAACGTGGCCACGTGGGAAAATAGAAAGAATCGTACACTACACGTCTCAACTGACTAATCACTAGTCAGTTGTCATATCAAACTGTCGTGACGTATATTTTGGTGTATCAAACACGAACTATAAAAAATAATAACGACGCCTGAGAGATTCGAACTCTCGCGGGGAAACCCCATGTACTTAGCAGGCACACGCCTTAACCACTCGGCCAAAGCGTCTTATTACTTGTATATTATATTTTATTTTATTTTTTTAAACTTACAAATTTAGAGAAATGGTTGCATCCCTAAACACATTTCAATTTAGTTTTCTGGAATATCACATTTCACATTACATCCATAATTCTTGAAGACAAAGTTCGCGGCCAGGATATTCTAAATATCAATCCAAAGCCATTGAACTCGCTCGCTCGCTGTACAAATCGTCGCCTTTTTTTTAACTATTTACACGATGAGTGAACTATAGTAGTTCCTGTATAAATACTACACTTTCTACTCATCCAAGGTGGGCCAATTCTTGATTGTACATTCTCTGAATCTCCTCTCTGTACTCCGTTAAATACCTATCCGGGATTGAGGGTATGAGTTGCACTACATCCCCCATCTTAAGGGTTTGTTCAAAATCAGTTACCATCTCATGGTTCAGGATTAGCCTCAGCTCCTCTTTCAGTGGAAAACTGAAAGCAGTACACTGATAACTCCCATCACCAACTCTTTCAAGTAGATCCTTCAAGGTTGAGTGTGCAGGGAACTCCTGAACTCTCATCTGGAAAAAAAAACAAATCAAATTAACTTGGTATCAAAATTCAAACTCTATAAATGCAGATGCTAGCTGAAATACTCACCTTCTCATTTTCCATCAATATGACGAACACAGGTCCATCATGGTCGCCCTGTTGTGTGTAGGAGAATGGGCAATCCTTGGAATGTAATGGGAAGGGACAAGGAGGAGTTGTGATAAAATCCGTCTCTCCGAATTCCCCCCAAGGATAACAGATTCTATTCATAGTCTCGCAATGCCACGTCAACACCCATCTAGCCCACTCCACCATTTGGAGGATGAACAATGGATGCTTTGAATCATATTCTTTGTATCTCCAATGAGAAGCGAATCCAAACTCTGCCTGTAGATGCATATCCTTGGTCCTGATCTGAATTTCCAAAGGAACCATATCTGCACTCATGACAACTGTGTGGAGAGATTGATACCCATTCAATTTTGGATTTTCAATGTAGTCTTTGAATCTTCCCTTCACTTCTGGCCATAAGCCGTGGACGATATCAAGAGCTTTGTAGCAATCGGACTCTTTCTCCACAATCAAACGCAGTCCATGTATGTCATGGATTTCCTTCATGGTCAACTTCTTCCTGCAAAAAATAAGACACAACAATCACCATCAACTGATTCACAACTTTGTAATTAATTTCAGAAGATCGAAACACATGATCCATACTTCAACATCTTGGAGTAGATGCTGTAGAGGCACTTATGCCGTCCATACAAGGCATGGAAAGAAACCTCGGCAGCGTCGAGAGCATGTTCAAGACTCTCCTTTGAAGATACAATCATAGCCTCATCGAACGTTTTGTCAAGTTCAGATGACAGTTCACAATGCTGTTCCGGATTGAGATGTTTGAAACATAGATTTTCCAGACGTTCCTTCCAACTAAAGATTCCCAAACGGTTCGCAAGTGGAGTAAATATCTCCAGTGTCTCCTTTGCAAATCTCTGTTGTTTGGGAATCGGTAAAGCGTCCAATGTCATCATGTTATGCAGTCTATCAGCGAGTTTGATTAGAACGGCTCTCGCATCTGCCATGGCAAGAAACATGGTATGCAATCTATCTGCCTCTACGATTCTATCCGCAGTGTTGTTGTCACGAGCAAGTTTGCTTATCTGGCTTAATTTAGAAACCTACATATTTTCCCAATAGACCACCATTCATCGTCCATCGTTCATCAATGTAATAATGATCGTATGTAATTGTACCTCTTCAACAAGATCAGCAACTCCGGCGCCAAATAGGAGGAAAATATCATTATAGTTCATGGAAGAATCGTCGATGGTATCATGTAAAATCCCTGCAGCAACAACCGTCGAATTAGCACCTATGTCTGCTAATAGAATCGCCGTCTCCACACAATGCTGTAAATACGGATCACCATTCACTCGCATCTAAAATTAAACCAATTCAGTATTCAATTGAATTCCGATGATAAAAGGTGCTTAAAACTAAAATACCCAATCAACTCACCTGTCCTCTATGTGCTTTCTCCGCTTGGTAAAAAGCTTTGGTGACAAAATCCTCATAGAAGATCTTGTGCCGTGATTGCGCTGCCAAGAGAATCTTCCTTGCTTGTGGCGTCGAGCAGTCTCGATCCTCCTCCTCGATAAACCCATCATCCATATCAAACGTGAGTTCTTCCTCATCAGGCACACTTGACGGCACTGTATCGTAATCCAAACACGAGCCTAGAGCGTTTCTAACAAAACCATGTAACAGCCGGTCTCTCCCCGGTCGGAATTCATGAACACTCGGTTTGTGTGATGAGGGACTTCCCACACTGATTGCGGTGGCTACAGTGGTCGACGTGTTCCAAGACATGGGTCCGTGGAACACTGATACTGGACTGTTATCTCTGGATTTCTGCAACGAGAATGAATAAGGGCAACCGAAGTCATCCGATCGATCATGTCGCAGAGATACGGTATCATCTGATCCCGGGAAGGTAGAAGACAGGTGTACTGACGGCGACGGAGAGGAGAATAGGCGTGATAGTCCCCCAATTATTGATTTCTTGGGTATTGGAGATGAGGACGGTAGTGGCGAAGACGAGGACGAGGATGAGGAAGGAGAGGATGACGAGGGTCTTTGATTGAAGTCGTAGTCAGAGCTACCAGTGGTACATGAATGATGCACCGGTGAACAGATGCTACTCGTCGGACTTGCAAAAAGTGCAATTGTCGGAATAGACATCCCAACAAAATGTTTTGGGGCTAAAATCACACCTACTCCGATTGGAAAGATTTCATGATTCCCCAACCGACCTGTACAGTCTTCTTTCCTACTTAACTATGAAGAACCCAAAAAGACGGCGGTAACGGTGACGGCGGCGGCAGCAGGAAGAGAAAGAAGAGCAGGTACCGTCCCTTAGTGAACTATAGACGGCAATAAAAATCCCAAATTTGGAATACCTAAAAAAAAAACAGAAATTAGGGGTCCGAAAGAGTGAATCGAAATCCAAAAAAGAAATTCATCTCATGGGTAGCGTGGAAGAAACCTTAAAATTAGAACCAGATATTCCACTCTTCTTCTGTATCTGTGATTTTTCTGTGCATTCTGTGATTCTGTGGACGAGAGAGAGAGACCAAGTATGGAGAATTTGGACATTTTTTTAGGTAGAGAATGGAGAAAAAGACGATAATACACCTTACCAAGAATCTTTTTAAGTTCGTACCGTATAACGATAGGGGTATAATCGGTACGAAAATAAAGAAAAACTATCTTATTTAATTCTTAAAGCTTATCTACTAATATTCTATTATCCGACTTATTTTAAAATCCCAACACAGATCTCGACAGATAAATAATGGATGACAGATATTTTAGCAAACGTGCACCGACAAAATTACATACACGATTCCACGTGGTAAGAGATGTTCGTATGGATTCCAATGCCATGATGAAAGTGAACATATATATGGAACTGAAACCTTTGTCGATCGAACTCTCTTTGAGAAATACTTGTGTTTGTTTAAGTAACTTCGTAAATTCCTAAATTTCTAATTTACCAATTTATTATTACAAAATTACAATACTAATGTTATATGTTTCAAGTTGATTTTGTTCATTAGATCGACTTTGCGTCGTACATGTGATTATGATTTGATACCATACAACGACACATTCAAGATATGACGCAGCTGGAGTGTTCTTTATTAAAAATATTTTTTTTAAATGACATCTTTGAAAAAATTGTATTTTACAATTGGAAATGATTATTGATGGGGTGAAACTCGACCAGTACTCCAAGACGCGCAAGCAAGCGCCAAGCAGGGAACTCCGCGGGAAACCGGACCGGAACTCAAGTGCGCAGAGCTCTGCTTCGCTAGGAATTCTTCTACTCCAAATGACTTGCCTTTAATGAGTGGGGGGTGCCCTCTATTTATAGGGGTTCTTATGGGGGTAATCTGGTCATTTGGGCAGTAACCGCCTAACTGCCTAACTGATCAGATTGGGTCCCGAGATCGACTTTCCAGAGATCGACTTTCTGGGGGTCGACTTTCCTGATGATCGACTTTATTCAGAAGTCAATCCCAGGGAAGTCGATCCTCAGGAAAGTCGATCTTCCTAGGATTCGACTTGGGACCTCCTCAACCCTAGAATAGATACCTTAACTCATCTTAGGCTATCCGGACTTCTAGTTGCTGGTAGGTTGTGACCGTGTTCGAGATACTGTATCACCAGTACTCCCCCCTCCTCTGCGTATTAGATACTTTGGGATACGTCTTTTAGTACTATGGTATGTGTGTTGGACCTTGAATTATCAGTATTCCCCCCTCTTTGCGTGCTGGAATGTGGGTTTTTGGTAATGTCCCAGGAGATCCTCTCTCACCAATTATTATGCAAGTTTAAAAGATAACTTTACTGAGTCTCAATTACATAAGAAAGATATAATTACACCAAGAAAGATAATTACATAAGAGAAAGTCGATATAATGGAAATCACAATATTAATCTCATCATATTTGATTTTTGTATTTATTTATATTTTCAAGACATTGTCTTTCATTATCTTTAATGAAAATTTTTAATATTTATAAAAAAAAACTCAAGTAATAGACTTGGCCCAATATAATCGGCCCAAATTCCACCACATTTAATGGGCCGAGATTCATTTAGACCCACGTCAATAAAATGGTTTATAAAGAGAGGAAGAAAGTGATGAGTACTTGTTAAATTGTAATGTCATTAATATAGTTTTACATAAATTAATTGCTCATCTTAACAACCTAACTAATTAACTAACTATGGATCTATGATATAACTTTGGTGTTTAATTTTATAACCTTAAAAAAACTAATAACCGAATCACTTATATAAACACGTTTAGGAAATTGAGAAGTTGAAAAGTGTAAGTATCTTCTGTTTGTCTATTATACAATCTGAAAGATAAATATAAAAGTTCTCTTTTCTTCCAGGTTTCTTTTAATTCGATTGGTTAAGCACCTGAATTTCGTCTTCTAGAAAATAATGAATATTTCAGTTTTCATCCAATCTAGCTCAGATATTAGCTAGATTAGGGGTTCTTACGGAGACTGGACAAAAAATCACACACTACTCTTTCCCTTGGGGCTTACCATAAAATGTTATTAATTACGTGTTTATCGTGACATATATAAACAAAAATAAAATAAAATATACAGATAAAACTTTAGTAAGCTTCCTGAGACAGTCTTTAAAAAAGTCATTAAGGATATCAATCTCTTCTTTGATCTGAAGTATTACAAAAAGAGTTACTGTCATTTTTTGAAAACGTTTATGATAAAAGTTCAGGAGACCAATCTCCTAAAGTAAGGATAATAGTTATATAACTAGACTAAATAAGAAAAAGTCCTTTTTGTTTATTTTTTTTACTTCTATTTTATATTTCTATACTCTATGTAATTTGAACATTGTTTTTATTTTTAATAGAATTAAATTACTTTAAAAAAAACTAGATGATGGTCTGGATCGATCAAGCCCAGAGTTTCAGAGGAGGAAGGATGATGCAGTCGAACTACTAATCTTCTCAAGGTGTTACAAAGGAGGATCTTTTACCAGAATTGGGAGGGAATAGCAATCGTTTAGCACTGAAAAAGATTCCATTGATTCATCATCCAATAAGTTAAAGACATCATTGATCGACGACATTTCACAGAAAGAACTGAGGAGGATATTAATATTGTTAATGTGTGTTGTCATTACTTTGTTGTCATTAATTATTCTGATAAATGCTTTATTTAAACTTAAAAGTTATTAATTAGGATTTCGTATAGAGAGGGCATAACCTAAATAGAAATACCTAAAACTTCCCACCAACTAACTATTGCTACCCATAGATAAATTAGATAATGTAGATAGATCATAGATAGATCATAGATAGATAAACAAAACAATGGGATTTCTAAATTTAATTAATTATCCAATTATCAATCGATTAAGTTTGACTATACAACATTTACATATCCTAAAGTGATTTAATACATATATAATAGATTAATAGATAATTAGGTATGGATTGAACATAAATTTAAAATAAAATGAAATGAAATGAAAGAGACAATTTAAACAAAAATCAGACCTACCAAAACATCTAGAATTTACTTGATGTGATTAAAAACCAAGATTAATTGGGAAACATATTTAAACACAAATCATGTAAATATATTTCAATTTAAAAAAATCAGTTCCACAAATGTTTCTAGAAGATGGTTATGTTTTTTTTTTATATAATATATTTTCATTAGACCCTATCTTGAAAATCTTGATCCACAAGTAGGTGAAGATCAAGAGTCAATGACTATTTTAACCTTTGAGATTTTTTTATTTTTTTATTTTGAATATTTTGTATTTTTGTTACTTTTAAAGTTGTTTTCTTATGTGAGTCAATCATTTTATTTTTTGTCGGATACATATTGTCCAAAATAGTCAAGAAATAGAAAGAAGATTGTACAGATTTATACACGACTAAACTGCCGTCGCGTTCTTTCTTCATATTTGGTAGAGTAGTTGTTGAGTTCTAAAGGCACCACCACACCGCGCGCCATCATCGTCACCATAGCGTCATCGATTCATCAACTACAACAATAACAACAATTTTTCGAATTTATTTATAAAAACTCCAAACTCTATCTAGCTTACACTCAGAATCAAACATCGAAAAAAAAATGCAGCAACAGAAGACCAGAGTCTCATGGCTAGCGTCTCTCTTCTTTCTCTGTGGGGTTCACCCATCGTCGGAGAAGAAGATGAATATGAAGAAAAGTAGAGTGTCAGAAAAGCAGTTGTCTATAACGAGACTCTCCTTCTCGGATTTTGGCAAATCTGCTTCACCCAAAGACCTTTCTTCCTCTTTGGTCGGTTCCAATCTCCATATCTTCACTCTGGCTGAGCTTAAGCTCGTAACTCGTAATTTCTCAAATACTAACTTGCTCGGAGAGGGTGGGTTTGGGCCCGTCTACAAGGGCCAAGTCGATGAGAAGCTCCGACCAGGATTGAAGCGCCAGACTGTGGCAGTCAAGTTATTGGACCTGGAAGGAATGCAAGGACACAAAGAGTGGCTGGTGAGTGGTGAGACACCTTCAAATCAATTCTTCTTTTATGCACTCACTCACTCACTAACTCAGCTTCTTCTTCTTTTGGCATGGCAGGCAGAGGTGATATTTCTTGGCCAATTGAGGCACACGAATCTGGTGAAGCTGATTGGGTACTGCTACGAAGATGAGCATAGATTGCTGGTGTATGAATTCATGGAAAGAGGAAGCTTGGAAAATCATCTTTTCCAGAGTACTACTCTCCTTTTTCTTTTGATTTTTTTTAATAAATATATATAGAAAGAAAGAACATCTTAAAGTGATAAAAGAAAACATACAGAGTTTGTTCCGCCATTGCCATGGAAAGCGCGGATGAGAATCGCAGTCGGAGCAGCCAAAGGTCTGGCTTTCTTGCACGAAGCTGAGCAACCGGTCATCTACCGCGACTTCAAAGCTTCCAACATCTTGCTCGACTCGGTATGAATCAAAATCCTTCGATCACACAATGTATACAGAACAGAAGGCATATATATGACAACAGTAGTATATGTAAAATATTCAGGACTACGAGGCTAAGTTGTCGGACTTCGGTCTGGCGAAAGACGGTCCATTGGGAGACGAGACGCATGTCTCCACACGTGTGATGGGGACACAAGGATACGCTGCACCGGAGTATATAATGACTGGACATCTCAGCGCAAGGAGCGATGTGTTCAGCTTCGGAGTGGTCCTGTTGGAACTACTGACGGGAAGAAGATCGGTGGACAAGAACCGATGCCGACGTGAAGAGAGTCTTGTTGAATGGGCAAAGCCGCATTTGAGAGACCACCGAAGGATTTATCGCATAATCGATCCATGTCTTCTCGACGGCAACTACTCTACAAAAGCAGCGCAGATAGCTGCTTCATTGGCTTACCAGTGCTTGAGTCACAGACCAAAATCAAGGCCGCATATAAGCACCGTCGTCAGCACTCTTCAATCGATTCAGGATCTCGACGTAGACATAAAAGAACCTGTCATTGTGTACGTCGCCACAGAGGATGGTAACATGCTTTTAAAGGAAGAAACTAAAAATAAAGATGTAGTAGAACCTCCTGCAATAAATACCAACCGCCATTGCCACAAGCGGAGAGGAGCCCGGTATCTGAAATCATTCAGTTACAGTGATACTGCTCTTTACAGGAACTGCCCAACCCGCCGTCGCAATGGCAGGGCATGAATTCACATTCATGTGTCTTTCTATCTTTCTTTCTTATGTAATTGTGTGGAGCAACAAACCAAACAAACAAAACATATGAAGGATGAGAAAAATGGTTTAGAAATAAAATAAAGATTCACAGCAACGGAGGAAGGAGATCGATGGATAATAGCATCTAGCTTCAAACTTAATTACACCGGAAGATGCAGCAAGATCCTGAATATTTTGGGGGGAAACAGGAGGTGTTATTATTTCTACAACAAGAGAGGAAACATCCACAGCCGTATCCTGGACAAATCAAGCATGGCTTGCAGCTTGTTATGCAGTTGCAACGGAAGTTGTTGTGTTTTCCACAACAGCTTGATTTATCGGATTCCCGTTTACAATTTCTGCAGCAGCATAAACTTGCAAGATTGAAGCATACCAACCATCTATATAAGAAAAAAAAATCACTATCATCAATTAAAAAAGAAGAAGATATGACCAGATCGGAAATGCATACCTCATACACCTCCATAGACAACCAGATCTCCCAACTTTTCGGGTCCTGACATCACACATTAATAAAAGAAGCATTAAGAATTCGAGTAAATGTAGATAGATTAGTAGCATATAGCGAGAATAAAGAACTAAATCATCGATGACCGATGACATGACATACTCAGGAAGCAAAGGATCGGGATTTTCGTCCACGTATTTGTTCACTCTGCAAAATAGACGACTAATAAAGAAACTCGATGATGATGATTAAAAAACGAAACAAACAAGCAAACAATAACATACTCTTCACAACAGGTTGAAGCAGTTTGAAGTTCATCAAGTGAGCTAAGCTCTTCCTGTTTGAGTTTAGTTTGTTTACAGTGAATGAAACATTGACGATCAGTAGTATCAGAATAAGAAGAAAAATCAACGAATAAAGGGAAAAATTCAACAAGTTTACCTCAAGGAATCCAATCTCCCGGTCCATCATCTGTACCTCTACCTGCAACCGATGCTTCCCGCACAAATCAGGATAGGCCAGGGGAGACTTCGGTATTAGATCCGCCGCCTCCGCCATTTCCACCGAGAGAGTCATTGCCGTTAATGGATGGAACCGAAAAGGGGGGAACGGAAGTGTCGAAATGTTCTATGAGCAATATATAGTCACCTTATGTAGTGGTGGTGACCACACCACTACATCAGGCATCCATACGGATACGGTCGAGTGACGGAGCAAATGACGAGGCCATACCTCACGTGACATTCTAAATTATGGATGGATTTACTATTATACCCCTCAATCGTACCGATACTTTTGTTATTTTTATCACAGCACCGACGAGCTGGACAGCCATGTCGCAATCTTCTGGATCACTTCCGGCACATCGGAGTTCGGAGACCTCACTGCAAGATTTCGAGCAATGTCGATTTCATTAGATATATTTTGAAAAGACACTGCTATAGACTATAGTCCAATAGACCTACTACATTATCACCTAGTAGCGACAGAAGCTGCAGTTATTTTTTTGAATTTTTCGATTTTTGGCCTTTATACCTTATTTTGGACATGAGACATCAAGTACAACTGTTTCTGCCAGAAGTTACAGATGAATGCCACGTGGCATATGACTGTTTTTACAATGGTATACGTCTCAAACATACATAACACAAGAAAACTAATGTTTGGTTATTATATCATACTAATCTGGAATCAATTATACAAAGCAGATAAATCAATCCAAAAGAGCAATGCTTATTCTAACAATCAGAAACACCGCATAAATAATAATCAATCCTGTTCCAAGAAGCTTGTTTGGCCGCATGTCATTTCTTGGTAGCACGACAAGAGAATACAAAAGACCAAACATGAGGAAAGCCATTGTGTATACAAGTGAAGTGTCACTTGGAAGAATGTACATTTGTGGGCTCACTTTCATAGCACTTAGCAACATCGACACACCCAAACCAGCAAGTGTGTTGAACATCGGCCCAGCATAGCAACCGGACATGGCAATTTGCAATCCGTCTTTACCACGGTTCGCTGCCAAAGCCACGTTCGACATTAAATCGCCCATCGAGTTCCCCCATGCTAATACTGTCAGTCCTAGAATTGATGGATTTATTCCGAATATGGCACCTAACGAAACTAAAAGCGAGACTAGTTCATTTGCGATTATGTAGAACCAGACAATACTCATGAAGAATCCTCCAAAAACCCACGGAAAGAGGAACCTCTGTGGTGGACGAGATGGTATTGTGTATAGATAAGCAAGCACCGCAAGAAGAACACCAAAAAGAATGCCCATTATGTAAGAAACTACGATGGTGCTGATATTTGATCCTTGATTCCATAGAAATGCAAGAAGGATAGGTGCTAAAAAAGCACTGGAAACTGCATAAAACTTAGACCACCTGCCGTCTTCGATTATGGGGATGGTTAATCTTCTTGGCAATATCAATGGAAGCTCCATCCATGAACAAATTTTCGAACAGGTAAAGGGTAGAAACCCATCCAACTCCTCATCACTGCCATCATCACTAATTGGTTGGTTTGAATAAATGGCGACATTAGTTGCCCACATCCATTGAGGCAATGCATGCAGCTGTGGAACCTCACTGTCAATATCCATAGAATCAAGCAGATGACTGTAAATAGACTCATCCTCTTCAGACTCCTGTGAGAAAATACTTCCTCTGACCGGAAGCAGCGGCGTCATGGTATACAACTTCAGCCGCCTTGCATGCTTTCTTAGAAGTTCATTTGCAGCAACAGTGAATGCGTACAAGACATATATGAATACAAAGAACAATGCTCCCCAAACATTCACCTTCCCAAAAATAAGAATCGAGGACAGAAAAACCAATGTCAGTAGGAAGAACCCGATGTCTCTGAAAAAACACCGTCTGTCGATCTGAATCATCTTATCAGACACACAAAAAGAAACGGTTCCCACAACAATACAGGTGATAAAAACTGCTCCTCCGAGAACACTGTTAAGACCCACATTGCCGTTACCATTGCTCATGAAGGCGGCAATACTTGCAAACACGTCGGGAGCCCCATTCCCTAGAGGAAGAAGTGTTACTCCAGCAACAGTTGGGGGGAGTTTAAGCAAGCTCGAGAGCTTCTCCAAACTGCAGCAGAAGAAGTCAGCGGCAGTGTTGCCCAACATGTAAAACAACCCAACAAGCCATAAACCAAGTACAATATAACCCAAGATACGAAACTGACCGCAGGTACAGTAGAAGAAACTCAGGTAATCGAAGAGCCCGTCGGACAAACAGTGTGAATGAGATTTGAGGAATTCGCACTCGTTATCGAAGCCAATGTGTTTAGAGAATCCCATGCACTCTTCTGCAAGATCTTCCAGAACCGCACCGGATGAATTCGTGGTGGGGATTTCGGCGAAACTCTTCCGATAGACAGTTTTGATCGGATGGTCTACCGAACCGCGTTCCGAAGTTTGATTACGGAACAAGAAGAATACGAGGACTAAAGCGCATATAAAATTGAAAGACGCACGAAACCCACGAAGGACAGGAGGGACGATCGTACCCATGGAAGCAGAAAGTAATGAGCACCAACAGAGTGTAGTAGATCAATTCTAGGGTTTTCAAAATCGTGATTCGCGATTGGTGGATACAACGAGAATTGAGGGAAATCGAAAACCCTAGATTCTGTGGATTTGAATTCAGTATTGAAAACAAAAAGGTACCTCGAGTTTAAAGTCAGCGCGATGACGACGACGACGACGGATCGGAGAAGGGGGGGAGATTTTATGGCGTGGAAGACGAACACGCCCACGGCACTTAACTTTTCCAAGACATTTCAATACTTTCATTTTGACTCTGGAGATACGATCGGGTCTTTTTTTTATTTATGCTTTTATAGTGGACTTGTCCACGTGGTAGTAAAAATTGGGCCCACAATAAAATAACACGTCAATCCGATTCGATCAAACGGTCCATAGACCATAGCCCACCAACAAAACAATAATTAATACACAATTGTAGTTTCTAATTAATACAGAATTTGCATGTCGTGGACTGAAAGGTGATGTCAGGATTTTTTAGAAAAAAGAAAAAGATGTCAGAAGCACACTAGGTTTTTTCACCCTTCATTGTCCAAAGCTCACTACACGAGAACAATAAGATATAACTCGTTCTAAGAAATATCGAGGTAGTCTTCAAAGATTGTTGAAGGCTTAAACGATCGTAAGATCGTTTAACTGAATCAATACGGAAGGTGTTAAAGGAATTAGACTGCTAAATACACTCTCTAAGTACTGTAAATCCATTAATAACATTTTCAGGACTTAGGTGTTATTATCTGGATCAATTTATCAAACAGGCAAATAACCTAAGACTGGAATAAAACAATTAACAGAAACATGAGGACAAGGATGCAAAAGTTCAAATAAATAGTAACTGGGCCAATTCAGATGGGCTGCGCACTGGGCTTATATCAACCAAAGATTACACTAATAAGTTGTTAATTAATTAGGTTGTTATATTGATTAATCAGTTAGTTAACAATGTGTAATGAATAGTTAGTTGATAATTAGCTTAAGTGTATTATAAATAAAACTAATTGTAATTCAAACTGATTCAATTCAATGCAATTACAATCGAAACTGTGATTAAATACTAAGCACGCCACCTAAGCCAACTACCGTTGACACTCAACAGTTAGGTCGAGAAAACCTAACTTCTGCCCTCTTCTGCTCACGTCGGCCCTTCTTGGCATTCCGGCGCCTACTTGGACCCAAGACGTTGTAATCGACGACGGCATCGGAAATTAATAGGTGCGTGTGAGGTGGATCGTATGTGATTATATTATATATTAATAGATAGTTTTAATTCAAAAAAAATATATTATAATTTGTGGGAGATAGTAGACATTTGAAATTTCTAATAAAATATTAAATGGTAATCCCAATAGTTGGCTTTTTTTCATAGGCCGTCGGCGTCGCAATCATCGTCGTGAGTATTTTCAACACTTATTCTTCTAGTTATGGTATGATTGATGGTTGTCTTCGGTATTATCGCCAATCAGTCAGTCAACGTGGAAACAGTTGCTTCCCGGTCTGTTGTTGAAGATTTGAACTTTCTCCTCATCAGCCGCCGGACCGCCAGTATAAGATGGATCGTGGGATTCGGCGACGGAGAGAAAGAGTACTGAAAATTGGTGTGACGATCAAGTGCTTCTTCAATGGTGATATGCTTCTCCGATCTAAAAATCTCATCTTTCACCGCTTCCGCACACAGTCCGCATATCCAACGCCCGTTGTGACTCGCCTTGACTCTGGCCATGTACTCTACTGTACACTCCTCTGTCAACTCGCAACACTCGCACTTTGCTAATTCCACCACTGACCCTTCCACTTCCCCGGCCTGATGCTGATCATCATTGTTCCTAACCTCTGTGCTCGTCATCACCGCTGTAAAAATCCAATCTTTTTCAAACAAACAAACAAACAAAAACTCATCTCGAGATCAAAACTTACCTAGCTTTGTTCTTGGAAGAAGAAATCGCTGTAACCTTTTTTTTTTTTGGCTTGTTTTCTTTCTCAGTTGATTTGTGTTGTGACCTTACGATTGGATCTGCTTAATTTAAATGTCTTGTCGTCTAATGAAACTGTGATTATTGGCTTTAATAAGAAAAAGCGATTGACGGCAATCCTTTGTATTACTTAATATAATTAAGATTGGTTTCTAATTTGTTAAATAGGAGAAAATTTTAACGATCATTATTTATAGATGTGACGTTCATGCGTGAAAAACGTTGGATTATAGTGTGGTTAAGCCAAATTCCAAAAGCTATTCAAACAAGTTTGAAAAAATACACAATCATCTTCAGTTGGCGAGCCCAATTCTCGGCTCTTTTTCGAGGATATAGGCTTCTGAATTACGTGGAAGGGAGAGTTGAAATTGTCGAAGATTCTTTCGAAGAGCAGCAAGATCAAATCATCCTCAGCTGGATGCTTTCGGCGATATCTCCGGCGATCTTGCCGCAGGTGGCTGCGCTCACCACATCTCATGAAATATGGGAATGCTTGTGTCAAATGCATTCCTCCGACTCCGAAACTCGTCTTCTTCACTTAAGGATGCAGTTACAATCGATGAAAAAAGGAACAATGTCCATGGGAGAATACATCAAATATATTTGCATTACTAAAGATAAACTTGCTTCAGCAGGAGAAAAGATGCGAGACTCACAAATAATCTTGATAGCATTGGGAGGTCTTGGAGCCGAATACAAGGCATTCGTGGCGTCTATTACCACTCGTTTCGATCATTCAATGACTTTCTCTCAATTTCAACAATTGCTTATGGACGACGATCTACGTCAAGAACCATCGAACATGTTTGAGGTAAATGTTGTTAGCAAATAAAAGAAATCTGATGAAAGTAACACCAATGGGAAGTTGTTACCCTGTCAAATATGCTCTCGGAAAGGTCACAATGCGTTGAATTTCGTGAAATTTTCACTAACTCATAACAGGAAATTGACTCCAATCGGAGCATTTAACACAAGCTCGTCATCGGCCAATGCGGTAACAATGTGGTACTCTGACTCAGGTGCAACCACACACATTACTTCAAAATGGTAAGATTTTAAATCACTCAGATAAATACAATGGTTCCGAAAAAGTTATAGCTGTCAATGGTGAGTCAATGTTAATTATAACAAAGTCTGGTGATGGTAAATTTTCGTGTCAAGGCAAAGAATTTATACTGGATGATATGCTTGTTGTTCCTGATACTTCTAAAAATCTATTATTTGTTCATAGATTATGTGTAGATAATGCAGTATCTGTTGAATTTGATTCTAAGTAAAGATCTGAGATCTCGCAACTAAGGAGTTCGTAGCAGAAGGAACAGAAGATGGAGGCTTGTACCGACTACCTATGGGAACATCAAGAAATGAAGAAGTGCTTCTTAGTGAAAAGGTGTCCGAAAATCGTTGGCATACACGACTAGGTCATCTAAATGAACAAGCAGTTAAAATTTTAATAAACGATGATGTAATTCATTCAAGTTGTAAAACAATAACAGATTGTGATTCATGTTTGCGAAATAAATCAAGAACTCTACCTCACAAATTGAGTAAGAATATATATGCATCTCCACTCGATCTTGTATACACAGATATTTGGAGACCAGCTCCGATAATCTCATCGGAAGGGTTCAAGTATTACATCAACTTTGTAGACGCGACAACCAATTTTAATTGGGTATTCCCAATGACAAGTAAGGCAAAAGTTGGACAGATCTTTGAACGATTCAGGTTATGGGCTGAAAAACAATGTGGA
This sequence comes from Zostera marina, assembly GCA_001185155.1. NCBI lineage: Eukaryota > Viridiplantae > Streptophyta > Magnoliopsida > Alismatales > Zosteraceae > Zostera > Zostera marina. The sequence goes on from LFYR01002015.1 coordinate 538,011, forward strand.
ACCAAAATTAAAGAATTACAATCTGATAATGGATTGGAATTCAAGAAGTTGTCCAAGCATCTGGAAAAGTTGGGTATAGGTCATCGATTCTCGACCCCGTATAGCCATCAACAAATGGGTTATGTGGAAAGACGGCACCGGCATCAAATCGACACAGCACTAACGCTAATGAGCCATGCCAAACTACCCACGATCTACTGGGATTTTGCGGTGCTAACGGCAGCACATTTATACAATCGCAATCCCTCCAAAACACTCAGCAACTTATCACCATTTGCAGTTCTATTCCAAATAAATCCAGAGTATGATAAACTCCGAGTATTCGGATCAAGATGCTATCCATGCCTACGTAACTATCGGCAGAACAAATTGTCCGAAAAATCAACGCCATGTGTATTCCTCGGGTACCCTCAAGGCCAGGACGCCTATCTCTGCTACGATCCGGTTGGCCGGAGAAAATACATCTCTAGAGACGTACGTTTTATCGAAGAAGACTTCTCACTAAGTAAACTTCTCTCAAGGGAGGAAGGTGCAAACATCTCAGAATCGACGAGTGAATCTCGTGAAATAAATTACCCTATGATTCAATGTATTAAACAGGTGAATAAAGAGGACTCGGATCTCTCCGGTTCGGCTAACAAAGAGGGTTCGGGTAATAACTACTTAATTAATATCGAAAATGAGTCAACACTAAGTCGGGTTCCCCAAATATCAACTAGTCACGATCCAGAGCTAAGTCAAGCTGAACAATCGAGTTTCCCAAATAACAGTTCCGATTCAAGAGATGAATTAACTATTACCGATAGCCTCTCAGACTCAAACAGTTCGGCACAAGAACTGGATTCTTCATCGGAAAAGAATACGTATACAGAGACTACCCATCGACCAGTGACTAGAGCTTTGAAGGGAATTGTCAAACCGAATCCACGTTATGCCCTATCAATTCAAGCAAGCGAGCGGTTCATTCCGAGATCCCCAAAAACAGCAATACTAGATGATAACTGGAGGGCAGCGATGCAGTCGGAATTCGATGCACTAAAAAGAAATCAAACGTGGGAGTTGATAGACAGATCAGCGAACGACAATGTGATAAATACAAAATGGATCTTCAAAGTAAAACAGCGAGAAGATGGGTCAGTTGAACGATATAAGGCTAAATGGGTTGCGAACGGGATAAAACAAGTTGAAGGGACGGACTACACATACACATTCAGTCCGGTCGTGAAGGCAACTTCCGTTCGTTTGGTTCTCACAATCGCAATATCTAGAAATTGGAAGCTAACCCAACTCGACGTCTCAAACGCTTTTCTTCATGGGGAACTAGAAGAGAGGATAGTAGTTACACAACCGGCAGGTTTCGAAGATCCTAAATATTCAAACCGTGTCTGTCTGCTCAAGAAAGCATTGTACGGCTTAAAACAATCACCACGAACCGAAGGCTACGGGATTTTTTTACTAACGTTAAGCTTCAAAGAAAGCTACGCAGATCCTTCATTGTTCTTACGGTTCAAAGACGATGAAATAATTTTCTTGTTCGCGTACGTAAACGACATTGTCGTCACCGGATCATCGGAAAAGTTGATTGAAAAAATAATAAATAAATTAGGGGAAGAGTTCGCCTTGCGACAATTGGGTGAACTCGCTTATTTTCTTGGCATTCAAGTACGAAGAACAGAAGGAGCCTTGTTTCTGTGTCAACAACAATATCTTGTAAACTTGCTAACTAGTTGTGAACTGCCGAATCTCAAGCCGTCCGCGACACCAATACTCACACAGCAAGATCTCTTCTCAGAAGAGTCTCCAATAACAGAACAAACAGAGTATCGGAGAGTGATTGGGTCGATGCAATACCTCACTCTAACACGTCCAGACATTCAATTTGCCGTAAACAAATTGGCGCAATACATGTCAGCTCTTAAACCGATACATTGGGTAGCAATGAAAAAGTTCTCCGCTACTTGTCCGGAACACAAACGATGGGAATCACGCTGTCAAAGGTTACGAATTTCAAACTGACCGGGTACTGCGATGCGGACTGGGGGGGTGACACCACCGATCGAAAGAGTCAAACAGGAATTCTAATATATTTAGACGAGACTCTGGTGAGCTGGTTCTCAAAAAAGCAAACCACCGTGGCAAGGTTGAGCACGGAGGCGGAGTATAGAGCCATTGCAAGCACGGTAGAAGAGTTAGAAGCTACAAAGTCACTACTGACGGAGCTGGGGATAGAAATATCAATGCCAATGAAACTAATAAGCGACAATCAATGTGCAACCTTTGCAGCCAACAACCCGATATGCCATACAAAGCTCCGGCACGTCGCGATGAACTTACATTTTGTCCGAGACAAGGCGGAAAAAGGAGAGGTCAAGGTGGAACACATTCCAGGCATGAGGCAAAGAGCAGACATTCTCACGAAGGCGTTAAAACCTCCGGCCCAAACTCGTTGGAGAACCTCCACCAGTTTGAGGGGGGTGTTAAACTAACTACATTAGTTAGTAGTTAATAAATATCTTACTAACTAATGTTAGTTAATACTCTAGATAATTGTACTATAAATAACACCTTAAACATGAACAAAATCAATCAGTCGATCATCGTTTTCTTCTCCGTTAATCTCACCTCCGGTCATCTTCTTATATTCTCAATATATGACTTTTTATCTTGGAATTTACCTGTTCTGATATCAAGATTTTTTTTTTTGAAGCAGAAACATCAAGATATTACAACACTTAAAAATGATAGTACCAAAAATCAACTAAAGCTTCTGAACATATTAAATCAAGACATCAACTTATAAATCAAACCCAAGAAGTTTAAAAATCAAGATGGATTTGTTTCATCCTAAATAAGCATCTAAACAATAATCCTCCATTCACATTAACGTATGATTCGAAAACCAATAATATATTTTTTAGTCAGAGCATTTTAAGTACTTATAAGATGAAACGAGAACACTTTACTCAATCTCTTTCGCTAATCACCGTCAAATGTTCATCAATCTCTTCAGTTGTAAGTGCCTTGAAAAAAGGATCCTCTTTCCGAACAACTCCAACCTGGATTTTAATTCAATGTATTTAGTTTTAATGGAAATATCACGAAGAAAAAATAAAATGAATTTAAAGTATATAAATCTGTGTATACAATATAAATATATAATTAGACAGAAATTTCCAAAGATATAATTTCATGACAGAGTGTACCTCAATTTCAGTGGCTTTAAAATCTTCTTGCAAAACTGATTGCAAAGCAGAAATTGCAGTCTACATTAACAAAAAAATAATTATTATTTGACAAAAATACATCACACTATCACTTAGTTTATGCATAATTGGTTATGTTTTGGACTCAAACTCATAGTTTAATCACTTCATCACTTGTTTGTATCTAAATTAAAAACCATATATGATTTTAAGTAGAATTAAATAATTAACAAGCAAAAGACTCAAAGAAATGGATAACAAGGCAGAAATTGTTGATACAGAAGTTGAAATATGTGGGGGCAATTATTTTGCATCTTACACATTTTCTAGATTTTGCTAAAAAGATGTATCTGATACAAATTAAAAAGTAAAAAAAAAACACAGATATTCATAGTACAAGAATCTAATTGGGCTTAAGCAATTACTACATTAGTGTGACTTTGAAATGGTCTGAGAGATGGGATGCATCATGCATTAAGCATTAGGAACATCAAATCACAGTTTCATGTTGACAAGTGCTAACTGCCAACTAATTTTGTAAAGACAACAAATAAAATATTAATAATATTCTGATAATGATGTTAATGCCATATGATAAAAATATATATATCAATACCTGTACAGTTTCATCATATGAGAATGCAGGATTATTCTTCATTTTCTTCTCAAGGAAATTGATGGCCTCTTGATCTTTGAGGCCAGCACTTGTAGCCTGATGAAATAAAAATTCAGTATATTATATTTTTAAATTTTTATTTTGCATTATTTAATAGTTCCCTTTCTGCATTTATTTCATATGAAAGTATATGTAAAATTATTCAGAAAAATGAATATATGATATTGGTATTTCTAATATCCAGAAAAGTTATCATAAACGATGGCGAAATAAACAAGCTTGTGTGGTAGAAAAAAACAGTCCGTTCTGAAAAAAATCTAGGACACGGACTTGTCATCTGGAATTCTCAATGATTAGAGTTACTTTGTGAGTTCAGCGAGTTAAGTACTTGACATTTTAAAACTTTGTCCTCTTTAATCAATCGAACTGATAATCTATATAACCAGAAACCATCTAGATGATATATTAATTAAAAAATACCTTGTGACCAGAAAAGTGACCGGCAGGATCACACTTGAAAAGTTGGGGGCCATTTTCTTCATCAATGCCGAAGACCATAGCAGCTTCATGATTTAGAGAAAAGAAAGTAAAATCAAGATAAACGATCAGAAGTGAAAATGCACAGCAGTAAACTACTCATGGCATTCTAGTGTTTTGTGATGGAAAAAGATTAGAAGGGTACGAGTACAAACCTACTCCCAAAGGCCTCATGTATGCATGTTGTGTATATATCTGGGCTTTGTCTGCTATCCTATTTAGCATATTGAACGCAATTAGTAAGGGGATTAATGATGCAAATCGAAATTTAAAAGAGAAAACTAGAATAACTATTTTCCAAACAAGAAAATAAGTCTCAGAAAATGCTTATGATGAGTTTTTGATAAAAATAAAAATAAAATAGCATCATTCTCACTACTTATTAGAGGCTGATAATCTTGAGGAACTAAAAGATGGTACGTATATACTATATAACCAAACAAATACAGAAAATTGAAGATTTAACATTAAACATTAAACAGAGAATCTTGAAAAGATAAAGATACCCTTTTAAGGCTATACAGCCTATACTATAAATCAGGTATTATCCAAGGTATCTTATGCATGTATGCAACCATGCAATGTTCTGGTCCGTGTTGTTGATCATATATAAATGCATATTGCATAGTCATGCATAAATGTAAAATATGTGACGTGATTTTTTATAAATTACAGTATCATTAACCTGTTTAAGGTTTATTATAAATAATAACAATGGTTATCAGAAAGAGAATGATGGAAGAAAAATAAACCTGTGAAGATAAATAATAGTGTCATTAACCTATAAAGTGATTTACAAGACTTTACTATGTAGTATGTCCAATAGAAATAAAGAGGATGATGGAAGAGAGAGGCAGAAACAGATCATCTATGGCAGAAAATATACACAGTAGGAAACAAGGTTCACCGGGAAGCTTCGGCGGAAGGAGGAAGAATGGCAATGAGAAATCAGGAAGAACAATGGAAGAAATACTAATCTATTGCCTTCTATCTTTCTATTTTAAACACTGTTTAGGTTATTTGGGTGGATGAGTGAATCATGACCTGAATTTCTCGTAGTTGTATTTATTATTTAAATACGGAACCTGATGGGTGATGGCAGATGCTTTATCACAAAGTAAAATTCCATTGTGTAAGATGTGAATCATGGGATAAATGTTCGTAGAAAAATTAATGAATACCATTTGGCCAATACATCTACAGGCATCTCATAACCCCATTTGTGACGAAATTCAGCAGCCTCATTTCGGGCTTGCTGTACTAGAGACCTTGCATCAGCTGAATAGATCAAAAAGAGAGGCAATACAATTAGATTCAAGATAACAAACTACTTTATCCTATCAATTATCACCTAGAATATACACAAATGTCAAGAATCACGGTATCCCATCAATTATCAATACTATTCATTACTAATTTAGTACTTTATCATTCTTAAATTGCAACAAATCAATTACTTTATCAATTAGTAACATATAAATTAAACAGATAACGAGAAAGTGATCAATAAAGGAGAAAGAAACCTGTCATTCCAGTTGCTAACAATCCCAGGCGTTTTGTGATTGCAAAGAGATGGGTGACACTAGTCTCATCTAAAAGTTTATCCTGCACATGGTTTCAGGTTATGTTTCGAGTAAATTTTCTTAATTTTAAAACCTAATTGAAAGAAAGAAAATGACTTAAGTGACTTCACTGACCGGAACCTTTTTTTGCGTAACAACGCAGACGGAGTCCTTGCCTCGTACCGCGATCGATGTGATCGACGATGCTTTTACTGCCTTGAAAGCATACTCTACACCAGAAAAAAACAACGAAAATTCAAAATAAATGAATTCGATCCAAATCCCCTGGAGAAAAATGTGGCCGTGTTAGGAACTTACCGACTTGGAAAAGACGGCCCTCGGGGGAGAAGATGGTGATGTGGCGATCGTAACCCGCACCCGTTCCTCGACTCATGACTCAGATCCTTCCTCTTCTCGTCGGATTTGGGGTTTTTGGGTGGATGGATCTCTCGAAGTCTGATAAAAAAAACCTCCTCCAGTTTCTTTCTGCGTTACTTGCATATAACGACAGAAAATGCAGTAATGGACAGTCGCGATTTACCGTTTACGGCCCAGACCGGCCCAATTACATTATATCCGTTTCAATTAATGCTTGTTGAACTTTACTGCCACCTGGTCATTACCGTTCGACCCAACTTCAGACCCGTTCGGATCTAATAAACAGGTAAGAGTGTCTTCTTCTTTCCCCAAGATCCAACCCTTCCAATTATATATATAAATTTTACATTTTTTATTTTTTACATTTTTACATTTTTACAGTTTTGATAAAATATATAGAGTTGGTTTCACAATTCACATGCACCAAGGCTATATTCTATATTCACCGTCATGTGTCGAACACATCTAGACCTGTCATTTACCATCCGTCGGACGTCCAACTGTCACACACAGAAGATTATTTCATATCAACATCTGACACTTATTTCGAAATGTTCTGATAAACAAACAACACTACCACCCAATCTTTTTATTCCACGTTATGTAATAAAACTAATTAACGATATGTATTCGAAAAATTAAAAACAAATTAATAATATTTTTTTTATTCCCTCTGTATTGTAACTCATTAATGAGTGATGTGCTGCAGATGTTGTGCGTCTACAGTGGTTCCGGATGCGCCACCACCTGAAACACTTGAGCATATGCGCACAGATGCATCAGTGACATTTTCGTAAATATATATAAAATTAAAGGAAATTCATATATTTTTTTATATATCTATATCAATTATCAAAATACTTTAAGTAGTTCAAAACACATAAAATAGTTCAAACTTCAAATACATAAAACGATCTATAGGTCATTGTGTATCCTCTTTGTTAGAAAAAGGATGCAAGTCTTGTGGTTGAGGTTGGGGTTCATATTAGGGTTCACCCTCATCTTCATTCTCTTCAAGATCTTCAACCTCATGGTCGTTATCGCGAACTTGATTAGTAAATGGTCTAGATTGATGATGCGGTCGAATTACCCACTAAAAGGCAGCGACGTTCACCAGCGGCGATGAGTGACTACTGCACCATCTAAAATTACTCATCGGAGAAGATAAACAATTACATTTTAATAATTTACTTTAAATCCTAAACGATTATAAGTATTACAATTATAACCCTGACGGTCATAATATTAAATATAGCAACTAACTTATAGTTGCAATATTACAACTAAAAAAAAACGTGTGTGTTACAACTAACTTGTAGTTGCTAAAAACGTGTGTCAAATATTGGACTATTTAAGTCCAAGAAATGAATGGAAAGAACAAGCAGTTTTTTATTCTCATTTTCAGTTATTTCTTTTTAATTTTAATTTACAAGTCTTCTCCGGCGATCACCGGAGCTAACGTCATCCAGGCGTTACATTTGGTGCTTTCAAATGACTACCGAACACACCAGGGAAGAAGAAGTCGGCAAGAGAAGCCGATCATCGTCTTTAGCTCATCAAGTAGAAGTGCTAGCAGAACTACACAACAAATCAGCTGGCGCAATCAACCGTCTGGAAGACGGTTTACAAGCCATCTTGGCAAGATTGGATCTTAACACCAACCACAACCGACCACCAGAGTCGGTAACAGCGGCGGTAACTGCCTAAACCCTGCAACTACCATCTCCAACGACACCACCAATGCAAACAATACCATCCTTAACCCCGGGCGTTCCAAACCTGTTCCAAGCCCCACCGACGATCAACTGCCCATATTCTCCAGTCCCTTTCAACCCAAGTACACCATTCAATCAACCGAGGGATCACCAGGTCCGACCTATACTTCACACAATCCAACTACTAGGCCCCCCACCATTTCACCCAAACCAAGGACCAACAGAAATTCAACCGTATTTCCCACCGTACCAGCCAACATTCCAAGACCCTCGACTTTTCCACAATCAGGCCCAGCACCAAGACTACAATGCTGAGGGACAGAACGCGCAACTCCACCCGATCAAGTGGAGATTTGACTTTCTCCGCTTCTCCGGCGAGGATCCGCAGGGATGGATACGCAAATGTGAGGACTTCTTCGCGTTCCATAACACACCAGAAGAGTTACAGGTGACTTCCACCGGGTTTAATTGTGAGGGGAAAGCAGCAGAGTGGATTAGACGGAGAAGTGTCATGATAACCCTCCGTTGTGACGGAGAAGGAAGCCGCACAAGACATCTCAACAACTACGCCAGAATTCAGCAAAAGACGACAGTGAAGGACTTCATCGAGAGATTCGAAGAACTATCGAACAGAGCGGGAGTATTCAGCGATTAGTTCAGGACAGAAACATTTATAGACGGATTGAAGGATGAAATCAAGAATGAGGTAGCACCATTTAAACCTCAAACGGTCGAATATGCCCAGGAGATGGCACTGTTGATGGAAGTCAAGCTGAGCGAGGGACGAAGATCACAACGACAATACCAATCAAACAACAGGCCGAGCCGTGAGACGCCACCGGGAGTAAAAAGACTAACAATCGAAGAACAACGAAATCGAAGGGATGCCGGCCTGTGCTACAATTGTGACGAACGATACCACCGAGGGCACGTATGCAAGAAGCCAGCAAGGTTCCTATGCCTGGAAGCAATGGACAATATCGACGACGAAGCACAATCCATAGGTGACTCGTCGGAAGAACCCGAAGTAACCCAAACAGAAGAAAACAGAGAACCGGCGGATGGAAATAGAGAGCCTACCACGAACGTAACTCTACTGACGATCATCGGCGAAGCTGCCCCCCGCACAATCCAAATTCAGGGCACCATTAAAGACACCCGGCTAGAAATCCTAATCGACTCTGACGCCAACCTCAATTTCATTCATCGGAAGTGGGCCAGAGAATTGAACTTACCTATTGACAGATTGAGCCGCCTCCCTGTGCTGGTCGGAAATGGAAACACAATGACGTGCCTTGGAGTTTGTAGAGATGTCGAGATCACGATGGGATCCTCGACATTTATCGTCGACCTTCAAGTCGTGCCCTTTAACGGAGCCGACATCATACTGGGCGTCTCGTGGTTAGAAACACTGGGTCGTGTCACCTTCGACTACAGCCGACGTTCAGTCCCGTTCGCAATCAACAACTCGTCTCACACACTGAGCGCCGCCCTCAAAGAACCCATTCCAATAGCCATTCCATTATTTGAAAACATTCACACTAACAACGACGACAAGGACTACGAATTATTTTTTCTCAAGATGGACCCAATTGATCAAAGCTCACCCAACCCGGCACCCGTTTCACCGGCGGTGCAGGTCATTCTCGATCACTTCGAAGACATATTCATGCCCAAAAGAGGATTACCTACGGCAAGGGAGACAGACCACGACATAATACTTCATCCAGGGGCAGGACCCATCGAGGTCAGACCATACCGATATCCATATCACCAGAAGGCGGAAATTTCAAAATTAGTGGATGAAATGCTGGAAAATAGGGTAATCCAACCAAGCAGATCACCGTTCTCATCACCGGTGATACTCGTAAAGAAGAAAAACGGAAGTTGGAGATTCTGCGTGGATTATAGGGCATTGAACAAAATCACAGTCAAAGACGCGTACCTAATTCCGACAGTCGACGAGATATTTGACGAACTACATGGATCAAAATACTTCTCGAAGATCGACTTGAAGTCCGGTTTTCACCAAATCCGCTTGACTCCAGAATCAGTCCCAAAATCAGCATTTCGCACCCATGACGGTCATTACGAATTCCGGGTGATGTTGTTCGGGTTGTGTAACGCACCATCAACGTTCCAATCCACAATGAACGAGATCTTCAAACCCCAGCTACAAAAGTATATGATGGTTTTCTTCGATGACATATTGATCTACAACAAGTATTGGCCGTCGCACTTGAGTCATTTGCGCTTGGCATTAGCTACTCTGGCCGAGAATTCTCTGGTAGCTAATAAAAGCAAATGTGATTTCGCACTCCGCTCGATAAATTACTTGGGTCACAGAATCTCGGGTGAAGGAATTGAAGTAGATCAGAGCAAGATTGAGGCGGTACTTAACTGACCAATACCCACCAACACGAAGCAGCTACGAGGATTTCTCGGACTAACGGGGTACTACCGGAGGTTCGTGAGACATTATGCGATGCTGGCAACACCCTTAACCCAACTACTTTGCAAAGATAGCTTCGTATGGAACGAGGAGGCGACCGAATCCTTCAACAACTTGAAAGAAGCCTTGACGACGACCCCCGTCCTCCAACTTCCCGACTTCGATCAGGAGTTCACGGTAGAAACTGACGCATCCGGTTTTGCCATGGGAGCGGTTCTCACACAGGAAAAAAAATCGGTGGCCTACTTCAGCAAACAATTTCCTCCATCCGTCCACCATAGTTCAGCCTATGTGAAGGAGATGGTGGTTATCGTGGAAGCTGTAAAAAAATGGAAACACCACTTGACTTGCCGGAGGTTCACAATTGTCATTGATCACAACAACCTCCGCCACCTAGTCACACAACAGATACAGACGCCGGCACAACAACGTTACCTATAGCAGTTAATGGGATACGACTTCAACGTCATCTTTCGCGCGGACAAGTTAAATGTCGCAGCAGACGCACTGTCCAGATAGGAAGACTGGAAGAAGAAGCGATCTTAAGCATACTAACTACGCCGGTCTCCGACTTGATCGAGAAAATTAAATTAGCGGCAGCAAAGGACGACAATTATAAAGCACTATGGGCGCAAATCCTGACAATACCAACAGAGGTAAACCATTACTCAATCAAAAGAGATTTAATATTGTACAAGGGATCGATCCTAGTTCCAAATGACGAGGAATTAAAGATACTGATCTTCGAAGAGGCGCACTCAACACCAACAAGAGGACACTCTGGACAGAAAGGAACCATCTCGAGGTTATCGCGGTCCTTCTACTGGAGAGGAATGTCTGAAAACGTCAAGAAGTGGATCAGAGAATGCCCGATCTTCCAAGCAGCAAAACCCAACAACGCAAAATCAAACGGTCTTCTACAACCATTACCTGTACCAGCCAGAATTTGGGACGAACTAACCATGGACTTTATTACGAACCTGCCAATGTCCGGTGGGAAATCAACGATATTAGTGGTGGTGGACAGACTCAGTAAAGGGGGATACTTCATTCCACTAAAATCACCGGTGACCGCTTCCTCAGTTGCAGACGCGTTCTCAAGAGAAGTGGTCCGACTCCACGGGTTCCCAAAAACTTTACTTTCTGATCGGGATCCGATCTTCCTAAGCTCCTTCTGGAAATGTTTATTTAAACACAATGGGACCAAGCTGCTAAGGAGCTCCGCGTATCATCCACAGACGGACGGCCAGTCGGAGGTCGTCTACAGCAGTACCTACGTTGCTTCGCAATGGATCGACCGAAGGAATGGAGCAAATACATACATCTTGCAGAACTATGGTATAACACTTGTAAGCATACGTCGACTGGAGTAACCCCATATGAACTGACCTTTGGACGACACCCACCCCCAATGATACGTTGCACAGACAACCCACTTGATGATGAACTAGCTGCAGCGGCAACAAGAACTAGAGAAGAGGTATTAGAAATGGCTAAAAATAATCTGCTTAAAGCAAGGGAAAGAATGAAATTATCTGCAGACGCAGGGATGAAGGAAACCACGTTCATCATCGAAGACAGAGTACTAATTAAATTACAGAAATACAAACAAAATTCGGTAGCTAAGAGACGCTCAAACAAGCTAGAGAGAAGGTATTTCGGTCCGTTCGCAATCATAGAAAGGATCGGGGAGGTAGCCTACAGGGTGAGTCTGCCGTCGGGAGCCAAAATCCACGACGTATTCCACGTCGCCCTACTGAAAGAATTCGTGGAGGGTCAAACTCCAGCGGAACAGACATTCCTGGAGGACCTGCGCCAGTCCGAGGACGAACAGGTTTTTGAGGAGCATGGAGTTGATGCGGTCGAATTACCTACTAAAAGGCAGCGACGTTCACCGGCGGCGATGAGTGACTACTGCACCATCTGAAATCACTCATCGGAGAAGATAAACAATTACATTTTAATAATTTATTTTAAATCCTAAACGATTATAAGTATTACAATTATAACCCTGACGGTTATAATATTAATTAATATAGCAAGTAACTTATAGTTGCAATATTACAGCTAAAAAAACGTGTGTATTGCAACTAACTTGTAGTTGCCAAAAACGTGTGTCAAATATTGGACTATTTAAGTCAAAGAAATGAATAGAAAGAACAAGCAGTTTTTTATTCTCATTTTCAGTTATTTCCTTTTAATTTTAATTTACAAGTCTTCTCCGGCGATCACCGGAGCTAACGTCATCCAGGCGTTACAATTGACCACTCTTAGGTCCTGGTGCTCAGTTGCTCCAGTTGCCGTCTCCACTCATTGCATGGTCCATCAATACTAGTGACTCATTTACTCATCAAGTTGAGCTTGTTAACGTGAATAGCATCATACTTCTTGGAGCCGCTTTCAACCATAAATTTTTTCATTTTGAACCTCTCTGACAACTTCATATTAATGCAGTTGATGTAGACGAGGTTAATTAACCGCGCGACGCCCAAGCGATTCCTTAACTTGGTATAGAACTGTAAATGACATTTGATATTAGATAGTCATATGATATGAAATAAATAATCGAACATGTAAAAAACTTACAACCTTTTACAGCTTGAAACTGAGCAACATAAATTCAAGATTCTGTCACAATTTTCGTTAACTCCAGTGTTTTGGTCCCAAATAATTCCCACCATTGCAGTGGATGTGTAGTTTCAGCCATTTTCATTGCTAAATTTCCTCCAAACTTTCCTTGTCTCTTCTTGTACAAGGTCATGTCAGAAAAGATTGTGATCGTTTTTTTCCTCGTCATTAGTAACCATTTTTTCATGGATTTATCCCTTGTTTCATGATCACTGTAGTTGAAAAAAAAAATAATAATCATCGAGTCGTAAATTCATTCATGAAGTAGAAATGTTGAATTGAATAATACCTTTTGAACTTGTAAAAGAAATATTGATTCAAAAAAATGCAGCCTTTATTAGAGGAGCCTTGTAATGCTTCCCCCAACGTTTGTCCATAATAGTATGGATCGAAAAGTACAAACTTGAATCTCCTTCAGAGTTGTTTTTTATAGTTTTTTTGGCCTCTAAGAAGACTCCTTCGAGGTAAAACCATATTCGGTTTGGAGTCGTCATCCACAATTCTTAGCACTTTCAAAATAGGTTCCGACGCTAAAAGTATTTGATCGACAGTCAACCAAAAACGCGCATTTAGGACTGTATCGGCCACATCCAAGCAAGTGCTTAGAGAGGGACCTCTCGCCTATTTGGACCAATCAAATTTTCTCAAATTGTCCTTCACACTTTTGATACTTTGAAGGGTGAGGAAGGCTATAGTGAAACGAATTACTTGAATTCAGAGCGCAGAGTAGAGATAGAATGGATGAAACTAGTGATCTTCTTCCCATTTCGGAGCGCTTCTTTATATCGAGGTATTCTACGAAAAAAAGAATTTGGAAATTAGAATATAAGTCAGAATTCAAAATATCTAAGTATGAATTCAATATCTTACGATGCCCTCAAGTAATATGTTGAATTCCATCTAGTGTTCACATCCAATATCAAAGTCTTATTTGTGAAACATCCCAAGTCATTAGCAACTTTCCCAAATTTGTATCTTTTTGAAGTTGAAATTTTTATATAAATAACATATTTTCGAATATTAGATAATGATGTATTCAAGTGCGTCAAACCATCTTTAACAAATAGGTTAATGATGTGAGCACAATATCTGATGTAAAATAATTATCCTCTACAAACCATGTTATCTCTGCCAATCAATGTTTTTAGTTGTCTAATTGCAACATCATTGTCCGTCGCATTATCCAAAGTAATAGAATAAACACTACTTCGAACTTCCCATTCTTCTAATAGTTCATTCATTTTGCTTGCGATTATTTGATCAGTATGTGGAGGTTTACCTCACAAAAATTCAGAATTTTCTTTTTCAATTTTCATGAATCATTTATGAAGTGACATGTGATGCACATGTAACCAATATCTTGGTTGGATGTTCATAAATCGGTAGTGAGTGAAATTCTACCAACATATCTAAAAAGTTCTTTCAACTTAACTCTTTCCGTTGTGTAGACTTTCTTAAAATTTGAAATTGCAGTTGTCATTGACCAATGTTTGAAACGTGGATTTAAGGTTTTGCAAAATTCAATAAACCATTGATGTTCAATCATCATAAATAAGTACTCATGAACACATACCATCTTTGCAAATACCATTTTCGTAGTCATCGGATCATACATTAATGTTGTTACTGTGCTTGATGATGCATTGTCAAACACTAAAAGTTTCTGTTTCTTATGTGGTTTTTCCGCTTTCTAAAAATTGTCATTGATCATGTATTGTCAACTAATTTTTAGCGACGATGACCAATATCGTCGCTAATTTTTCAGCGACGCGACCAACAGCAAGACTTTAGCGACGCTCAAAAATCGTCGCTAAATCATCGTTGAAACGCAGGAATCCTGTAGTGACTGACTATAAAAAATTGCTAACCATAAGTGATCAATCAATAGTTTAGATTGTCTGTCAAGTGGGCAAGTCTGTCTAACCATAACCACTAAAAAGTGGGCAAGTTTGTCTACTATTTTCCAAAAACGTAAATGTTTTTTAAGTTATGATGATCCAGGAGATGTTTTTTAAGTTACTGGCAGGTAATGATCCAGTAAATGTTTATTTATTTAATAAATAAATAATTAGTTAAATAATTATTTAATTAAATTAAAATAATTATTAATTAAAAAAATCTGATTATTTTCTAATTAATAATTAATTAAATAATTAGTTTAATTTAATTATTAATTAAAAAAAAGTAACAATCAGATTTTGTATAAGTGTGATTGTTAGTTAGTTTTGAAATAATTGTTTATCAATCAATTATAAATGTATGTATTTCAGTTGAATTTATGAAATCCGGGTACCCGATAAGACTTGGTTAATTTTGACCCCCTCTAACCAAGAATTCAGAGATGGCCTGACGACGTTTGTTGAATATGGTTTACGAAAATGTCATGGTTTGTATAAGGAAGGATGTTTACCATGTCCATGTAGAGATTGTACTAATAGAAATGTAATTCCAATTGTCGATTTACGACGACACATCTTCATGAATGGTTGGTTGACACATTATGTTATATGAACGAAACATGGTGAGCGAGTTTACGATTCAGAACCAAACATGGAAAATATAATTGTAGATGAACCAAATGAAATGCGTAATTTGGTTTGCGTGACGATGAGTAGACCTGATGATATTAAAAATATTCCAGATCGAAATGAAGATCTTTCCCATCTAAACGAAAATATTATTGTAGATCATAATGATGAAAATCTTTGACGATCTTCTAGATTTCAATTATGATTCGACTTTTGTTGATCGGTTGAAAAACGCTGAACAAGAGTTATGGTCCGGTTGTACTGAATTTACTAATAGGAGTTTTGTATTAAACAGACCTCATAGACAAATATTTGATGTAGACGATGTATAATGAATTTTAATATTATATTTATTTTATATTATCTTTAAAATAATTAGATTGTCTTTATTTTATTTAGATGTATTGTTTAATTATCGCATTCGTCTTCTCGGTTTTCATGGTCGTCGTGACTCCTGAGAGTGATGACTCTGATCACTCTGATGATCAATATTATAATCATCATGATGTAGACATGAACACGGTTGGGTGTTCAAACCAAGGTAAAACGAAGAAAAAATCAAGAGACCGAAACAAAGATCATTCAAAATATCATCTATCACAAGGACAACGATTTGTAGTAAAATTCAAAAACGATGCAATTGTCTACCATAGCGTAGAGAGAAAATTAAACAAAAAAATAACAATAGTCGCGAATGATTTTAAATTACTACCATTGAATATACCATGGGCCGAACAAGACCATACAAACATAGATGAAGCGATGGAAACGATACAGGTTCATTAATTCATAGTTAATTATTATTATAAATGATATAGTTAATTAATAGTTAATTTTATAATTATTTATCGAACAGAAAAGAATTTGATTTTAACTGTACGAACGAAACTTATCGACATATCAACGAAATGTTAAACAAATTATAGAGAACCTCTCGATAATATCGATAATCCAGAATTATCAGTCGAAAATGTTATGAAAACTTTACCCGACTACGTCATCAAAGATCAATTTTTAAACAAGCTGAACGAGAAAAGATCACCGAGAGGAATAATACGTATTAAATATTATTTCTTTTTAATGCAATAAAATTAGAAAAATTTAACTTAATTACTTTATTTTATCTTTTTCGTGATTGTAGAAAATTTCTCAAATTAACAAAAACAATCGGACAAAACAAACTTCACACAGTTTAGTTCGAAAAGTCTTTCGCAACGAAATTACGAAGCTGTAAGTAAATTATTTAATTTCATATATACTTTCAATTTCTTTTATAATTTTTTTCTTCTAATTTTAATATTGCAGGAACAAAAGGGATTAACTGAACGTGAAATTTGAAAACAAAATGTAAAGGCAGCTTATCTAAAAGACCAACGAGTGGTACGTTATCTTTTTAATTAATTTAATCACCGTTAATTATTATTTTTTTGACTACTTTTATTTGTTTTTTTTAAGGATAAATCGCTTCAATGGATGGAAACTGAAGAAGCAAAAAAATGACTGAACAAGAAAAGATGTCAGACAAAGTATTTCATATTTTTTTCAATATAATTAATTAAATAAATTTACATTATTTTTATCTTTTTTTAATTAGGCTCTGATCCAATTTGCTATAACCGAATATATCGGTAGAAGCTCGAAAAAAACTAGACTATTAGGAATAACTGACTCCTCATTGAGCTAGAAGACAACACATCGTATGAATGTGAGCATCTTTTCGAACAATATAGGAAAAGCTTTTATTACCGAAACTGAGGTTGATGATAATGTCAACGATGCAGTTCAGAACGTGATAGCTAGTCAGAAAGAAAAGATGGCTCGTTTCAATGAAACAAATATGGCGCGTCAAATGACATTTTTTCAATAATACAACAACGCCCTGCTAGCTCAGAATCCAAACATTCGGTTACCGACATTTCCGACATTCTTCAACGAGACTACGGCGCAACCCGCGATCAAATAGCTAGCGAGCAGGTTCAACATTTATTCTTCTGGAGCGTCGATTTCAAGAGCACCGCAAGTACTACTGCAGCAAACTCCGCCTCTTCAACAAACGATGCCACCAGAGGAGCAGACTACTCCACAACCTCACGGAGGAAGACCGGTTATATTCTCAAGAACGCAATTACGACGATCATGTCTAAAAAAAAAGAACAACAAATAGAAAATAGAATAGTAATTACCGACTTCTAATAATAACTTCCAATTTAATTTTGTCGTACTTTAATTATCGAATATCAAATTCATTTTCATTTCTTCATTTCATACAATTTCAATTATATGAAATATATTTTTATTAAATTTAATTATTTAAAAAAAAATCAAAAAAAAAAAATCAATAGCACAAAATTATTTTTTAAAAAAAATAGCACACTATTTTCCCGGGGATTTTTTTTCCTGCCGCGAAATAATTACCAATGGCTTGACCACCAGGTATTTTTTTGCAAATTTACAATTCCAGCGGCCAGGCCGCCGGGAGATAATTTCAAAAAAATATCTGCCAGCGGCCAATCGCCAAACTCATTTCTGTTTAAATTGGAATCCACAATTTATTGCCAGCGGCCTGGCCGCCAGGACACCTTATACCGGCGGCCAGACCGTCAGCATTTGCTGCCAGAACTAAGTTGGTTTTTTTGTAGTGTATGGTTGATTTAAACATTCATCCTGCGAAATCGCAACCGTAAACTACATGGTCGATACTTTCATCATTGTAACCTCCGCACAATAGACAACCACTGTCTATTTTCATTCCTCACTGATGAAGTCTATCTGTAGTCGGCAGTCGGCCCCAATAACGTAGCCGGTAGAGCAGGGTGCTTCACTTCTTAACATTGCAACATCAAATCCCGTTCGTGAGTATGTCGATGGGGCCTATGGCCCTGATGGTGTTTACTATGTTGGTCAACGAGCATTTAATCCCTTGAACCTTCCACATAGCACGTTTGTTTGTTGTGAGATCGACACACTCCACAATTTTCTCTCTATGGGAAATAATCGTTTTTCAGGTGGCCGAATCGTTGTAGTGGCGTGGAATAAGCTGCAGATCACGATTTTTAACATACCTTCATATCATTCATGTGGACCAAACGCCAACTCCATCCCATAATCGTTGGGTTCTATTGATTACTGATGCTATTTGTGCTGCCTCGAAATCCTTCATACACATGCCCCCCAGATGAATATGTAGGCAATTGATGTAATTGCTTGTATCTGGCCGTTGACGTTCATTAGTTACACGTTAAGAAATTGTCGTTTGTAACTCTCGACCGAGACAATTATGTCTTCCTGGAAATCTCAAGCTTAAGTTTATTAAATATCTATTTACTTATTATCATTTAGATTAGTCTTAGTTAAGCTTCCAAGGCCCATATTCTCAAGGCCCATGGTTTAGTCTTTTACAATTAGTCAGGAGTATAAATATCTCCTTGTAATAACTTATTATTTAACATTTTTGTTTTTAATTCAATCTAAACTCCAAAACCCTAGTTGGGGTTCTCCCAAAACTTGCGACTCTTCATCTCTCCGATCGGCGCTGATTCTCCGCAACCTCCGGTCGCTTACGCCGCCCTCTCATCGTTCAAACTCTTGTCATGGTATCAGAGCCCTGGTGGTGAAGCCCGTGTCAAGTTGCTGGAGTATCGTCGCTACTAATCTCCAAAGAAAAGGGGGCCAAAGAAGAAGTGACTCGGTCTCGACATTCTTCGCCGCTCTCGATCTCCAACATTCTTCACATCCTTCTTGACTTCTGTCTCAAGACAGATCTGGTATCTCTAAAAACCCTAAAAAAAAAATACATATATAAAACCCTAAAATCTATTGCATGCGACCTCATCCTTGCTTAGATGATTAATCTCCATAATGCCATGATTTTCCGACTGCATGCACTTCCATCTAAACGAATCATGATCATATTGAAGGATACATACCCCTATTATTTTGGGGATGATCCTTACCTACCAAAACATACACTCATGCATGTTTGTCTGAGTGGACAGACATCTATCTCACCAAATAAGCATTCAAAGTTATTTTGTGCTAAATACATATATTACTGTTCTAGTCTGCATAGTTTTCTGCATGACTTAAGTTGTAATGGATTCTACATCTTCATTTTTATTGCATGTGAATGCACAGTACATAAACCGATATGCCATTGTACACCCATTATCATGTGTTCATTTGCATATGGATCATACTCTACATGCTATAAATGCAAGCACTACCAACTATTCATTTATACCATTAAATTACTGATGCATATTCATGCTGCCAACATATACTCTGATAAACCCACGCTTCCGCATAATCTTTCATGTCACATGAAACACACACATAAATTGCAAATAAATCTAATCCAATTTTTATACATGATTAATTCAAAGACTCTGTCCATTTTTTATCAAATCTATATGGCCATTCCACACAATTATCTAATTCACCTCTACTACTGTAATTCCTGTGGTCACAGCTCAAGCAGCATGACTGACAAGACTCCAAGAGGTGGACCACTCTTTGATCCAGTCTCCCCATTTTTCATAAAACCCACTGATTATGGTCCCCCAAACATAATCAATATACTCCAAGGCAGCCCAAACTATTATCCCTGGAGTAGGGAGATGACTACTATGTTGATTACGAGAAGAAAGTTAGATTTTGTCTTGGGTACCATTAGGGAACCAAATGTAAAGGATACTGATGAGCATGAGGCCTGGATCACCTGCCATGGTGTCATCAGACAATGGATCTGGAGTTCAGTCTCCCCAGAGATTGCATCCCAGATCATGTACACTGATGATGCATCAGTAATATGGAATGACCTCAGGGACCAGTTCAGACAGTCAAACGAGACTCACATCTACCAATTGGCCCATGATGTGGCAATGATGCAACAGGGATCTGACTCTGTTTCTAAGTTTTGCTCTAATCTTAAGTCTCTATGGAGAGAAGTTGATGCTTATGGAGAGATACCTCATTGTGACTATGGTAAATGTATTTGTAATGTTAATGGAAGAGCCAATGATAGAGAAGATAGGCTCAAGATTAGGAAATTCCTAATGGGTCTAAATGATGAATACAGGCAGGTTAGATCACATATCCTATCAATGGAGACACTGCCTAATTTTGGAAAGGTCTATTCTATGGTTATCCATGAAGAAACCCAACTCCAACTGACCACCAACACAAACACACAACAAGGCTCAGCCTTCTACTCTGTGAAAGGAAAAACACCAGTCACCCCCAATGTACATCAGAATCCAAAATACTCAGTTGTTCCACCCACATCCTCTAATCCAAAAAAGAGACCACCAACTCCAACTGAGCCACTCTACTACAAAAGTGGCAAACCAGTAAACCTGAGATATTATTGCTTTCACTGTGCTGCCTTTGGCCACAGTGATGAGAAATGCTTCTCTCAGCATGGTTACCCCAACAAAGGAGCATCCACTAGCAAGCCCAACACTTCCACCCAACCTGAATCTACCAAGGTCCAAGGTTCTATGAATTATGTGGGTACTGAAAGACAAGAGTGGTCACCCTGGAACAGTGCTACCAAGCCATCAAAGGATGCTGACAATCCAATAGGACCTCATGGCTTCCCTCTATACTCTGAGAAATACAACCCGAAGCCATTGCCAAAATACAATCCTGACTCAGGTACTGCAAATTCTATTTTTGATAAATCTAATTTTCATAACTACTGGATTATAGACTCAGGTGCCTCAGAGCACCTTAGTGGCAATAAATCCTTATTCAAAAATCTAAAAAAATGTGAGCCATTCACAATCTCACTTCCAAATGGAGACAAGCAATTAGTCTCAAAAAAGGGTGATGTCTCAGTATCACCCAACATCACTCTCAGTGATGTATATTTTGCAAAATCCTTTCAAGTCAACCTGCTATCAGTTAGCAAGTTGACAGAAGAGGACCTATACTATGTTCAATTTACTAAAAACTCTGCCTCTATCTATGACAAGGTTCAGAGGAAGGTAGCTGGACAGAGTAAAGCTTATGAAGGACTGTATCTGTTGCCACAATCCAGTGGTGACTTTTGTTTTGCTGGTGCTACTTCAGTCAACATCTGGCACAATAGATTGGGCCACACATCCTGTGGCAGACAAAATTACATTATGAACAATTTCACTTTAGAACATGATAACTCTAAATTAGTTAAATACTGTGATACCTGTCATTTTGCTAAACAATTTAGAAAATCTTTTCCTTTATCTGCATCTAGGGCTAAGAATGCATTTGATCTCCTTCACATGGATGTGTGGGGGAACTTTCACACTCCAACCATCCATGAAAAAAAATATTTCCTGACAGTGGTTGATGACCACACAAGATACACATGGACATTCCTCATTGCTATGAAATCTGAATGTTTTGCTTTATTTAAAAATCTATATGCTCTTATTCTAAACCAATTTGGGAAGTCTGTTAAGGCCATCAGGACTGATAATGGTGGAGAGTTCTTCTCCTCCACCATGGATGATTTCCTCAAGGAGAGAGGTATCATACATTACTCCAGCTGCCCTCATACACCACAGCAGAATGGTGTGGTTGAGAGGAAGCACCAACACTTACTGAATGTGGCAAGGGCATTACAGATACAATGCTCCTTACCCATTGAGCTATGGGGCTTTTCCATCCTCCACTCAACAAAAATAATAAACATGTTACCATCCAAGGTAACTGACAACAAAGCACCATTTGAGCTTATACATTCAAAGAAACCAGACTTTGAAAAACTAAGGTCATTTGGGTGCCTCTGTTATGCCACTTGTTTGGTAAAGAGTGATAAATTCTCCCCCAGGGCAAACAAATATATATACATAGGTGACTCCTCAACACAAAAAGGAGCCATTCTATACAACATAGAAAGTAAACTCATAACAATCAGTAGGGATGTAACCTACTATGAGGAGGTCTTCCCTCTCAAAGAAGATGGAACCTCACAATCAACAATTCCTCAACATTCATATGACTTATCTGAGGACATAGACCTACAAGGCTCATCTGAGAGTCAATGCACTGAAAGCAGCGATGAAGACTCTAATACCCAAGCAATGATGACTCTGACACCCAAAACAATGATGACTCTGTCACCCAAATCAATCCAATCCATGACCCAACCACTAGGAGATACCCAAGGAGACAAACAACAAGATCCACGAAATTGAGTGATTACTATTGCTCATTTGTCACTAGTAATGGTAGGTCAACAGGAACCAAATATCCTATGCATGACTATTTGACATATAAAAGACTTTCCACACCCCAGACTGACTACCTAGACAAGATCTCCACTATAACAGAACCCTCATCATTCCAACAAGCAAGCCTGAGCCCTGAATGGGTTAAGGCAATGAATGAGGAGTTAGCTGCCCTAGAGCTAAATGACACATGGGACATTGTTCCCAAACCAAAAGACAGAAAAATTGTTGGCTCTAGGTGGGTCTATAAGGTGAAGCATAAATCTAATGGTAATGTGGAAAGGTTAAAAGCAAGGTTAGTGGCTAAAGGCCACACCCAAATAGAAGGTTTTGACTATAAGGAGACCTTCTCCCCTGTTGCTAAAATTGTTACAGTGAGGACACTGTTAGCAGTAGCATCAATTAAAAACTGGGCTATTTATCAAATGGATGTAAGTAATGCATTCCTACATGGAGACCTCTCTGAAGAGATCTACATGGCACCCCCACCTGGGTTACTATCTCCTGATGATCCCAGAGTGTGTAGGCTCAAGAAATCCTTATATGGTCTGAAACAGGCAAATAGGAATTGGTATGAAAAATTAACCAATGCCTTAGTTAAATTTGGATATACTCAATCTCATGCTGACTACACACTATTTTTTAAATCAAATGAAAATTCTTATACTTGTCTTTTGATTTATGTGGATGATTTGATTATATCAGGAAATGACCAGGTTGAAATAGACAATCTAAAATCTCATCTACACCAACAATTTCACATAAAAGACTTGGGCAAACTCAAGTATTTTCTAGGCATTGAGGTGTCTCAAATAAACAAAGGCATATTTATCTCTCAGAGAAAATATGCTCTTGATATACTACATGAATTTGGCCAACTTGGCACATCTCCATCCAAAATCCCAATATCTCACTCATCTAAAGATAATGAGGCAAATCCCACTCTAAAAGATCCATCACTATACAGGAAATTGATTGGTAAATTATTGTACTTAACAATTACTAGACCTGATATTGCTTTTGCAGTAAGCCATTTCAGTCAATTTCTACCAAATCCATCTAAACAACAATATGAAGCAGCCTTTAAAATTCTAAAATACATCAAAGGATCACCAGGGAAAGGTATTCTCTACAGGAAAGATGCTTCACTACATCTAGAAGCCTATTGTGATGCTGATTGGGCTGACTGCCCAAGAACAAGAAAATCAATCACTGGATACAGTGTTCTGCTAGGTGGATCTGCAATCTCTTGGAAATCCAAGAAACAATCCACAATAAGCAGATCCTCTGCTGAAAGTGAATATAGGTCAATGGCATCCACTGTGTGTGAAATAATGTGGATACAATATTATCTCTTGAATGATTTGCAGGTACATCAAACTGAAGAGACAAAATTATATTGTGACAACATGGCTGCCATACATATTGCATCAAATCCTGTATTTCATGAACGCACCAAGCACATTGAAATTGACTGCCACTTGGTGCGTGATCATCTACAGGCTGGCTTGTTTAAATTGGAACATGTTCCATCTACATCACAGGTTGCTGATATCTTAACAAAACCAGCAAGCCTGAAATCTTTGAGAAATCTACTACCCAAGCTGGGACTTTATGATCTGCACTCTCCATCTTGAGGGGGGGTATTGAATATCTATTTACTTATTATCATTTAGATTAGTCTTAGTTAAGCTTCCAAGGCCCATATTCTCAAGGCCCATGGTTTAGTCTTTTACAATTAGTCAGGAGTATAAATATCTCCTTGTAATAACTTATTATTTAACATTTTTGTTTTTAATTCAATCTAAACTCCAAAACCCTAGTTGGGGTTCTCCCAAAACTTGCGACTCTTCATCTCTCCGATCGGCGCTGATTCTCCGCAACCTCCGGTCGCTTACGTCGCCCTCTCATCGTTCAAACTCTTGTCAAAGTTGTTCTTAGAGGAACAGATTTGCTGAAGTTTGTTGAAAGGGGAGGTTGATCCTTCCACTAATCCGATCCTTGAAAGACAGAATCAACTGATACTGGAGTGGCTGTTTTCAGCTCTTTCTCCCCCAATTTTATCTCAGGTCGCGAGTTTGTCGTCTTCCACTCATGTATGGAAGGCTCTTGCGACATTGTTCTCCTCCGGTTCCGCAACTCGCGTTCTGTTCATGCGGTGACAGTTTCTTACAGTGAAGAAAGGTACAGAGTCTATGGCGGAGTATCTGGCGCACGTACGATGCTGGATGAACTGATTGGAGTTGGAGAAAAATTGAAAGATGATCTTATTAATAAAAATCATCGAGTTTTTGGCTGACACGTATCGACTCGTTGGGCTCGCTAGAACTCGAGCCTTAACAACATTTGCAAAGAATTTGGTTGGTCTATTTCTTATGGTTAAGTGGTTAGGTCAACCATTCGATGTGTTCTCTGTTGTCCGTTGAGCATCCGATCTCTCTCTGTCCTTAGCTCCGTTGAGATTTTAAATCAAGCAAATATTGTACGGTTGATGTGAAACAGTTATCTTTTCGTTTCACATTTGGAGGGCTAAGATCATCCGTCCGCACCCAGCCTCAAATAAGCTGCCCGTGATCCGTGTCGTATAAAAGAACTTCCCACGGCTGGTTGTTGTATTTTGGTCACTACAACTCGCAATCCCTATTATTTTCACTTCTTGTCGTCTTCGTCCGTCGTGCTGAGGCATCGATGGCATCAGTGTACATACCAGTGCAAAATTCGGAAGAAGAAGTTAGGGTTTCCCTTGATCAACTCCCCAGAGACGCCAATGACATTCTTGACATTCTCAAGGCCGAGCAGGCGCCTCTCGATCTCTGGTTGATCATCGCGGTAATTTGTTTCTTAATTTCTTTTAGTTTCCCTTCCTTTTGCATATTCCGGAAGCTAAATTGCATTTTCTTTTTCGTTTTCTTGCTGTTGGTTTTTAGAGAGAGTATTTCAAGCAAGGGAAGCATGAGCAGTTCCGACAGATTTTGGAGGAAGGATCGGGTCCCGGTGATTATTATTTTTATCATTTTCAATTACAGTATCTTCTACTCTCTCAATACTTAAACTTCAGGTTTTACTTTGGAAACGACCAATCTGCGTTTCATTCGGTTGCCTTCCAGAATGAAATTTTTATGTATCATTTTGGACATTGGAGCATTGTTTTTTTTTTTTGTATTCTGATTCACAGAGATCGACGAATACTATGGAGATGTTAAGTATGAGCGCATTGCTATCTTGAATGCGCTGGCGGCATATTATACTTACTTGGGAAAGATTGAGACAAAACAATCTAAGAAGGACGAGCATTTTGCCAATGCTACACATTGTTACAATAGAGCCACTAGGATCGACAGGCTTGAGCCATCTACTTGGATTGGTAAAGGTAAGATTATTTATTCCTTTCGGAATCACTTTCTAATTGGCATGATGTGAGGGAATTAATCTGGTGAATTATGCAATGGATCATTTTATTCCCATATTGGGTCTGTTTGTCATTTCATATAGTAAATTCTAGCATCAATGGCAAGGATGATAACATTGTGATTTTACAATTTTATTTCTGACATTTTCCAATAATGTAAGTATGCAACTAATGATGTAAATAGAGAATAATACAATCAATGCCATAATGTATTGCATTAAAATGGCTATGTATGTAAATTCCCAAATTTTGACCCAAGGAGAAATGATTGTTGCTCAATTGATCTTTCTTCCGAAAATTAGATTTTTTTCCAGAGTTTTTTTTTAGGAATATATATATCTATAATTTTCTTCTTCTTACATTAAATTTCTGGTGCAGGTCAGCTTCATGTGGCTAAAGGTGACTTTTCACAGGCTCAATCATTATTTAAGATTCCACTGGATGAAAATTCAAACAATATTCCTAGTCTTCTTGGACAGGTAGTCTTCTGATTCTCTCCTTAGAGTGTTTTAATTTATAAACATATTTCTAAAGAATTCAACAATTGTATTTTTTGATCAATCTCCCTCCCCCCTCAATAACGTTAGAAACACACCAATTGTGTTGCAGGGATGTGTTGAGTTTAATTTGGGTGAAAATGAAATCAACAGGGATAAAAAACATCAACATTACATAACATCTTTGAATCATTACAAGGTTCGTTCTTCAAGATTAAGATGTATTAGAGCATAGTTTCTCTCTGAATATGATTTTTTTAGCCTCCATGTCACGTTCACAAATATTGACCATGTCATGCATTTAATTTTTTGATGCTGTCCGCAATCAAATAGAAAGTATTGCAAATTTATCCTGCCTGTCCTGGGTCTGTAAGGCTTGGAATTGGCTTATGTCTCTACAGACTTGGACGTTTTGAAAAGGCTCGGTATGCCTTTAAGAGGGTATTACAGGCAAGCTAACATTAATTCTAATATCTGCATGCAACGATTGGAAACATGTCAAGGTTTGATTTTTGTTTTTTCTTTCCATATAGTTGGATCCTGAAAATATAGAGGCTTTTGTGGCTCTTGGGATAATGGATTTACAAACAAGCGACGGTTAGTTAGCTGTGTCGTTATAAATGAAGATTTGTTATTTGTTAGTGTTTTTTAACAATTCCCAGTTAATTTATATAGCTGATGGAATCAGAAAAGGAATGGAATATATGGAAAATGCTTTTGAGATATACCCGTACTGCACAATGGCACTGAATTATTTGGCAAATCATTTCTTCTTTACTGGTCAACATTTTCTGGTAGAGCAATTAACAGAAACTGCTCTTGCTATGGGCAACCATAGTTTGGTGAAATCTCATTCCTACTACAATCTAGCAAGGTCTTATCATAGCAAGGTTTCTTTTTCTGTATCTATTTTATATTTTTAGTAGTTATAGCTTTATCTATGTTACATGCATGAATGCATGATTGACTTAAATTTAAATGTGCTCTTCAGGGAGATTTTGATAAGGCAGGTCGGTACTATATGGCATCTGTCAATGAAATCAGCAAGCCACAAGAATTTATCCTTCCTTACTATGGTATATTATTATGTTTTTTTTAGTTTTTTTACTAGTGATTATGTTACTTTTCATCTACAATCTGTTTTGGTCTGTTATATTCTCTAAGGTATGTGAGGACAACACTGAACTCCAAAGCATCCTAGGTTTCCATGCCCAGAAACTTCCAATAACATACTTAGGTCTCTCCATAATGGGAAAAAAGAAAACACATAACCAATGTTGGAACCTGAAAGCTTATCCAACCCATTGAGAAATTGCTAACAAGATGGAGTGGCGAATGTTTATCATATGGGGGAAGAATCCAATTAGATAATTAGGTGATTTTGTTAGAGTTAATTGCGTTGAGATTATTGCAAGGAGTTAATTCCAATTATTTCAACGAGCAATTAATTAATTACCATGACATAAGAAAAAGTGGAGAATATTCCTCATGGGCTCAATTCCCATTGGGATGAGAGAATCAAATTAGTTATCTAGGGCTCAATTCTCAAGATAACTAATTCTATAAATACTTAATCTTTCCGTGTTTGTAAGTGCTACATTTTATTTTTTATCACCAAGAATCAGGAAGAGCTCAATCACCCTCCAGGGAGGTAGGCAGACTAAACCCCTCGTTAACAAAATATTCTTGTTTTGTGTGGTTTCTTACCTTATTATTCTAATTCTTTCTCTAACTTCTCCTAAATTCTTTTGTGAGGAAACCTAGAAAGCTACCATTCATTGTTAGGGAGAACTAGCTCTTGCGTTCTACAAGATCCAAGGAGATTGTTTTGTTTGAACAATAATGTTGTATGAAATTAATTTCTTCAAATAAATATCTAGTGCAATAAATCCACCTTTTGCTTTGAGAAGATGTTTTGTCATAGACAAGCTTTTAAATGTATGACTGCGCTGTGCGGCAGGACCTAGTGCACTGCTGCTTAAGTGCACCTCAGGCACCAGGGGTTTTGGGTAAATATTTAAATATTTAAAAATTATATAAATTTCATATATTTATTATTTATATACTTAATTCAGATATCCAAAGTTTTCAACACTGAATAATATCTATATATTTAATTTCATATATTTCCCGCCAGAGGAGGGAGCACAGATTGGGGGAGATTTGGGGAGGTTATGTGGTAGTTCTGGAAAACGTAAGAGCCCTAAAATCTTTTATAAAAAAGATTTAAGTCATTCGGATCCGGGTCCAAAACCGGATCCGATTAAGATCCAATGACCGGAGGTGCCTCCAGGTAGACGTGCTTTTGCGTGTGCATTTTAAACCATGGTCAATAGATTTTTCTGTTTAGTTTTTGTTCCTATTCTAGTAGTATTCTTTCTTCTAATAATTTTTTAATTAGAAAATAAAATGTTCAATTCACATTTCACAATCTTGTGCTTTTAAGGATTGGCACAAGTGCAACTAAAGTTAGGTGATTTAAGAAGGTCTTTATCAAACTTTGAGAAAGTTCTGGAGTTCTATCCTGAAAATTCTGATAGTTTGAAGGTGAGAATACTAATTTAATAAAATTTGATGCTTTCAATGCATTTTATTTTTAAATACTATGTTTTTTCTACTTAATACTTATTTTTATGTAAAAAAGGCTGTTGGACACATATACGAGCAACTTGGTAATACTGCAAAGTCATTAGAAACGATTCGGAAAGCTACAAAAAACAATACTAAGGATGCACAGGTAGATCCTTTTGTGGGTTTACTTTTTTTAAGCAATCTTTGCTTGATATTTTTTTCTTTCATAATACTTACTATGATGAGTTTTTTGGAAAGAGTAAATTTTCCATTAATAATGAAATAACAAAGGTAAACTACATGGAGGTGGGATTGGAATTCCTATGGAGGTAGCAGAGTTGACTATCCATTTTAATATAAGACATCACAACCCCCCAGTTCATGGCGTTCTTCTCAGACTTTCTATGAAAGTAATAGTAGATTTGTCCTCAATCAGAGCTCTAGCATGCTTACTCAAGAATAAATGGAATGTGAAGATAGAAAAGAGCAATGGAACCCATCGACTCTCTTCAATTCATGGTTCCGGATGCGCCTCTGCGCGATGCGCCACCATCTGGAGCACTTGAGCATTTGCGTGGTTTTGCACGTTTTTGCATTAGTGGCATTTTTGTAAATATATATAAAACTAAAGGAAATTCATATATTTTTTATATATCTAAACTATATCAAAATACTTTTCAAAACACATAGAATAGTTCAAACTTCAAATACAAAATACGATCTATAGGTCATTGTGTGTCCTCTGTCCATTTATAGAACAAAGGATGCATGTCTTGTGGTCGAGTTTGAGGTTCAGGTTGTGGTTCAGGTTCTGATGCTTCACCCTCATCTTCATTCTCTTCAAGATCTTCAACCTCATGGTCGTCATCACGAACTTGACTAGTAAATGGTCTAAATTGACCACTCCTAGTTAATGGCCCTGGGTGCTCAGTTGCTCCAGCTGCCGTCTCCATGTTGGCCCAAGTGAGATCTTCTTTAGTATACACCCACTCATTGCATGGTCCATCAATACCAGTGACCCATTCACTCATCAAGTTGAACTCGTTAACGTGAATAGCATCATACTTCTTGGAGCCGCTTTCAACCATTAACTTCTTCGTTTTGAACCTCTTTGACAACTTGATGCAGCTCTTATAAGTGCTTGCATTAATAATAGGCTCGATTCTAATCGAGCCTTGGACCAAGCCCAATAAAATGGCTTGGACTCTCATGGTGGACTTTCCACTATTAAACCATGAGAGTATAAATATGAGTGGACCCTGAAGATGGAAGTTAGTTGAGTTTTATTTTAATCAAGGTGATTCTCAACGTTACTTTCTTTTGACACAAGTCTGGACGGATTTCTACAATCCGTTAATTCTGATTTCTAAGAACTGTTCAAGGCTTACATCAAGTGGTATCAGACTAGGAGGGATTTGCGTTCTGCAGTTGGCCAAGAACACGTGAAGAGGGATTTGCGAGTTTATTTTTGCAGAGGGATTTGCGAGTTTATTGCAGAGGGAATTTGCGAGTTTATTCCCGAGAGATTTGTGAGTTTATTGTAGACGGATTTTGCGATTCAGTTGGCCGATTTTGCGATCTGCATTTGCGAGCACTGATTGGCATTTGCGAGCACGGATTTGTGATTTGTTCTGGATTTACAGTTGATTGATTTAGTTTTGCGATTTATTCCAGCACACGTGGAATAAAAAAAAAAAAAAACTTTGCGATTTATTCCAGCGATTTGTCCTAAACGGATTTAATCTTTATTTCTGGACGGATTTAATCCTTATTTCTGGACGGATTTGCGAGTTGGAAACAAGTGATTTGCGATTTGTTCTGGACGGATTTGTGAGAACAAAATCAAGTGATGGCCGAGAACGTTACACGTGAAGAGTTTGAGAGGTTGGCAAAAGCCCTAACCGATTTAACAACCTTTGTTAGGGACGGCTTCCAAACAATGCAACAGAATTTGCAACCTATTCAGCCGCATGGAGGAGCTGATCTGGCAGTGAATGGACAGACAGAACCGACAATAAATTTCAGAAGAAGAAACCCACCCACAGCTAGGGATCGCTTGGAAGAACAGATCCGACAGGGGGAAAATTTCAGGCAGCAAGAAAATTTCAGACAGGGAGAACTTTTTAATAGACAGACTGAGGAAGATTTTTCAGAAGAGGAAGAAGATTTATTACAGTACGAGAGAAGAAGAAATAGGGGCCGTCGAGACTATCCAAGAGGGGGAGCATTACAAAGGTATGAAGAGTACAATGGAGGAAACCAAAGAAATGAATTTGGGAATTATAGATTAAGAATGGAACTGCCTGAATTCAATGGACAGCTACATATAGAAGAATTTTTAGATTGAATTTCAGAAGTAGAAAGATTCTTCGACTGCATGGAAATTCCAGATTCAAAAAAAGTGAAATTAGTGGCACTAAAATTTAAAAGTGGAGCTGCTGCGTGGTGGGATCAGACCACCATGAATAGGACTAGATTCCAAAAAAGACCTATAAGAACTTGGGACAAGTTGAAGAAAATGCTGAAACAAAGATTTCTTCCAGTGGAATTTCAAACCATTTTATTTACAAAATATCAGAAATGCAGACAGGGACAGAGGTCAGTAGCTGATTATACAGAGGAGTTTCATAGGTTGGGAGCAAGAAACAACCTTAATGAATCCGAAGAACAACAAATGGCGAGATACATTGGGGGATTAAAATCTGCACTTCAAGAAAAAGTCATTTTACAGTCCCCAATGTCACTTATGAAATTCTTCAGAATCAAGTAGAACGACTACTAGTAGACGGTCTGATCAGAACGAGTTTAAGTCCTTGTGCCGTACCTGCACTCTTAGTCCCAAAGAAAAATGGAGAGTGGAGGATGTGTGTGGACAGTAGGGCGATAAACAAAATCACGGTGAAGTACAGATTTCCTATTCCAAGACTGGATGAGCTGTTGGAAGCCTTGGCTGGAGCTAAATTTTTTTCTAAAATGGACCTAAAGAGTGGATACCACCAAATCAGAGTTAGAGAAGGGGATCAATGGAAAACAGCTTTTAAAACCAGGCAAGGATTGTATGAATGGATGGTGTTGCCATTTGGATTATCCAATGCACCATCAACTTTCATGAGATTGATGACTGAGGTACTGAAACCATTGTTGGGAAACTGCGTCGTGGTATATTTTGATGACATCTTAGTATTTAGCAAAAGCAAAGAAGCCCACATTAAAGATGTAAAATCAGTTTTCGGATTATTAGAGAAAAATCAGCTAAAATTAAATCTGAAAAAGTGTGATTTTTTTACGGAGGAACTGTTTTTTCTAGGATTTATCATTGGGATACATGGAATGAAAATGGATCCAAGAAAAACTGAAGCACTACAAAATTGGCTAGCACCTTCTTCAGTTACTGAGGTACGTAGTTTTATGGGTCTAGCCTCCTTTTATAGGAGATTTATAAAAAATTTCAGTTCAATAGCTAGTCCCATAACAGACTGTTTAAAGAAAGGGAAATTCAGATGGACAGATGAGGCTTCAGTCAGTTTTCGAAAATTAAAAAATAAACTCCAAACAACACCAGTATTGGCTCTTCCGGACTTTTCTAAATTTTTTGAAGTAGAATGTGATGCTAGCATTTCTGGAGTGGGCGCAGTACTAAGTCAGAGTGGTCATCCAGTAGCATTTCACAGTGAGAAACTCACTGCAAGCAAAAAAAATTGGACCACATACGAGCAAGAATTATACGCTGTTGTCAGAGCATGCAAGGTGTGGGAACCTTATTTAATTCAGAGAGAGTTTGTAGTCCTCACTGACCATATAGCATTGAAACAAATAAATGAGACTTCTGATACTAACATAATGCACAGCAGATGGTTTTCCTTCTTACAAAGATTCGAATTTACAATAAAGCATAGATCTGGTGCAAGCAAGGTTTAAAAACCGGTTAACCGGTAACCGGTTCTGGCTGACCGGTTTTCCAGTTAGGCCGGTTAACCGGTGGGGGTATTTTCGTAATTTTTTCTTCTTCATAAATTCACTAAGGCTAAAAATATATTTTTATGCCAAAAATTTATACATTGGTCTAAGAAAAGAGCTATATTATTTTTAATAAAAGCTCCTCCCACTCTTAAGACTTCATATTTGTTTTAAACAAAATGAATCTTTATTTATAGACCAACCTTCTTTGTGTTTTTTAAATTCTATCGATGTGGGACTAAAAGAATATTTTATAATATTTTTAACTACACTTTTTTAGTCCCACATCGATAGAATTTAAAAAACACAAAGAAGGTTGGTCTATAAATAAAGATTCATTTTGTCTAAAACAAATATGAAGTCTTAAGAGTGAGAGGAGCTTTTATTAAAAATAATATAGTTCTTTTCATGGACCAATGTATAAATTTGACATAAAAATATATTTTTTGTTTTAAAATAAATTTTTGGTTTTAAAAAATGGGTCGGATATTTGGGTCGGGTACGGGTCAGACCCTACCCGTAGACCCACAAACCCGCTCCAACTAACCGGCTACCGGTTTTGGATTTTTTACCGGTCAGCCGGTTAACCGTCGGTTTTTAAACCTTGGGTGCAAGTAATAAGGTAGCTGATGCATTAAGCAGAAAAAATTCTTTATTAACAGTCCTAAGATTAGTGGTGGTAGCGTTTGTTTGTCTAAAAGAATTATATCCTACTGATGAAGATTTCTCGAGAATTTGGGAGGAATGCCTTCAGAAAAAACACAATAAGGGCTTCAGAATCAATGAAGGATTCCTTTTCAAGGAAAACAGACTATGCATTCCTCAAACCTCCTTGAGACTGCAATTAATAAGAGATTTACACTCGGGAGGATTAGCTGGCCATTTTGGGAGAGATAAAACAGTAGCCCAAGTAGAAAGCAGATATTATTGGCCGGAAGTAAGAAAAGAAGTAGAAAAATTTGTGCAAAGATGTCCTAGGTGTCAAGAAGCAAAAGGCACTAGTCTGAATAGTGGTCTTTACACCGCTTTACCAGTAGCTAAAGAACCATGGACTGACCTTTCTATGGATTTTGTCCTTGGGCTACCTAAAACTAGTAAAGGGCTGGATTCTATTTTTGTAGTAGTCGATAGATTCTCGAAGATGGTGCACTTTATTGCTTGTAAAAAAACAAATGATGCTTCTCACATTGCAAAATTATTCTTCAACGAGGTTATAAGACTTCATGGCATTCCAAGTAGCATCGTATCAGATAGGGACACAAAATTTCTATCTCACTTTTGGAGAATTTCTCACAAAATTTCTATCTCACTTTCTATCTCACAAAATTTCTCCGAACTTTCTTTGTCTCTTCTTGTACAAGGTCACGTCAGAAAAGATTGTGATTGTTTTTTCCTCGTCATCAGTAACCATTTTTTCAACGCATTCAGTGAATGTTGACTCATACTCCAGAGATTGATCCCTTGTTTCAGGATCACTGTAGTTGGAAAAAATAGAATTAAGCATCGAGTTGTAAATTCGTTCACGAAGTAGAAATGTTGAATTGAATCATACATTTTGAACTTGTAGTAGAAATTTGGATTCAAAAAAAATGCAGCCCTTATTAGAGGAGCCTTGTAATGCTTCCCCCAACGTTTGTCCATAATATTATGAATCGAAAGGTACAAATTTGAATCTCCTTCAAAGTTGTTCTTTATAGCTTTTTTGGCCTCTAAGAAGGCTCCTTCGAGGTAAGCCATATTCGGTTTGGAGTCGTCATCCACAATTCTTAACACCTTCAAAATAGGTTCGATGCATTATCCGTGCACACTTGGACAATCTTATTGCTACCAATTTTCTCAATTACTTCTTCTAATCCTTTGGCTATGAACTCCCCCGTCTTTATGTCGGAGGTGCAATCAACGGATTAAATGTAAAAACTTCCCTCCTTAGAATTGACCAAGTAATTGATGATACATCTCCCTCGACGATCAGTCCAGCCATCGGACATCAGAGTACAACCCTGCTCATCCCATTTGATTTTATGAGTCCTTCGTATTTCATCAATATTCCGGACTTCTTTGTTAAGTATCAGTCCACCAATTTGGTTTGGTGTTGGAGGAGTGTATCCTGGACCGTACCGTCCAATACCCTCCACCCATGCTTGAAAATAAATTTAGGTAAGTATTTTCAAATTTTATATAAAAAAATAAAATTTGAAATATTACCAATCATCCTGGATTGAGTGACATTGAAAGGGACACCACTGGTAAAAAAGAATTTGCCTATATATTGATGTAGTAATTCCCTCTCCTGCTTTTTCATATGATCGGCTAACGTGGTTTGACGGAAGCGTTCTGTTAGTCGTTGTCTGATTATATCGTGAAGTGTTTCGCCCTTCGACAAACCTAAAGGACCGACCTGTTTCAAACCAAAGCCCACTGTCTTCTTCGTTGCAGTAGATGAAGTTGAACCTGTACCATTCAATGCAATTTTTCTCTTAATCGGATCCGTTGGTAATAGCTCTATATCAACGATCGGTGGTTTCTTTGAGACGGTTTTGTTTTGCAAAACCTTTAAGATCTCCTCTCTAATCTTCATTGAAGCTTTCGGGTATGGTCTTACGCCTAATTTTCCACCGTTCAGGTTCACTCGAGTGATATGCACCTTCACACGGTGGATTCCGCCGGTAGAAACAAAACCGCAAAGAAGTTGCCTTCTTGTTTTTCAGCGTATGCGGCATACTTTCAAAGTAGGATCATCCCAATTTGGAGGTCGGTTGCTCTTCATATCCAAGTAAAAAATTTCGTCGATCGATTGGTCATAGATACTAGTGTCTATCTCTTCCGGAGGATTTGTAGTTGAATTCTTTTGAACTTGACCGTCGTCTTCT
Source organism: Zostera marina (assembly GCA_001185155.1). Classification (NCBI taxonomy): domain Eukaryota; kingdom Viridiplantae; phylum Streptophyta; class Magnoliopsida; order Alismatales; family Zosteraceae; genus Zostera; species Zostera marina. Next base: position 574,148 of record LFYR01002015.1, read on the forward strand.
TCTTCATTGATGTTGTCGATGTCTTCATCGGCTTCTTTTTGGTACATATTGAGTATAATCGTTTTCATGAAATTCATCCATTTTAAAAACCCTAAAAAACAAATTAATTAAAATAACCACAACCCTAATCTACATAATGAAATGAAGAAAGAGATGAAGGAAGATAAACAATCTAAGATTTAAAGACCTTTTTTTTGACTTTTTTCTGCTCCAAATTAGTTCGTCGGAAAAACGCCCGAAGACTGCCACAAAAATCGAGGGAAGAGCTGACCGGAGTTTGGAGCAATGTGGGGAGAAAGAAAACCCTGTTTTAAGTTATTTAAATAACTTAAAACTGGCCCGGATTCGGCTAAGGGAGATGTGCCAGACGCATCTCCTTGGGAGGTTGCATCCGCGTATATGTGTGCGCATCCGGAACCATGCTCCAATTAGCTATGTAGTTTAGTTATATAGTATCTAGACACGATGCCTTGGGAGGTTGGTCTCCCATACTTCCATAGTTGATGTCTCCAAAGGGTGACAACAATCTTAGAGCACTTTACCTACTCTCGAGTAGTGTTGTATGGTAGGGGTTTTATTTTTCTGTCTATGTAAAATCGGATAAGAGTGCAAGACCTATTTCATATTTTCATTTTTAATGAAAATTTACCTTCATAAAAAAGGGTGACAATAACTCTTCCTGTGACACTTCGGTCCAAAGGAGAGACTGATGTCCTTAATTATGCCACAACATACACCCAATGACATTTTAGAGTAGCCTCCCAGGGTGAAGTGATGTGTGAATTTCTGTGCAGCCTCTGGTGATCTCCCAATCTTATATCATGCTTGATTGGTCGAGAATTGGGATATTCATTAACCTCCAAAAGAAGAAGTTTAAGTTAAGTGCTCAACCAATGAGATTAGGAGGGACTTGGAATAGGAGCAATTGTAGAAGAGGTGATTTTTAGATTCTATCTCTAGGTCGCATAATAAGCAAGCAGGTGGTACTTGCACTTCCCAACTCAGTTTTCTAAAAGTGTTTTAAGTGATCTTATAATCTCATTTCACCCTCTATAGTAAAATACAGGATTTTGTTGGCATATTAGATTAAATTCCCTTAGCTGCTAATAGGTCTTTATGGCTTCTATCTCTAATGCTTTCCACTATTCCCCCTAACTTTTTTATAGGAGTGTGATTTCCGAACTGCAGTGTTATTATATCTACAAACCAAGCGTTTGTCTACTAAAGCCCTTTCTAAAAGATGGTAGTTTTTGTTGTTGCTTCATTGTGTAGATTTCCCACCATAATCATACCTACTGAAGCATAGTTGTTGATTTTAACATTTTTAGCATAGATCTAAATATCTTATTGTTATTATAGTTGCATCATGTATGACCTAAAATCCAAATGCTAAAAGAATCATGATATGCAGGCTTTTCTAGAGCTTGGTGATATGCTATTGAATACTGATGCTGGTTCTGCTCTTGACACACTCAAAACTGTAAATGGATTTCTGCCTATTTTTACTTATAGAGTTTATCTATTATTACATTTTGTAATCTAGTTTCATTGTCGAATAGTAAAAAAATCCTTTACTGCAGTGCATTTATCCTTGTGATTTGTCTCTGTGATATAACAGGCTTCCAATCTTTTTAAGAAGGCAGGTGAAGTGCTTCCTATTGAATTAGTCAACAACATCGGAGTTCTTCATTTTGAAAGAGGAGAGTTTGAGGTTTGCAATCCTATATTCAAATATCAAATTCTCAATATAGTATTTCTATTTGCAATGAACACTTATATTTTGTATCTTTAATCTTTATAATGTTTTTACATTTGTTCCACTCTTTAGATGGCTGCAAAAGCTTTTAAGGAAGCTTTGGGTGAGGGCATATGGATTTCCATCATTGAAGGGAGCTTAAGAATGGATTCCAATACGTCCATTAGTCATTACAGGGATATGAAACCATTCCGTCAACTTGAAGAAGTCGGTGATTCTGTGGAGTTGCCTTGGCAAAAAGTAACAACATTATTTAACTATGCAAGATTACTTGAGCAGCTACATGACACTGAAAAAGCTACTGTTTTGTATCGACTGATAATGTTCAAGGTTATTCCTCTCTCATATTTTGTTTAGAACTAAAGGGGAAACCTCTTCCCCACAAAAACCGAAGTTAGTGATGTAATGGTAAAACCCATGGGTGACATACCAAAGGTCATCATTTAAATGGAAGTCATGTTAGTTTGCAGTTTTGCACTTTGCAAGAATGCAAAGATATATCAATCTACGTGAAACATTATATCTAATATTACGCATGATGTTAGGCATCTCAATGTATAATCTTTACAAATTATGTTGGGCAAAACCCACTTCATTTCTAATGAAAATTTACCTTCATCAAAAAAGAAGTTTATATCTGCTCCTGCTGGATAATCCAATGTGCTCGCTGGAGCCTGCTGGATCATCGCAGGAAGCCTGCTCGGCGATTAGGAAAGGAAAGGGAGAAATCGTGAGATCTGAACCCTAAAGGGTATTCTGGTATTTGGGTGGATCCTAACTCGGATCCGTTTAAAAGTCTAATACCTATAGCATGCTTGGATAGTGCCGGCTACCCGCACTATGGGATATATAGCGCGCAACTCAAACGGGGAATGACTATTCTTTTTTTACCTTTTTACAGTATTTCATATCTGCATTTTTGCAGTAAAACTTGACAGCTTGCTATTATTTTTTTCTCATCAAATTTCCAGAATTTATTGTAGCCATGTATTCCTTATTTGTCATTTGTAGTTTTTTTTGATGGATTAAAGCTTTCATTGCTGAAAGTAGAGTAGGACAGAGCCCAACATTGCATATATAGGGAAATTCAGATACATAAGATATAGATATAAAGTAAAAACATGTAAAAGCATTGTCGCTCTCTTATATAGCTGTGAGCCTGTGACCATGACTAAATAGCCAGGTACTGGTGCCTCAAGAGGTTGGACTCCCATAGAGTTATGGCTTGCGTTTTAATCTGAGTAAGATTGAGCTTCTTATATGTCGTGGCATACTGGATAGTGCTCACATCCCTAATGATTTCTCTACATGGCTTGTCATTTGTAGTTATCATTTCTAATTTGTCATTGTATATTGAGTTTCTTCTTCTTCAAAGAGTTGTCTAATTAAGAAGATGATGGCTGTTTTAGTCTTTAACAAGATTTTTTTTGGCAGTATCCGAACTACACAAATGCTCATTTGCGGCTTGCGGCCATTGCAAAATCACGGAATAATATCAAACTCAGCTTTGATTTGGTATTTTATAAGTCTTCTGTATTGTGTAATTGTGTTAAATATCTTTTCTACCGAATTAACTCTGATTAATCCAACTTTTTACAGATAGCAGATTGTCTTAAAGTAAATGATAAGTGCCCAGATGCTCTGTCTATGCTCGGCAATTTAGAGCTCAAGAATGATGACTGGATCAAAGCTAAGGAGACTCTTCGTGCTGCTAGAGATGTAACTGAAGGAAAAGATTCGTATGCTACACTTTCTCTTGTGCGTATGATTCATGTCCTTCAACTTAGCATTTTAATATCAAGTCTCTTTATTAAACTATGAAAGTTGTATGCCTGTGTTTATATGTCTCTATCCACCTGTAGAATTATTGATATCTGACATCACAATATTTTCAAAATAAATGTAGCCATTATGTGGAAGATCCCACCTAGGCACCTTCGACCTGTGGAGTTCACTTTGATTCTCTTAGAAAGCTCTGACATCCTTGGGAAATAGATCCAAGGGTTCCCACATCTGAAAGCTTCCTTTTAAAGCTACTAAGCAATGGACAATATTTTCAAAGGATTTGTTGAGAAGTGGGACGACTCAACCCCTGGTAGAGGTGATCTGAGGTCCATTGGTTTCAACTTTCAAGTCTCTGACTATCTCTTCCAAGGAAGGGGGGCATTATTTCAAACGGTCAAAGTACTCGGTGCAATCTCTATGTTCTGAAAGATAAATAGCGGATCAGGAAACTAGTTGCTATTAGTGTCATTAATAGCGATTTAGTGGTGGCTAAATTTTTTGAATCCAAAAAAATAGAGTTAATTAGAAGATATTTCATTGATTAGAAATTAAAATAAGGTTCATTCACTTCATTAAAACATATACCGGGAGCAACTTAGCATAACTATATGATCACACATGCCCACAAGTTCTGATGTGAAGGCAAGACCCACTTCATAACTAATGAAATTTTACTCTTATAAAAAAGGCTTGCGGGGTCTTCTTTTTAGCATATTGAACAGGAGAAAAAGAGGAGGTAGAAGCATGGTTTGAGTAGCGCGCGCTATATACCCCATAGCGCGGGTAGACTGCGCTATCTCCCTGCGCTATGGGAAGTGGACCTTTAGGCGGATCCGGGTTAGGATCCGCCAAATACCCAAATAGGGTTAGTATTTATATAGATTTCTCTTCCAGATCTCACGATTTTTCCCCATTTCTAAAACTAATGATTTAACTTGATCACTAATTATTGTATATATCTTGAATTTTTTTAAAATACACTTGGTGCTATGGAGGCGCTATAGCACGCTATATCCCCATAGCGTGCGTAGCCGGCGCTACGCGCTATGGCGTAACTCAAACCTTGGGTAGAAGCTACAGGTAAACATGCAACAGATTGACATTGGCAAGGAGATATCGTAAATATTCTCATTTTATGTTTACTAGTACGGCAATACCTACTGTTCAGGAGTGTATTTGTTACTAATAGAGGGTTGAGAATAAACAGTGTACTCTCAAGTTTCTTTGGCCTTCATTTGTTATCTTTTTTTCCTTTCTGGCGAAATATGTCTACATGGTTATTAACTTATTATAAAAAAAGAAAAGTAAAACTATTTTTATTTTATTTTTATATTTTACGTTTCTTACCTGTTAATAATTAATATATATTTCTCTTTTTAGGGCAATTGGAATTGCTTTGCAGCTTTTCGTTCTGAAAGAAGAGACTCAAAACTTGAAGCTACACATCTTGAAAAAGCAAAGGAACTCTTCACCAAGGTAACTTTTTTTGCAATTGCTAAATGGTTTTCATTTATGAAAAAATATTAGACTTGAAAAATGAAAATAAACTACACGAAAATTAGAGGAGCGGGAAGTACATAACCATACAACTGCACTATGTGCACATTGCACACCCATGATATGGAGTATGGACATCATTTATTACTATTTTTAACATTAGATATTTAGATCTCTTCTTGGTCTTGCCAAGGTACCAAGGATATCTCAACGTGTCATCCTTCAACAAGTCCAACCTTTGATTGAGATTTGAGATAAATGTGCAAAAATCTTGGGAGACAACATTCCGAGACTCTATATGTTATTGGCAAGTAGGGAAAGTTGTATAGAATGAATGTAATTGGGCAAGCGGGGGAAGTCATATGTAATTGGGCTATGTTCCCATCTGTAATTGGGCAAGCAAGGGTAGTGTCCTGTGTTGAAATGTTTATGCATTGATCATTAATAGAGTCTTAAGTTGTTTATTTTTTAGGACGCATTTTTGCTGCGGTCCCTGTCCGCTGCGGACATCCGATCTCACTGTCCACATCCCACGAACTCGCACAGCCGTCCGTCTCCCGCCCTGACTTCCGGGATGGAAGTTGACGTCCGACCGTAATCAGACCGAACGCAACGTGAGTTCGCGGTTCCGGGTTCCGGTTCCAGGTTCCCGGAACCGGAATAGCGAGTTCTTGTTGGGTTCGGAATCCCGGAATCGCGGTTCCCGGAACCAGAATCACGCGTCCGGGAACCCATTGCAAGTTCGCGGTTCCGGGAACCTATCGTGAGTTCGTGGTTCATCGTGGTTCCGGTTCCAGGAGTGTTGTTCCGGAGGTTTCCAAATCCAAATGCCGTCAATGGTACCTCAGACCGAAAACCATCAGATGGCCGGTAGAGGTAGACGGCATTTGGATTTGTGCCAAATGCCGTCCACCATTGAGGGGCAATGCGGTACCCTCATCGTCGATCGTCAGATTTCCATTGACGGCCATCGGTCTAAGGTATTTTTTATTCTCCAGAGGAAGATTGAAAATTTTGTGGGCTTATGAGACCATATGCCTTTTGCAATGGTGTCCTTAGGGGCCTTAGTTCTTAGTGCCTCTATAATTGTAACTAGATTTTTTACTTTCATCAAAAAAAAAATTGTATCCAGATTTTGTTTCCCATTTCCCATAGTTTTAAATGAAGCGCTTTAAAGCGTTTTTTTCAACGTTTTTTTTACCCGGGTAATCGGGCGTGTTTGGGTAAAGACATGCTCGATTACCCAAATAAAAATAAAATCTTTAAATCTTTAAAACTTTAAATTTCTTTTTCCCCTATCTACCCCAAATCTTTTTTATAATTACAAAATTCTATTCCACCCATATATAACAAATTAAAAACCCCACTTTTCAAAAAAACCCTCATCTCTCTCCCTTAAACACTCTCGCCGGAGTTCCCATCTACCTCGCCGGAGAAGCCTATTTTTCTTGCCAGTTTCCTCCCCAATTGTCTTGTCGGAGTTCCCTCCTATTTTAGGTAAACTTCGTTTTTTAACTTCTTAAATAAATAGGGTTTTGCTATATGAAGAGGATTGTTGGGATGAAGGACAGAGTGGGCCTCTCTCACTTAATGGCTCTCTCTCCTTCTTTCTAGGACTATGACCCATATCATTGGGCTATCCACTACCAATGATATGAGTATAAATAGAGTGGACTATGGAAGAGGAAGATCATTATTGAATATTGTGCCCTAATCATAGTTCAAAAAGCGGAAAAGCGATCAGCTTTTTCCTGGTCCGCTTTTTTCGCTTTGAGCACTTTAGCGCGCTTAAAGCTGAAAAAGCGGTAGTGGCATTTTCGTAAATAAATGTAAATTTTTTAAAAATTGCATATATACCCCTGTTTATATACATTTTTTTTTAACCTGTAAATATATGATAAAACTTAAAATATATATAAACCTGAAAATATTCAAGACATCATCCAAGTTATTTGAAAAACATTTATAAGTCATTTAAACTAATCATCTAGACGAGCACCAATATCTATATTATCTCTAAGGATTTCTTGCATTTCATTCATGCAATGATGAAATTGGGATTCAGTTCCCATATCTCTTAATGCAGTTCTCTGTCTCTGATATGAATATCCACGGGTTTGCCCACTCCTTGTAGACGGCCCCGGTTGTTCAGCAGCACCTGAAGCTTCCTCCACTTGCGCCCATGTTAGTCCATCTGCCTCAGTGTAGACGAACTCGTCGCATGCCCCTTCGATGCCTGTAAGCCACTCACTATTGAAGTTCATTGTATCGACTCTTATTGGATCGTACTTGGTAGATGTTTCCAATTCCATGAGTCGGTGTCGTTCAGTACGATCATTTAATTTTCGGTTGTACGTTATGTACACCAAACGATCCAATCTTTTTGTATTCAATCGATTCCTTTTCCTCGAATGTATCTGTAAATGTAAGTTAGGGTTAGGACTTAGGGTAATGATCTAATAACTTGTTCAAATGACAAGTGAGGTCTTACATGTTCAAATAAGCTCCAATTTCTCTCACAACTTGAAGCAGTGGCACACAAAGCCAAGATTCGCATTGCATATTTTTGCAATTGTATGGTGGAAGTTCCATAAGCATCCCACCAAAATACTGCAAAGAAAATCGTCACTTGTCAAAAATGAGTAATTGGTCTGAAATGGTCTGAAATCCAACTACATGTTCCTACAGGGCATGAGATTAAAAATAAAAATAAAAAAAATAATTCGAGGATGGCCGGAATCCGCCCAAAACAGCCCGGATTCCGGCCATCTTTTAATCCCTTTTCAGACAGTCTACAAGGGAAAAAAATGATGGAAAAGTTGAGGACATTCATACCACTAGTAGACGTGAAGATCGGAGGAGAAAAACTTGGTCAGGCGGCGACTCCGGCGAGGTCAGCTACTGCTCCGGCGAGGCCTGCCGGCGGCTCTAGGGTTTTGGAAGAAATAAAAGTGAGAGAGATAAAGGAAATTAGGGTTTTATTAGAAGGGTATTGGGTTTATATAGTTAGATAGAAATTGGAGGGGTAGGAAGGGAAATAAAAATACTTATTATTTCACATGGGTAATGGGTTGCCCCAACCCAATAACCCAACCCGACCCGATAACCCAACTAAAAAAAGCGTTTTACAAAGCGGTCCTGGAGGACCGCTTTGACGCTTTAAGCTAAAAAAGCGACGCTTAAAGCGTCGCTTTTTGAACTATGGCCCTAATACCAAGGTATCTTACTATTCCTCTTCTCACTCATCTTATTCTATTACACTTCTTTCTTGCTTAACTCTCTTAACCGAGTCTTGGTGGATTCCAAGAAATTATATCTAAAACAGTAAGAAGAACATCTTCTTCCTGATTGATTTTTTTTTGATAACGGAGGGTACCTCTCTACAGATGTAGAGTTGTCAAACTTCCGGATGATATACCAGAGCCACATAATATATCATCGGGCAAATCTAGGTGGAAATGTACACAGTGAGATTCGAGACCAGTGAGCCAATCTTACCGTGTCACACTATAGGTTACATCAGGTTACAAATGCCCACAAAATTTTCAATAATATTATGTCGGGTTAGATGAGGATACTTTAAAACTTTCAGCAAATTTGTCAGATGGGGAATACAATCATCATCAATCATGCAATAAAGAGGAGGAAACAATCAGTCACCTTTAACTGTGAATACACGAAAGGAATTATCATTAAAATAATAGAAGCACTTGTCAAATCCATCTGGAAAATATCAAATTTGTCAATCCCTGCATCCAACATAGATATTAGAACGGGTGAACTTACTGAAGCATGTCAAAAATACACTAAGAAAGCGCCATGTTGGGGACTCTATTGGAACATCCTAGGAAGCACATGACAACATGGCACATATGGGCAGAGAAGAAAAAAAGACTTAAGAACCATATTCTCAGGCCACCAAAGGTGCTCTCAAAGGAAATTATAAAGGACCCAAGTTTGTCCTTCAAGAAAGAACTCTACAAGAAGAATAGCATAACAGAGGAAATACAATGCCTAAATTTGCGGGAGGCTTCACTCCTGCGGCAAATCTCCAAGTTTCACGGATCTAGGAGAATTGCTATATAGGACTAGAGTCAATGTGCATGCCCCATTTCCCATGCTAGACAACTATCATCTTTACCATGTATTTTACTGTTTTTTCCCCATTTTTAACTGTCTTTAGCTTCATCAAAAAAAAATCTTTCGAGAAGATAAGCCATTATGTTTAATGTGTGATTATTTGGTGTGTTATTTATTGTTCACAATTCACATGGCATTGTATAAAAGAGTGAGAAACGGGATCATTGATTGAATTTTTAGGAAGTAGTTTTTCTTTTACTTTCTTTTGATGTTTAATGAATAATGATGTGAATGGGATTAAGATTTTTTCTGCTCAGGTTCTGGTTTTACGGTCTGGGAACTTATATGCTGCCAATGGTGCTGGAGTTGTCCTGGCTGAGAAAGGCCTCTATGACGTTTCAAAGGATATATTCACACAGGTCAGAAAAGATAATAGTTTCCCATTAATTCGTCACGACTTGGCTCATAAGGTTTTATTATTGCTGTCCATTCAATCTTACTTTTTTTATAATCTACAGGTTCAAGAAGCTGCATCAGGAAATATTTTTGTTCAGATGCCTGACGTATGGATAAATTTAGCCAATGTCTATTTTTCTCAGGGACAGTTTACACTGGCTGTAAAAATGGTACCTCCATTTTCTCTCCTTCCCAATATATATTGTTATTTTGAGCATGATCATCTGCTGTTTACTGTAGAATGTAGATCATTGTACTATTTAGATGATTCTTGTATGCATAAGACATTCCCAAAATATGAATGATTTTGTTGTCTTTTGATTTCAAATTTTGATATTTTCATTCATTAAAATTGAACTGAATAATTCTACACCATTGTAAGTCAATTCTTTAAAGGCAAACCTTTGTTGAAGTCTGCATACCATATTTTCATCACGCTTGTACCCAAAACAAACACGGCCTCAGATATGTCGGTTTTCAGGCCGATATCATGTGTCAATTTGATCTACAAGCTAATGACAAAAATATTAGCAGATAGGGTCAGTAAGGTCTCTAGTGAACTCATCTCTCCGAACCAAGTAACTTTTATTCAAGGGAGGCTCATCTCCGATAATACTATTCTAGCGGATGAGATGGTACATGGCTTTGGAAGAAAGAGAACTCCCAAGAGGTGTTGCTTGAGTATAGATCTTAAAAAAACTTTTGACACAGTCAGTTGGGAGGCTATAATTGTCACCCTTGAAGCGTATGGATTTTCTCCTATGTTCTGCAAAATGATTTGGAATTGCATATCCTCTGCATCTTTTTCGGTGCTGGTGGAAGGGATTCCAACGTCTCCCTTCAAAAGCCAGAGGGGGACTAGACAGGGTGATCCTCTATCTCCTATTCTATTTGACATGATTATGGATGTTCTAAGTAGATTGATACAGAATGGAGTAAAGAACAAAAGAATAGACACTTATCAGGTGAATGGTGCTACTTCTATATCTCACCTCATGTATACGGATGATATCTTCATATTTTCAAAAGCAAATCCGAAATCGCTCAATCCAATTAAAGCGGTGCTTGAGAAATTCTCATTGTTCTCGGGATTGGAAGTAAATGCGAGCAAGAGCTCCTCCACCTTCTCAAAAGTATGTGCAGAAGATCAATCTTTGCATAATATCTTAGGATATATTGTTAAAAGTTTACCTATAACATATCTAGGATTACTAGTTACGGGAAAGAAAAAGTCATTTAGACAGTGCTGGAAGCTAATCCAGTCTATAGAGGCGCTCTTAGCAAGATGGAGTGGGAAATGTCTTTCCTATGGAGGGAGAATACAACTAGTTAACTGGATAATAGCTGGAAAGTATACTTATTGGGCGCAAGGTATGGCTATCCCTGACTCTGTGGCTAAGAAGGTGAGAAGGTTAGCCTATAGATTTATATGAGACGGAAGGAAAGGGATCCCGTGGGCCCAAATGGTCCTTCCCAAAGCGGAAGGGGGTCTAGGGGTTAGAGACCTTCCCATTATCACCACTGCAATCAATATTAAAAGAGTTTCAAAGTACTGGGATAGGAGTGATTCTATTCTGGTAAAATGGATCCAAGATAGGTATATTAAAGGAAAAGCGTTTAATGATATACAAATCAAGCCTACTGTGGATCCGCATTTTTGGAAAGCTTTTGTTTCAGAAAGAAGCCTAGTGGATAAATGTTTGGATTGTAGGGTCAATAGTACGATTGTGTGAAAATCTGGTACTCCGATAAGTAAGTTGAGGGGAATAGTGAAAAGTATTAGAGATAGAAAGCATAAAGATATATTAGCTGAGGGAATTTGGTCGAAGATGTCAACAAAATTCTCTATTCTCTTGTGGAGGGTGAAATGGGATCACCTTAACACGTTCAAGAAGCTGAGAAGTTGGAGAGTACAAGTGTCTCCTGTTTGCTTGTTATGCAATCTGAAAGATGAAACTAGGAGTCATCTTTTCTTTAACTGTTCTTATTCCATGTCTCTCTTAATTCCGTTGGCGGAACACCTGGATTTCGCTTTCTGGAAAATAATGAATATTCCAGTTCCCACCCAATCCAGTTCAGATATTAGATTGGGGGATTTGACGGAGGCAGCACAAAAGATTACGTGTCACTCCCCCTTTGGGGGTTAATATGGAATGCTATTGGGTGCTTGTCGTGACATATATGGATGGAAAGAAATAAAAGGTATAGACAACACATTAGTAGGCCTCCTGAGGTAATCCTTAAGGAGGTCATTAAAGGCATCGGTCTCTCATTTGATTCAGTGTATTACAAGAAGAGCTGTTGTCACCCTTTGGAGACATCTATGGTGGAAGTATGAGAGACCAACTTCCTGAGGCAGCGCATCTAGTTACTATATAACTAGACTACATAGCTAATGGGAGAGAGTCAATGAGCTTTTTGCTCATTTCTTTTTTACTTCTATTTCTATTTCTATTCTCTATTTTTTGTAAACTTGGCAATAGCCTTATTCTAATGAAATTTAATTGCTTCAAAAAAACAAAAAAAAGCTTTCAAAGTTTTCTTGATTTTCGGTTGGTTATTCACTTTCCGCATAGCAATCAGTAATTTTTTTTAATCTGACACAAGATGAATTGTTAACATCTTGCATGGTACTTATTTACTTAATTACTCCAAGTGTTTAGAATATAGTTTTGAAAGCACCGCTTTAAAGCGTGCTAAAACTCTCTAGGAGGAGCGCTTTTTCTAACGCTTTTCCTAGAGCGGGTAATCAGACGGGTTCAGGTAAAGATCCGTCTGATTACCTAAATTAAACCTATTATTTATTAATATTTTCACCTAATATACTTTTTTCCCTATTCTACCCTTTTATTCTACCTTAAATTAAAAACCCTTACTCCACTTTCATATTTTAGTTGGATTTAATTTTAGTTGTATGGATAAATCTTTAATGTTCTATTACATGTGATGTTATTCTTTTATAAGGTATTTTTAATTTTCTATAGTTTATATAGGATTATATGTATTTTTACAGGATATTAGTAAAATACCCCTGACACTTTAAGCGCTTTAAAGTGCCCAAAGCAAAAAAGTTCTTCCTAAAAAATGGAAGCGCTTTTCGCTTTTTTGAACAGTGGTTTAGAAGAATATGGAATAGGTGGGAATTGCCTTTGATGTCGAATGGTCCTCAACATTTCATTATACAAGAATCATAAAATATCGAATGGTCCTCTCCATTTCATTATATAAGAATCAAGAAATATCAAATGGTCCATCTTTAGTATCATGCATCAATAACAGGAAATTAGTTACAACAAGCTTCTAAAATATTTAAATCTACAGCTAACTACTTAATTATAAATAATTTATGATAATGCTCTGTACTAATACTTATAAATAATACTACATTTATTTTTCTATTACAGTATCAGAATTGCTTGCGAAGATTTTATTATAATACAGACACACAAGTTCTTCTCTATTTGGCTCGTACATATTATGAAGCAGAGCAATGGCAAGATTGTAAGAAAACGTTACTTAGAGCCATTCATTTGGCACCCTCAAATTACACACTTCGGTTCGATGCAGGAGTTGCGATGCAAAAATTCTCAGCATCTACTCTGCAGAAATCTAAGAGGACAGCTCAAGAGGTTAGATAGTGACGAAATGTTTTTTATAATCATTCTTGTTTTTATTTTTATCTCTTGAATGATTACAGTTAGTTTTTCCATCTTTTGAGGTTAACCTCATTTCCTCACTGCATTAAGAAAGATAAACTAGATCACAATATATCATTTAATCCTTGAGCTGATTATCTGATGTAGTTTGAGATGAAAATTAGTAATCTGATATTAACTGAAGTAATAGTAGTTTGAGATGGAAAAATAATCTTATTTTTTTGAAGCAAAAATAATCTTATTATCTGTTGTTTTTTGTGCTGAACATTAGTTATTTATGGTACAAGTATATTTTAAATGAGTAATTCTATTTCAAATATATTTTATCATCTCTCAATTGTTACATCTGACATAGCATTGTTATTATTATAAGGTTCGAGCCACTGTTGCGGAATTGAAGAATGCTGTTCGTATTTTCAGTCATTTGTCTGCAGTCACAGGATACCAGTCTTATGGGTTTGATGAGAAAAAGATAAACACACATGTTGGTTATTGCAAACATTTGCTTGATGCTTCTAAGGCTCACTGTGAGGCTGCAGAACGTGAGGAGCACCAAAATCGCCAGAAACAAGAAGTTCAACGTCAGATTACATTAGCTGAGGAAGCACGGCGTAAAGCTGAAGAACAAAGGAAGTTTCAGGTAATCAATTTTTTTTTAATTCATGTAATTTTTGGGTGCAAATCTTTTTTTATTGACGTGGTAAACAATTTTTTGTTTTGTATCTGAAAACAGTTGGAAAGAAGGAAACAAGAAGATGAGCGAAAACAAGTGATGCAACAGGACCAACATTTTCAACGGATAAAGGTATTTGTACCATTTTTACTTTAAAGTGTGGAATGCTTATTTATATCTTTCTTGGTTATTGAAGAAATTTTTGTATTATGCCAATAAGTCTTTAAAGTAGATTATAATCGATAAGCTATAGTAATTTCTATCATCTTAAAAATATTTCCTTTTTTACGTAAGATATAATAATTGCTTACATTTTCTCTCCATTTTTTAGGAGCAATGGAAGAGTAACAATGCTTCTGGCAGTAAGCGGAAAGACCGATTGTTGGCCGAAGACGAAGACGGTGGATATGGAGAGAGGAAGAAGAGGAAAGGAGGAGGGAAGAGGAAAAGGAAGGACAAGAAGAACAAAGCATACTCTGAATTGGAGGAAGATGCATACGACGATCATGATGTTGAAAATGATAGAAACATTTTACATAATCTCGATGATGAAGGAGCTGCCGCAGACGCTCAGGATCATCTTCTTGCTGCAGGACTTGAAGATTCAGATGTTGAAGATGTTAGTGACATACTAACATGTTAAATTATTGCCCGATTTGCTGCCATTAAATGCTAACTTATTGATAAAATAAATAGATCAATACCAAATAACCAGACTCTCTTTGTTTTGTAGACTGCACCGACATCATTAGTCAATCGAAGAAGGCAAGCTTGGTCTGAATCAGATGACGATGACCATAATCCCTCAAGGAAAGAATATGACAGAGAAAATTCAACCGAAAGACCAGGCAGTGGTGATGAAGAATAGAATAGTATTTAGTTAATGAATATCTCAGTTCTAGTAATTTTCTCCCTTTTGTAATTTGGGAATTGTTTTTCATTTTAGTAATTAAAAAATTTATTTGCTTTTAAAAAGAAAAAAATCTAGTCAACAATATATTTCACTGTTTTATTACGTCATTTGATAAATGAATTATAACAGAATTTTTTATGGGCTTTTTTTAATAGGTTGTTACTCATTTTTGTTGGGCCAAGATTTATTGGACTGGACCCAATAAAGATTTTGTCACGTATTTATCGACTCATTTTTATTTATTATAGTATTTACTTGTCAGGCACTTAGGCCAAAAAAACACGTCTTAATCTCACTGACTAAGGTTTTTATTCTTAAATTGAAATCGGAGTAAACCAACAACACGATTAGTCAGTTTTATCCATGTCACCCACAATCACGTGTGGGTCCTATGCAGAAACACTTTCATCTTTTCTTCTCCGGTCTCGAAGCAACCAGCAAGCCGATTTCGCCGCGCTCCGACGATAAAAGAAGTCAACAATCTCCGGATTGTTACCAAAAATGGATCACTCTTATCGGTACCTACTCTCACAAATCCTAATCACTTTCCTCATCTTTATCCTCGTCCATTCTTTCTTTCTTTCCGCCCAATCTACTAATTCACCTTCCCGTAGGTTTCACTTCCCCCTCCCTCCTCCTCCTCCTCCTCCTTCTCCTCCTCTTCCTCCTCCTCCTCCTTTTCCTCCTCCTCCTTTTCCAGTTCAGAAACACGATGATAGCAAAAGAGGGGTGAGCCATGGAGAGGCGGTGGGGTTGGTGTTCATCGTGATTGGGTTTTCCATGCAGTTCGTTTTCGTTTCGTTTTTGGTGTATCAGAGGAGGAGGATTTGGAGTCTCGCCCATCGAAATGATCCATCTCCTTCCCCGGAATCAACTTCGCGATCTGCTTCTGCTTGATTTACTACTACTTTTTCGAAGGATTTGGAAGATAACAACTTAACTGTTTTGATACTGCACAAATACACAATCTCAGATTCCCAAACAGTGATTGCTATTTTGCAAATAGGTAAATACTTTGTTCTCTGTTTATCTATCTATCTATTCATTATCATCTCTATACATCTGTCTATATGATAAATCATTTGTTACAATTTTGAATACTTGCCTATCTATTTAATTTTGTTACTTGTGGTGATTTCAGAACACCATCAATTATCTGTAAATCATTGAACACCATCATCCATGATGGGGGTTTGAATTCAGAAGTCTGGATTTCTATACATATATTATTCGAATTTTGGGTTTGTTTTAGATTTTGAAAATTAAGATTCCTAGGATATTTATACCTAAAAAGTTGCTTGGTCCAGAGTCCAGAGTTTTTTTTAATCTTTGTTCCCTTTGTGGGATTGAAAGAATGGGCCTCTGGCACATGGAACCCTATTCTTTCTGTTCTTTAGGTTAGGTTTCAGTTCAGATTTCAGATCAAATCAGATAGGACAAAAACAGACTCTAGTGAAAGAAGATTTCATTTCGTCATCACATACATACTTAAGACTTGGTTAGACACTATACATCCCATCAAGAACATGACAGCAACAAAACCTAAGAATAGAATGGAGAATCAAATAGATAGATAAGTACTGACATAACATAACGTAGATAGAGAGATAAATTACATTCATAATCCATTTTCACTTGTTATTTAGTTGATAGATCAGTTAAAGATTGGAGTTGAAATGGAGAGTTGGGTATTGGAGAAAGATGATTCCTTCTCATTGCTGTCATGTTGGTCCTTGGAAGCAGCCTCAAGCAACTTGAAATCTGCACCAAGCACAAAGCAGTGTTGTTGGTGCTGCTTCTCCTCCTCTACCTGACCAGTCACCATGTATCCTTCTTTGGTCAGATTTGCGGTTGTATAGCAGTCTTGCTGTTGTTGATGAAGATAAGTTGAAGATGGCGGGGATCCCATTCCTAGAGGTGTGAAACTCAAGGAACCACTGAATCTCTCAGTTTCTTCTCCCTCTATTCCATGAAAATACCTGTTTTTGTGTGTGTGTTAGTCAAATGAAACCAGAACTAAAGTAATTAATAAACAATACTGAAGTTCAATATTGATTAAGTACATGGCATACCTCAGATCTCTTTCAGACTTTTCAGTGGAGGTGGAAGCAGAACCAGGAGAAGGTCTAGGGTAGCAGTATGGATAGAATGGCAGGTGGGTATTGGTGGTTGTGTTTTCCATGGAAGAAATAGAAACTTTGTGGTTGGTGTTGGTGTTGTTTCTAGGAGTTTCCACAGGCTTTCTTGAACGACTCTTGCCTCTAAGCATGTGCCTCTCACAATACTTGGAATCTGGATGTGCTGCCTTGGAACACCTCCATTTCTTCCCATCTGTTCTCCTGCATCTTCCTGGCTCTGGGTCTTCCACTTTTCTCCCATACCCCCATCCTACTTCAAAGTTGAAAACAAAACAACAACAATAAGAATAATAAGAAGAAATAAGAGTGCATGCAATCTATCTATCCATTATATATATATATATATCTTACTTGTGTTGTTGTTAGGGTGTTGGTGAGGGGAGAAGATGGACGATGATACTGAAGAAGAGATGGAGTCCAAGAGGATACTTCTTCTCATGTGAAGTACGAGGTCAGAAGGAATGGGGAGACCGGATGCCATGCACTTGAAAATGATAGCTTGGTTTTCCAACTCCATCCACTGAGTTGCTGTGAATGGATACCTGTTTTGTTTTCCATTCATCACCATGATATCTATCTTTCTTTCTATATCTCTGTTAAACGTCCCTAGAAGAAGATAGATAGAAAGAACCAAACACCCATATATTGTTTCTTACATGGATGGTGATGGTTTTAATAACATAGATTAGCAGGGAAAGTTGTGCCCTAGGTAATAGCTACATTAAGTCATTAATAACAAGTCAGTAGTTGTTGTATCTGGGAAATGTCAGTCAAGTAAGAAGAAGCTGCAGAATCTTCTCTACTTGTGTTTGCATGGAAATTAGATTGACAGATAGATGATAAATAAATTTAAAAAAAAACCCACCCACCTACCCACCTATAATCATGTGCTTTGTGGTTGGGCTGGTTGGTAATGCTTCTGCTTTTCTGCTCTCTGTTATTATGAATATTATGAGAGCATTATGATTTGTGATGAGTGTGATGGACTGATGGGGGCAAGAAATTCAGAAGTTAGTCAGATCAGACTGCAATGTCCCCTGTTTGAACAAACCCACAATCCACAATCCAAATCCAATGAATTTGTTGTTTTGGGTTGTTGGTGGTACGAGGCTAACAAAATATTACTCCAATGTCGCATTCAAACATCACTGAAATGTGAATTACTGTGATTAGTCTGATGTTGATGTGACCATTCCTGTATTCTTTCTCACTTTCTGCTCAACCTCTTACATCTTACTGTTTCCACTTACACTACTTTAATCACCAAACACTCCCAAAAGTAAGTCAAAAAAAATATATACTTAACTTTTCATTCTTTCTCAACTTAGTTTACTAATTTGCAACCAATCAACTGTGTTTCAAAGTTCAAACCAACCTAGCTTGCTGTTATCCAGACCAGTTCAACGTTTTCAAACTATCTCGGAATGTGGTCATCTGACCAATCACCATTCAACACTTTCTTCTTCTTCTTCTCCTCTTCCAGTCTTAACTAACATCATCATTTCATTCTTGGAACCATCAGGGTGGTGGGTTATGCAGTATGCTGCTCACTTACTCACTATTCATTTCTCTTCTTTATTGCCGGACGGACTAGTTATCAGTGACCACCACAGCAACCTCAGCCTTGTGTCACTTCTTTCCTTTAGTTCTAATATTTCCTGTCTCATACTTTTATCTTATTTTCTTCAGCCTGGTTCAGTGGTTCAGAACTTCAGCATTGGCTATTCATTTTCATAATATTAAAATATATTTTTTCAGAATCCGGCCCAACTTAATCCAGCCCAGAAAGCCCAATTCTGTAAATGTTAAAAATAAACTTTTATTATCATCACCCAGGCCTCCAAGGCCCAACTGTTAGAACGTAACAGAAAGTAGTGGTAACTGGTAACAAAAAAAAGTACCGATGAATCGTAGAATAGTCCGGTACCGGTGCCGGTACCGGTGAGGATGATAATCCACGATCATCTAAGAAGTCTTTGTGCTGCGAAAATCCTTCTTTAACTCTGCAACACGTTTGAGGCAAAGTGTCTTGGATTTTCCGGGAACAGCAGCCTCGATCTTCTCCCACCTCATCGGTGTATCCTTTGGAAACGATTTCAGGGCGTTAAGAAGTGCGATGTCCTCACCGGAACTCCAAAGAAAACTCCCAGTAGTAATGTCTAGATTGTCGTTTGAATGTTCAATGCCTTCTTCCACTACTCTCTTGTCCACAGGTTTCCTTTGCTTAAGAAACTGCGCAAATGAGTCGCCTATCATTCCCTGTTTCCTCTCAGACAATGACTTGCCTGCTTTCACCACGCTCTCCACTCCGTGCCTTCCTTCGAAAACTTCCGCGATTATCTCCCAACGCCGAGGTGTTCCTACTGGCCTCTTCCCGATCTGCTTCTTCAAGATCTGGTAATCCGCCTCCGTCCACTGCTCCTCCTCAAGCACCATGGGAGATGTACCTCCTCCATCAGGTTTCGTTTTATTTAATTCTGGTTTCTTCAAATCCGTCGAAACAAGCGACGGGGCAGGAGCAGAAGCAGGAGCAGGTTGGTAATCGGATCGTTTAGATCTACGGAACTTCTTGTTGTCCCGATCCTCAACCTGATCCATCTCATTCAGATCTGAATGGTCCACGATCTCCTCTTCCAGAATCTCACCTCGTCCAACGTGAACATCTCCCCCGGTTAACGACACGGGAGCGAAAGGGCCGACGAGGAGGGAGACGGAGAGCCATACGAAGAGAGAATTGAGAAATTGGAAAGACGCGAGGTAATAGAATGCAAAGAACATAAGCAGGGATGATGCTAAAAAACATAAAATTGCGGCGAGCTTCGTCGTCTTTATCAGAGTTTTGGGCTCAACGGAAGCCGCGGTGGCGGAAGAGCGGGAGTGGAATTGAATGGACGGTCTTGCCTCATCAAAAAACTCCATTTTTTTTCTTTTCTTTTTTAATTCCACTCTCACCTTTCCCGATTTCCACTTCCAGTAAGGGTGATATGACGACAATCGAGTTGGGTCGGGTCGGGTCGGATGTTTATTTTTTCGACTATAAATTTAATTTCGACCCGGTGTCCGGTCATTTTTCGGATCAGCATAAATGTTAAGGATTCTTAAATGGTCAATCATAAACTCGATCCACCTTTTAAAACTAATCATTTCTTTTATAAAAACCAAGACTTCAACTAGGGATGGCTACGAGTATATCTATGTGGCTCAGATCTAGTAATCCTAGCTTCGTATCTACTTTCAAATTCAATATCAAATACGATATATGTCTCGTTAAAATCTGAATTGATTTAATAATATCTAACGAAGTTTCAAGGAGGATCATATCCTTGGAGGCCACCTTCCCTCTGATGGGGATCATCCTTTCAGGGCCCACCCTACTCTATGGAGGTCGAAGACGGTCGAGTTATCGACAATGAAGAGAAAACTTCCTTTGAAACTCTCTTTCGTTGAGCCATTGAAGATCGACAGTAGGTCACACGTTGTGATTGGAAAGGATCTGCTGGAAGAAGCTACTGGAAACGCTAATGTTGTATTGTTACATTTCTACAGGAAACCCACGTCAACCAGAAGCATAAATCGATGGATCAGGAACAAATGAAAAACGTCGGCACCATTCAGATCAGAGAAGAGAGAAACCTACTGTTTCGTAATATATTAGAGGATCTCATGGAGGCATCGATTACTATTCCAAGGGGCCTACTCTGCAATATCATTCATTAGATCTTCATTCAATGGTTTTTTTGATTCCTTACCAGAGTCTAATAATTATTTTCTAAAACTTTCTTTGGTTTGTCTTTTTCCTCTTGTAAAATTCTTTTTAGATTTCTATTTCTTTTTGTTCAAAGATTAGAAATAGATTTTTTTTTGTATCATCTTTTTAACTTATGAATAAACTTGTACCTTGATTAAAATAGAGAATAAAAATCATCAAGGTTAATTAATGTAATTAATTCATAATAAAAGATGTTAGGGTTAGGGTTAGTTTTGACTTTTAAGTTTATTTTATACATGGTTAATTAATTTTAGGGTTTGATATGAGTTTAATTCAGATTAAATTCACCTTGTTGATTAAAAATATAATAAGAGTTAATTAAACATGATTATCAATAATAATATAATCGGCAATTTAAATTCTACAATTTCGACAATTAGATAAACGAGTAAAATTGATGAATGCACCGTCGAGCGTTATCAAATCGTGTCTATTAATATTTAATTCAATTACTAAAATAATATACTGCACAAAAGACGACGTAAAATAATATATTACAAAAAATACTAACATATGTACAACGAAAAATCGATATAACAGACATGATTAATTTAACGTATTTTGACATCAAATAATTACTCATTAAAAATAAACACCAAAGTGTTGGATTTAAAAAAAAAATTATAAATTTCCCCAATTTTTATCCAAACCCCAATTAAATCACAATTTCACACGATTTCACCCCATCGGCCGCCTCGCCCTCCGATCCTCGATTCTCCGCCTCGCTGACTTGCCGACTCGCTTTCAATCGCGCGCACGCTCCTGGTACGTTTTCCCAATTTCTGTTTTGAAAATGTTGAAACCCTTAATAGGATTATGCTCCTAATAATAATAAGAAAATAAATCCAAATGGGGGCTTGAACTCCCATTTGCCCCCAATTCGATCTGCCAATGAGAGAAACATGTGTATGAAATTGGGAACCTAAAATTTGGTATCTTCCTCAGCATTAGCTAGTAGTGGTAGTTCTTATATATAATTCCTGAGAAATCCTTTGGTTTATCACTACAAAACTGTAAATTTTTTAAAATGCTATAATTAATTACATATTTGTAATAGAGCTCCTTTGTTGGAAGTGCGGTAAGTAGACGATCGGAGAGAACTCCCTGGGGAGGATTGGTGGTAAGAGAGGAATTCTCCCGGAGGAGTCTAAGATTTAAGAAGATTTGGTTTCTAGCAATTAGGGTGGGTCGTCCCGGGTCAGGTTCAATGGGAAAATCAACCGGTCAATACGTCCTACTTCAGTTGTTGACCAGACACCAATTGATCAATGGGCACTGTTACAATATTAGAATTTTATTTTCATTTCTATTTACTACTTACTAGGACGTAGCTAGTTTCATCTGATAATGAGATGTAGGAATTTGGGCCATGGTTACTATATACGTCTCTGCATTATAATACTCTATACTTGGTTGTCAAGTCAGTATATAATTATATTGAATGTTGTGTTTCTGATAACACTTAAAGGTTGACATTCAAGAAATAAACTCTCTTGCTTCAAAAAAAGAAGAAGAAATAAACTCTCTTTTCTTCAATGACTCCATTTCTTATTCATATGGGTTAACGTCTCCTTAAAAGACGTCATCAGATCATTTGAAGGTAATTTGATTTATGATAGAAATAAGTATTGTTTCTCTAATTCTCTATACCTATGGTACACTTGTTTTTCCTTGCTTGAAATCCTACAAGTGTATTTTAAACATCTTTACTTGCGATCAGTTATGTAAAATGTACAAGAAACTAAGCAAGCAGCAATCTATGTTGGATCTATCCTTCCGAAGAATTATGTGTAATATCGTAGGAAAGAACCGATATTTTAAGACATAATTGGGCGGGAAACAACCAATTAGATCCTCTCCTCTCTCTTAAATACACATTTCTCCCTTTTTGTTAATGTAGATTAAATCTTTGTACATTAATGGGAAGGAGTCATAGAAGTAGACAGAGCAGGCGGGAAGAGGAAGGGGCATCTCATTCGCAACGGAGGAAGAGAAAGTCTTTATCTTCATCAGAGGAAAGTGAATATGAACATAGCACTAGACAGGCAAAGCATAGAAGTAGGGATTTTCCGGAGAAATCCTCATCTCGCCGACGCCAAAAAGATTCTGCAAGTGAAAGTTCTGATTCGGATGATGATGGTAGGAGGAGGAAGTTCACGGAGGAGGAAATTCAGCAGTATCTTGGGAAGAAAGCCCAGAAAAAAGTAGGTATTTTTTTAGGTTTTAGCTATTTTCATTTTTCCTTTTATTTATTTCTTTAATTTTTTTTTAAGCGATTATTTTGTTCTTTTGTTGATGTGAATTGTAGGCATTAAAAGTTGCTAAGAAGCTTAAGGCTCAAGCGGTTTCGGGCTATTCAAATGAGTCAAATCCATTTGGGGACACAAATTTGGGGGAAAAGTAAGTTTGAATTTATTCATTTTGTTATATCCTTTTCTTTTGTATAATTGCAAGGTAATTGGGAGAATAGGGAACATAATTTTTGATCCCTCACATAATGTATTTATACTTGAGGTGAGTATAACTTAAATTTGGTCGGATATGGAAGACTTGAGAATTAGAGACATCATAGAAGGATTGGAAAAATTCACCAAGAGGACCTCATGTTGGGTCTTCATTGGATAGCAATAGAGGCTTTCAAGTGGTACCTCTGGTCAGAATGCAACAATCGATTCCAAGAAGGAAGAAGACGACCGGTGGAGGCGATTAAAAGATAAATGTAAAGGATATTGGCATTTCATTTTCAGTAATCCATTTAAAGTCAACCCATAAACATTCTAACGAAAGTGAAGCAGTCACAAGTTGGAATGCATCAGTGCCGGGGATCATCGATCAAGCTGACCTCCAGGGCTAATACGTTATGGTTATACAATAGAAAAATTAGCAAATCAGCACAATAGTTAGTTGTAACTTGTTTTAATTTTATATATTTATTTCTTTTCTAATTAACTTTGCATTTCTATTTTCTACAAAAAAACTTAAGTCTTGGCTATTTTCCTATTTCTATCTAGGTTGACTTATACAATCAATTACATCTATGTAATAATACCATTACACTAATATTTTTGAATTTATTTCAGGATTTTGCTTTCACTATCATATTTTGGAATTGTATCTTGACTAGTTTTGTTTTATTGCAAATCATAAATTCGTGATTTTGACTAGATTTTGTTTCATGATAGAGTAAATGTCGTACTTTTGAAATAAACTTTAGGATTGAGTATACTTTTGTTTTACCATGAGTTGTGAAACTATTTGCAGATTTGTATGGCGGAAAAAGATTGAAAAAGATGTTGCTGATGGTTTACCTTTGGAATCATTCTCAATGAAATCTGAAAAAGCAAGACAAAGGAAAAGGATGGTGAACTTCAACATTTAACAATATTATACATATTTTCATTTATTTTTTATTCCTTTTTTTGAAGCATTCCTTTCTGCACTTTAGCTATGTTGAATTGTTGATCTACAGACTTTATCTATCCATAAAATATGGTTGCATGTAACAAATTATATGACTGACATTAGGACGCGCATATTCAACGTCATCTAACAAGTTATATTCTTAGTACAGACTGAAATTGAGAAGGTGAAAAAGAGGAGAGAGGAAAGGGCTATAGAAAAGGCACAACACGAGGAGGAGATGGTTTGTTCTTTTCCCAGAATCTATTTAATGACCCAGGGACTAACCAGTCTTATTTTTGCACTGTTTTCGACCTTTTTCTCTCTATATGCGAAACTTAATACTGCATCCATGCTCTGCGTGGCAGGCATTGTTAGCAAGAGAACGTGCCAAGGCTGAATTTCAAGATTGGGAGAAGAAAGAAGACGAGGTAATAGCCATTTTTTTAATTGCTATGTTTTTTTTAGAATTTGTATTTTTCAACCTTGCTTGATTTTGGTTGTATTTCTTTTATAGTTCCATTTTGAGCAAAGTAAAATAAGATCTGAAATACGATCTCGAGAAGGACGTATGAAGCCTATAGATATTCTTTCCAAAAATTTAAATGCTTCTGAAGAGTTTGATATTGAAATTCAGGAACCATATATGGTTTTCAAGGTACATCACTTTGCTAGATTTCATTTGCATTGTATTTTCTTACCTCCATACAGAGTAATGTAAAGTCCAATTATGAAAATCATATCACGTAATGAAAGTAATGTTAATCTTATTTTTATAATCTGAGAAAAACATTCATCAGTAAAATAGAAATATAATTGCATGAAACAAAATATCAAGAATTTGACAATGTAATTTATCATTACTTTATTAGGATCTTTGATGTCTTTTTTGTATCATGTACAATTAATTGTAATTTTTTTTGAATAATCATTACCCAAATGGTAGCAGGGTTTAACTGTGAAGGGAATGGAAGAGCTCCAAAGTGACATCAGAATGCATTTAGATCTTGATAGGGCAACACCAATCCATATTCAATTTTGGGAGGTTTGTATTCTTTATTGTTATTTAAAGTGGATATTTTGAAATTGGTATCAATACTTTTATTTGTTATAGGCAATGATTGTGGTTTGTGATTGGTTTGTATTCTTTATTGTTATTTAAAGTGGATATTTTGAAATTGGTATCAATACTTGTATTTGTTATAGGCAATGATTGTGGTTTGTGATTGGGAGCTTTCCGAAGCTCGGAAAAGGGATGCATTAGACCGTGCTAGAGTACGTGGTGAGGAGCCACCTACTAATGTTCTTGCTGAAGAAAGAGGTTTTCATTCAAGCATAGAAGGTGATGTGAAGAATTTGCTACAAGGTAAAACCTTAAATGAGCTGGAAGCCATGCAACTGTATATTGAATCACAGATGCGAATTGGGACTGCAAAGAATGTTGAATATTGGGAGGCTGTTCTTAAGCGCTTCCATATATTCAAAGCTAAGGTATGCACAGAAAGTCTAAATAATTTTTCTTCATCGGTATTTTGTTATGTCAAAGTTAATTGTCATTGAATGTTTTGATACTGATTACTAAAGCTAACCATTTTTAAAGCCAAAGAAGGTGGTAATATATTAATAATTTAATACACAAGCTATCTACTTTCAGATGCAATCCCATATTGTAGTCCATTAAAAAAATATCTTCTTTCTGTAGCAAGGTATTTTACTTGAGTGTTCATTATATTGTTACCTCAGGCCTGCCTAAAGGAGATTCATTCCAGTTTATTACGAAAGCATCTGAGATGTCTGGAGCATCCTGCTAAAATTGAACACGATTTAGAAACAATTGAAGAATTGAATTTGCTACATGAAGAGAACACGGATGTTAATGATAAAGAAAAAGGTATGCTTTAATTCAAATGATACGTGGATATTCTCATTTTCGTCATTTCGTCAACGCCACATGCATTGGATATTCTTTTATTCTCAGATGAGCTACAAGATTCTCCCGAACCAATGGTCTTGATACCTACAAGTGGTGACGAAGAGGAGGAATTTGGTTCATTTTCACCAGAGGTTTTGCATGATGAAGAAGACGAGGAGGAAGCAATTGACCCTGAAGAAGATCATGCCCTACTGGTATGTTACTGATTTAAGCAGTACTTTTCAATTTCAATTACTATTGGCTGCACTTAATGTATATAACCTAAAAAATCATAACGAATGAAATCAGCCATGTTGGTTGGCCTCAATATGTTTTACTTATTCAAATTTTGTTCTAAAAAATCATAGAAACTAAGGAGTATTAAATTAATATTACTGAAATTTATACAATGCTTATTAAACAGTTAAGGAGGCGTCAATCTGTAGTAGTAGAACACCAAAGAAGGATGCAGGCAACAATGGCTACAAAAGCTGCTGCTCCTGATGATAACTTGGAGATAAAAGCAATGAAAACAATGGGAGCAATGGAGGAAGGTGATGCCGTATTTGGGTCAGGTGCTGAAGTTAATCTGGAGTCACAGGTGATCATTTTTATGATATATTTAATTGTTCGTTGGTAAAAATATTCCTTATCATTATTCATTATGTTTTTATCTTGATTAAGTATTTCAGTTATTATTATTCTTGTGTTTATCATTATCTGTATTTATTTTGAATTTTTGGTACACAGGTATATTGGTGGCATGATAAATATCGTCCAAGGAAACCTAAATATTTCAATCGTGTGCATACAGGATATGAGTGGAACAAATATAACCAAACTCACTATGATCATGACAATCCTCCACCAAAGACCGTGCAGGGTTATAAGTTCAATATTTTTTACCCTGATCTTGTGGATAAGTCTAAGGCTCCTGTATATAATATCGAGAAAGATGGAAGCAGTGGAGAAACTTGTTTCATTAGATTTCATGCCGGACCGCCGTACGAAGACATCGTAAGTTATTTTTCCTTTATTTTTTTTTTCAATTACCCATTTGAACTTTAAAGTGTGTGCTTCTCATTCACTTATTTACTTAGTATCGGCAAATCCTTTGCAAAAAATCAAGTTTTACCATTTTATTCATCATGGCATAGTGCTTGATTTCATCGATCTATTTCGAATTTCACTGTTGGGACATATATGAATTGATCATTTTAACCTAATCGGCTTCCTCGGCTTTGAAAACTTATAGATGCTTGAATTTTATTTGGCACCACGCCACGCCCTATTATGAGATTTATCTTTCCAGATTTGTGCCGTATGTTTTACCATTTTCCCATAAATAATTTATCATTCATTCAATTTGTTTTTTATTGATTTGATTTAATTTGTTTTGTAGGCATTTCGGATAGTTAATAAAGAATGGGAGTACTCTCATAAGAAGGGATTTAAGTGCACTTTTGAGCGTGGAATTTTGCACATCTATTTCAACTTCAAACGTTACAGGTATCGTAGGTGAAGTAGGTTGAAACCTGGAAAGAAAGAAGTTCAGAGTTTTGTATTAGAATCTATTTTTAGGGCTAAGATCAGGTGCGATCAATCTAATGTGTAACCTTATTTCAATAGACTTGTGGACATGACATATATGAAAATGTCATGACCATAATATATGAAGTGCTGCATTTTACATTAGAAGAAAGAGTTAGGCTATATGAGAGCTTAGCTTGAAATCTTGTTTTATTTGAAAATATAGTGAATGAAGCTAATTTTAAATTTTAATCAATCAATCCATGTGTTTTTTATTTATTTTAAATTTTAACAATTTTATTTAATTAAAAATATATATCTACAATTTTATTTCTAAAATCTAGACTCTAGTTAATCTTTTAAATATTACTAATTTATAATTGTAGTTTCCAACTTTCCATTCATCATTTCATCCTCATATATTGGGCATCTGAAGAACATCTTGAAAAACACCCTCTTCATCTAGTCATCTTGGCCATTCAATCCAAAACATATGTGGGTGTTAGATTATCCTCATTTAAATTCCTTCATTTCTATTCATGTTTAATTACATTGATTAGAGTGGCTTCCCTGATTTAGGGATGCATTTAAAATACACAGTTCACAACTCAATGTGCCAACAAAATCCAAAACCCAAAAAGGATCATATTAGGGTTAGATGGACTGTTTGTATTATGTTTCTCATATATATAGTGTTTTCACATGAATCTTCCTCATATATAAATTGTTCAGATTTATGTTTTATACACTTGAAAACAATGAAATTTTCCATAAACAAACACAAAGAAGGCTTACCATAATAAAAATCATAATTATCAATCAACTCAACATTCTTGTGATAATCTTCTTACCATAATAGAAGGCTTACACATATCCATCCAGAAATTTAAATTTACCATTTCAAAACATTCTATATATCCCAAAAAAAAATGAAACAATTAAAAAGATCTGTCAATAAACAGACGAAACTCACAGAAAAATTCAATCTCCAATAATTAATACATGCTGTAATGGAAGTAATATCGTTTATAAATTGTAATGGCAGAAGAAGAACTTAGTTATATATATAGGATGTATCTGAATTAATGATTATGTTACAATAACATATATATAATGATGATGATACTAAATAATGATATGAATAGAAATATAAGAAAGATTGAAAGATAGACGAATAAAACAACATAAACTTTCGTTACAAGATCTCTCCCATTCTCTTGTAGCCGTTATTTTTTTGCTATTCAACCTCTCTTGACGGGGTCGAAGTTCGAGACACCAATAATAGCACCCAGAATTCCAATGAGAACGACTCCACCGGAGACAACGCTGAGAATCAAGTTCTTCAACGAAGGTGACACACCAGGCTGCGCGGCCTCAGCCATCTCAGGCACGACAAGAGCAGCGACCACAGCTGCGGCAGTGAGTCCAGTGATTGCCTTCTCCTTCATCGACGATGAAGAAGCCTGAACGGTGATGGTACTGCTGAGGCGCTTGGAGGAGACGGATGATGACTGCAGCTTGATAGTGCGTGGGAGTGGGTTAAAAAAAGCGCTCGAGCTCGCCGGTTTCAGACTCATGCACCTTGCGGCGGTGATGGGTGTGGACACCATGGATACGGCGGATGTTGATGCCATTGATTAGGATTCGTGGTGCTTGGTGGTGGTGTTTGTGTGATTGGGTTAAAGTATTTGAGAGGTTAGTTTAGAATTTAGAGAATCGAAATGGGGATAAAGATGAATACAAGTCATCCAGAGTTGAATACGTGGCGAGTTCTGGTTCATTTTGAGGGTATTGGAGGAGATAGCGTTATCTACTTTCTGGTTATTGTGGTCTTCAGGGAAACTTGGAGATTTTCATTATTTTCAACTATTTACTTAAATTACCATTTAAATCCCCTAATTATATACTAAAATAAATAGGGATTCAAAAAATATATTTATAATTTTTTATTATATAGAAGTTATAATTTATAAATAACTGAATATATTTTTTCATTCTTTTAAAATTTAATAAATAACCCAACGTCCCAATTCGAAAATAATTTATTTTTTAAAATTTGATTCGAATGATTAGTAAATATATATATAGTAATTAAAAGAATTCAATCAGATAACTTGTAACTAGTAAATAAATATAGTAACTAAATAACTAAATATAGTTAGTAACTTAATAAGTCTAAATTACAAAAGAATTCAATCAAATAAAATTTAAAATGTCAGAAGTGGGGTTCGAACCCACGCCCTCGTACGAGGACCAGAACTTGAGTCTGGCGCCTTAGACCACTCGGCCATCCTGACTTACATATTTTAATAAATATTGTAAAATAACTTAACTAATTAAAATTATTGCCTAAGAAATAAAAACAAATAATAACTGTCTCGAATACAAATAAATAAACTGCTGCACAGACTAAACAGCAAAAGAATGAACCACAACTACAAAGTAGATGTTTTTATGATTATATCGGTATTAAGGATGTTTCCCGTCTCTCAGAAGATTGCAACTCCATGTCTCCATTGTTGAGTTTGCAGTGATATTCCACCTTTATCAAACATTGTTATGGTAGAGCTGAACTGATGATGATGATGCTTCTTTATACACAATATGTTCAGATTTCAGAACTGTAGTTCCAACTCTTTCGGGATTTCATTACCTTGCAGTGTTGCAGGTGCAATTTATCTCCCCAGCTTAATTTAGATTAAAGCTGTAAGTTGATCTTCTTAGACCACTTGAATATATCAGAATAAATCTGATCACCCTGTAAGTCATCACCACTGGCACCTGCTGCAACTCTGATAACATCTTTAATCAATGCAAAATTTCCCATTATATCAACATGGGCACCACTCTGAGTGCCTCTTCCCTCAAGAAGACTTGCGGGAGGGGAATGATTATATTCTCTGATGTATGTTTTGATTCCAGAAGGATTAAACCTAGTTTTCCCACGCCAACCTTTAGCACACATAAACCCTGCGCTTAGAACTGGCACGGTTTCATCCCCATCCACAGAAAAGACCCCACCTTTCAAACAGTTTCCCTCCCGTACATCCTCAGCAGAGGTGTCGATCTTAAAAGGAATGTAGCATTCAGAACAGGGGGATAATTTGTATACATATGACCTTTCTGTGGGAATTCCAACTCCATATAAAGAAAAGATTTCCATTTCCGGAGCATTCGGCAACCTGGATCAACAAACATAAACAAGACCATAAATATCTAAACAAAGCAAAAGATGACTAAATGAAATGAACATCAAGAATACCAAAACCCTTAAATATTAGAATTTAGAAAAACTTCTAGGATATTTCCCTTAGAAGCAAAAGATGGTATACTTCATCACAAAGTACAGAAGTAGAAGTGTTCTCTTTACACCCAAATTAAAAGTCCCTTTGGTATGAAAATTAAAATAACAAGCAATGTCACAAATTCCCAATCTCTTGTAACACGCAAATCTCACATTTGCATAAGATAAAAGACAAAAAATAGATACAAAATAAAAAAACAATAATAGTTGATATTAACACAAGAGATCAGATTCTCACTTTGTCTCCAAAGGGTTGGACCAATATTTATAATGGTCGTATTTAGGATCATCCAAATTTTCTGCGATTCCATGTGAAAAATGAGAATCCCCACGTTTCATCATTTTAGGAGCAACAAAATGCAGCAAATCCAGAAATGAACTAATAGTGTAAATCTTGTTTTCAGCGATTGCTTTAATCTCATCCAGAGCCATTTCATGATATTCTGTCCATACATCATGACATGATGTGTTTGATGATGAGAAGTCATTTTCTTTAATCGCATCCTGTAAATTGAACTCGTAGCATTAAGACCAAGTGATCCAAAAACAAACACCACTAAGTTATAGACTTAATGAGCTAAGCTGATGAAATGTGAAGATGATTTTGAACTCCATTCAAGCAGACAATAAGATTTAAATATATTGGTAACACATAAAATGACAGAGATAATTAGCGGATATACGAGAGACTCGTGAATTTTCTTTGTATATAAGAATGGTAAAGATTCAAATACTTTGTTTTAGAAATTATGCAAAGGATTATTAGAAATCCTAGCTCATATATGGAAATTAGTGAAATTCTACAAATTCTTACAACTAAACCTCCATCTCCATTTTCCATGATGATCAGAGTGAAAATCCAAGACGTGAAAAGTGAGGGAAACAAAACAAACTGAGTGGGAGAGAGAAACGAAAGTTGGAAATTGATTTCCCAATAAATTGATTTCCTGTCATTATTTCATCTTCTTCATTTAAACAGAGAAGAAAGTTGGAAACG
The DNA here is from genome assembly GCA_001185155.1 of Zostera marina. Lineage (NCBI taxonomy): Eukaryota > Viridiplantae > Streptophyta > Magnoliopsida > Alismatales > Zosteraceae > Zostera > Zostera marina. The sequence goes on from LFYR01002015.1 coordinate 606,013, forward strand.
CAAAATCTTTTTGAATATTAATATGAAAATGAAAAGCTTTGCAGATAAATTGCAGGAATTTTTAAGAAACACACAAAAAGGAAAAAGGAAAAAAAAGATGGGAGGGAAAGATATATACCCGAAAACATGTCCGTTCAATATCAGAAGAATGAATCTGCGAAGCATCTTTCCCAAAAGTTATAATCCTTCCATAATTTATATGGTTTAAAAAAGAATCAACCTTCTTTTCCACAGTATTTTCTTTGACATGTGACTCATTATTATACTGCTTCTTAGAACCACATATATAATCTTCTTCTGGACTTTGATCGAGATCACCCCAAATAGTGTCACCACCTTTTGGAATCATTGACATGATTGAATCCCAAGTACGAATCATTCTCATCGCATACTGCAAAGTTTGCAGACCAAACAGTTCAGAATCCAACACACCAGGAGCTATGGCTCTGAATCAATAAAATAAAGAATGTTAAGAAAACTAGTAAGGAGTCAAAGATATGGTTCAGTTGAAGATAACATTCCTAAAAATGTCAAAATAATTAGTCAAATATGGTGGTCCAGAAATGATTATTATATGATTTGTAGAAATCTAAGGGTTTGGTAACTATGTCTGGGAATTGGCCAAAGAAAGTGATGATTAAAATTTGCCAGAACAAAGAGCTTATGAGAATAAAGAAGCAAATAAAATTAACTTGCTGAAGTAAAAAGTAACTTTTTGAAGCTTAATATCTAAAAGATACCTGGCTACAGCAACATCCTTTGCTTCTGCAGAGAAAAGTCCAGCCACAGTTTTAGGAACACCTAGAAATGGACCACCGATATTCATGACTGCTTTAATGTGCTTTGCACACCATTCTGGACCACCACCTCCCCCCATTGGTGATGGTGCCTCAACCCACTTCATAAAATGTAAAAAATAGAGTGCTCCCATAGAGTGGGGAATAACCACCACCTTATTACCACCGTTTTTAGAAACCATCAACTCTATCCTACTTTTTATTGCACTCAAGGTCTGGTCCCGAGCCTATTCAGATTATTTTTACAGTAAACAGCAATTGCGTGAAAGAATTGTCGAATGGAAAGAATTTAGGGTTATGTAAATACCTCGGTGTTTTGAAATGAAAGTCTCCAGTCATATGCAGCCATGTACATCGTCTTCTCCTCGTAACCAATTCTTGCCAAGTTAGCAATCAGAACTGCCCACACAAAATAGCTCGGTGCAAAATAATCTGCAGCCACAAGCCCGGTTACAGGTCTGACTTTTATACCGGGTGGATCTAATCCAGTTTCATTGTCCAACGACATATGTTCAACCCAGCATAAAGGTCTGAAGAAGATTTTTTTAGAAAAGACAGTTAAAAATTAACATGCTCGCAATTGTTGCGTGGAATCAATCACAAACCATCTTAACTTCTCAAGATTAGATATCGGATAGCAACTCTTTCCATTCAAAATAAACACTGCAATAAAACCTCATACCTTTTGTAAATCTCGCCAAAAGTGCCTCCCCACAGTCTTTTCCTAAACAACCCATCGGCACACTGATGACCCTCCCAAAGTTCAAGTCCACCGGTAACGATCCCAGGAACGAAAACCACGGGATGCTTCGCAACAAGTCCTTCCTTTTTCAATTTGATCCCGGGAGGATCCGGCAAAGGCCCGTTGATCGCCTCCGCCACATACTGCGGGAAGGATGGCGGCATCGCATGGTACAAGAACATCAAGAACCACCAGAACGAACAGATCAATCCAACAAACCAGAAACAGCTGTTAAAACAATTCGTGCACCTCATCGCCTTTCTTTGCACAGCTGGAATCACGTTCTTGTTGTTGTTCTTCTTCACATCCTCCCCGTCCTCTTTGAAATCCCCGCCATCTCCCTTGGAAACCTTCCTCCGTTTCAGCATGATCATCGGAAACCCTAACTCCGGCCGCGACGGAATGAAACCCCAATGCGCTTGCAGTCGAGAGTTATCGTTCACGTGAGTAGCAATGAACTAATGATTGACAGTGATAAGTGTGGTGGTTGACACGTGGAAATCGACAGATGATCGAAAATGAACTTTAGTCAGGAAGGGTAGTTCGATTTTAGTTGGTTCGATTCTGGTGAAATTGCATTTTTAAGATAGTTTATGAGATATCTCTATTTTACCCTTGGTGTATGATCTCGAAGTTGAAATATCTCAAAATATGGCAATGAAGAAAACCAGAGTCAAATTGAACCAATGCATGCATTGTTGTGTTTGTTATGAAGTAATGAAAATACATAATATAAACCAACAAAACAGACATTAAGATATACTTACAGATATATATAGTCAGATTCTTAGAAACTGGTACTTCTCCGGCACACCGGTCAGGGCCGGACTCTTTTGTTGCTGCTGCACAATGGACACTTATATTGCTTGATGTGTTCTGCTCGAGCAGGGGTTATCTTAACACACTTTCCATGAAACCATTTCTCGCAAATGTCGCAACAGATCCAGAATTCATCAGCTGCATATCTCCCATTGCATGACCCGCATAGAGTTTCTCCTCCATGTTCTTCTTCTTCTTCTTCTTCTTCTTTATCTTCCCAGTCTAACGCTGGAGCTACTTTTTCTTGTGTTACTCTGGAAGCCAAAAGCTTATTGTGTGACATTGACTGTGAGGCACACTAATTTCCATGGAAGAACAGAAAGAAAGAAACGACAGACAAATGTTATAAACTTTTAATCATGCACAATACCTATGTTATTTGTGTGGATTATGATCAAGAATGCTTACCGCTTTTGAGTTAGATTTTGATTTGTTAGTGTTGTCGTGTGTGGCAGAAGCCTTCTGCTTTTTTCCGCTGACAATCTCAAATATAGTCGGTAGTTCACTTATCAGGCCGAAGAGGCATTTCCTGAAACAAGGTTAGTGGATTTGGTTATTTCAATTTATATAGTGGTTTCCTTTGATTCACAACCATTGAGTGTCAATCAATCATGGTGAGAAGATATAATGCAGTATAGAAAGATGACATAAATCGTAGTACCTGTCATATTTATTAAATCCAAACCTTGCACCAAAATAAGATGCAACAGCAAGGAGCCATGCATCACTATGGACAGCTACAAGACACAACCAATCTTTTTCTTGCATTCCATCTCTAGCAAAATTGATGCCCAGTACAGGTTCAGGGAGTGCTGGTGGAACTTCTTCTGCAGGCAAATTAACCTCCCACTCTTCATTGGGGTATCCATAAAGACACAAGTTTTCTTTTTCTGCAAGACCCCAAACCAAGAATTGACAATGAAATCCAATAAATCAAACTAAAACCCTAAACTAATGAATGGCGGTGTATTTCGGTATTTATGTTTTAAATTTAGAATGTGCAATTGTGCAAAGAAAACAAAAAAAGAAAGATATCATTAAATGCATAGATAAAGTCTACAGGCTTTTGAACCATCGGAAAACAGGAAATGAAGGTTATTTTAATTTAATGCACAGGTAACTGTCAATCTACTATCTCACCAATAAATTATTAATGAAGCAACAGAATAATAATAATAATAACTAGACTCAAGAAAGCTCCAAAATAAACAAGTAAAGCAACAAGAGTATAGTTTGGTACTCTAAATGAGAACATCAAAAAACCATTGAAGAAAAAAATCACCAGGATCGCATAGCCGGTAGAAATCCTCGAAATCTGCAGAAACGGAAAAAGCATAATAATCACCGAAATGACGACGTTACTATAAATGTGAAGAAAGAAACTGAAGTCGAATAGTAAGTAGTAGGAAGAAGAAGAAGAAAAAGAGGTACCAGTGGTGAGCGCTTTGATCATGCCGGTCATTCTCCCCTTGAAGTCTCGGAAGACCTCATCGACGGTCTTCGGATAGTTGACTGCTGGACCTCCATCTCCATTTTCCATGACGATCGGAGCGAAAACCCTAGACGGGAAAAAAAGTGAGGGAAACGAAACCAAACAAACTGAGTGTGAGAGAGAGAAACGTATGCTCTGGATAAAATATGGCGGGGTTTGTACTTTGTAGGGGTATATCAGTAGAACTTTTGGACCCGCTCCATTTGATAAAAAATTACCCGACAACCCGTAATACTTTAATACCAAACTTCCAAAGATATATCATATATTGATCTGTAACTCTGTAAGGGTTAGAAAATACCCGACCCGTTGAGAATATGTCCGTACCTTGGAAAAAATAACATAAAAGAGTAGCCGTGTAGGGGTATTTAGGGAAATTAATAATAGCATGGAGGTGAGTAAGGTGACAAGATCTCTCACTCAAGTTAACAATTAAACAAGCTCAAACAAAGAGCACAACTCTCGTCTTTCTACTGAAATTCTCGTGACCGCTTTTTCGTAAAATTATTTCTCTCAACTGAACTTCTCGTGATGCTTTCTCGTGAAATTATTTTTACACACTTTTCGTGATATAGAAACTCTCAGGACTTGCATGGGTCAAATGAGCACCTCAAGTAGGCTGTAAAAAAAGAAGTTAATAGTGTTATACAGAGTTTTCAATTTTCATTCAACAACTAAAATACATTGGCTGTAAAATATAACTAGAAATCTAAAATACAACATAGGCAAGGGGGAACTTTAAGGGTACCAGATTAAGTTAGGAGAATCAAAAATGAAAATATAAAATTCAACTCTTTTTCGTATAGGAGCACCCCTTTTCTTCTCTCAATAAAGCTAACAAAGAATCGCATCTAGATTACATATATATCACTAAGACACCATGTAAATTAAGATTGAATCATTGTCCCCAAAAACATAACGATTGACCGTCAGCTTTGTTCGGTATGGAAGATGAAATTAACTCGCTCCAATGATGATGTGATGGTATTTGTTATGGTCTGTGCTGGTTTGGAAGCCAGGAACAAAATCGGAAAAGAAACGCACTAGTGCAGTAAGGCGCTTGAAGTTGTTGTCGGACAATGCAGCTTCGAGATATATGGATGGTTCAGTGATGATAACCTGTAATTTTATGAAACAAATATACCATCAGGCATGTCGCATGAGCATGTAAGTCATATATCTATAGTCTATACAATAAAAATCTGAGTTGTGTGCCCTGTAAAGTGTAATATATAGCATATATATAATAAATTATCCTATGGTACATTTGTAATTTTGTATATTTGTATGAGTATTTATAAAATATAGATTAAAAAAAATTAAAACTCTATAAATTAACTATTAACGATTCAACATTCAAGTATTGAACATATTTTAAAAAATAATCTAACTAGGAATGGAGTTCAAATAAGATCAAGTTCACTGTAAAGGAATTTTAGAACAATGGATTTTTTATTTGAGAATGTTTGGAATAAAGCAACATTATTATGGCTAACTCTGAACAAGCTGAAATGAGAAAAATCACTGATCCAACATTCTGGTAGGGTTAATTAACTAACCATACTAGTACTAGACATAAAGAATTTTCAATCGATAGAAATTAAAAATAAGAATGAACAAGAATTACTAATCATAAACAAGAAAGATATTAACAAGCATATTAAACATAATCTATTTCCATTGACTGCAAGTTTGGATTTAAAAAAATTAGATTTTTTTTGATGAATCAAAGCTTTCAATACTGAAAATAAAGTAGGGCAATGTCCAAGATTACAAATGTAGGAAAATGCAAATACATAAAATGTAAAAACACTGTCACTTTCTTATACAGTTGTGACCATGGCTAACTAGCCAAGGACTGGTGTCTCAAGAGGTTGGACTCCCATAAACATATGGCTTGAGATTCGAACTGTGTAAGATTGAACTTCTTATAGGTTATGGCATCATGAGCAATGCTCACACCCCTGATGATTTCTCACATGACAATTTCTGGAGTCCTCAAGGTATGTTGTTTTAGTCTTATGTTCCTTTCACACCATATGTGCCAAGATAGGAATGCTAATATTAGCCAGTGTATACCCCAACAACTGGCTTTGTGCGTGAATTTTTGTATTGTTTCCATAATGTCCCCCCCCCCATTCTAATGTCTAATTGTCTACTGAGGATGAGGGAGGGCTCTGACCCCTGAGTGTCTATATGACATTATTAAAGCAACTAGTGGAATCTAGTAGAAGATGTTTGGAGTATTGGCAGTTAAAGAAGAGATGATGTGATGTCTCTTCCTCCTGCCCACATAGGGGACAGGTTGTTTGTAAATTGATGTCCCATCCTTGGAGCCTAGTAAGGATGTTAATACTTTTGACTTTAATTCTTCACAAAAACATAGAGAATTTAGGGGGAATTTTGAACCAGATCCCAGAGTTTAACTCTTGTATGATACCTTTGGGTCTTAGTGTTTCAGAGTGTTTGGAGGGGGCAATTTGTGAAATCCTATAGTTGCTTAGACAGACAATACTTTTGACTTTAATTATCCACAGAAACATGGAGAATTTAGGGGGTATTTTGGACCAGATCCCAGAGTTTAACTCTTGTATGATATCTTTGGGTCTTAGTGTTTCAGAGAGTTTGGAGGGGGCAATTTGTGAAATCCTATAGTTGCTTAGACAAACAATACTTTTGACCTTAATTCTCCACAGAAACATAGAGAATTTAGGGTGTATTTTGAACCAGATCCCAGAGTTTAGCTCTTGTATGATACCTTTGGGTCTTAGTGTTTCAGAGTGTTTGAACGAGGCAATTTATGAAATGCTATAGTTGTTTAGACAAACAATACATTTCTCTATTATATTTCTATGAGAGTCCAAGGTGGGTCTTCTCTGTATTTCCTTGATGCTTCTTCCCTTAATATATCTAATTTTAACCTAATCTGCTAATATGAGGTGTTTGGGCTCCACATTTTCTCTACTCTTTTCACCAATACTGTAAAAATAATTAGATTTTTTTATAAGATTAAAATTTCATTAGATATGAAATAATTAGATTGTTTCTGTGAAAAACACAAAGCAGACCAATGTAGCAAAAGATCCAACATCACACTCGGCAGACCTACCTTATTTTTCTTTGCATAATTAAGGGCCTGAAGATGGTATCCATGTTCAGTCAAGACCTGAACATATTCATGATGCAACAATAGATGTCGGAGCATGTCCATACCCAGCTTTAAAGATTGCTTGTGACCTGTTTCAATGAGCTGAAAGGCAACTTCTTTTGAGGGCTCTAAAATCTGTGCAAAAATTATTTCGTTAATTTTAAGATGGGCAATGGAAATGGAAAAAGACTTCATGCGGGAGAAGAAAATATATTTTAGTTCTAACTATATTCCTATATGTAATAAATAATTACGGATTGATCTGAAAACGATGATAGAATGCCCCTTCATCCTTTATATGGTTAGATAGCAATCATTACAAGATGAAATATTTTATCATATGCAAAATTATAAAGAAACAGTTTGAACAAACCTTGTTGGTAACAAACATTCCAAGTTCTGCAAAGCGGTCACTAGAAGCAAGCAGCTTTATTGTCATCACATAGATATTCTGTGGAACCTTGAGTTTTTCCAAAGAAAAACTGCAAGCAAAAGCGAAAAATGCATCAAATTTATAAATGTAACTGCAATAATATTAAACTGCATCCTGATTTGTATGTATACATTAAGAACAGAACATCATTTTACATTTTTTTCTAAAGTAAATCTAGTCGGTGAAAACAAGATTCCTCATAAAAAATTTAACCACCTTCATTTGTTATTTTAATTGAAATGAGGTCAAACATATAAGAATAAATTATTGCCATGATAAGAAAGGAATAGGGTGTATGGAAGATAACAAATTCCCACATCCATCCTCACTAGCTCTGACATATTACGTGACATCACAGAGGCTTGCCAAAAAATCCATACATCATCCCCCTTCATGGGGCCTACACTGGAATATAATAAACTAAAATACACGATCTGACCCGAGAGGCACTCACTTGGCACTAAAATACACTCCATGAGGCATTCACTTGGCATATCTGGTCCGAGATGAACAGAAAGCTAAAATAGCATACACCAATGCCTCCTTCAAGTAGATAATTCAGAGTTTCAGTTTTTCTTATAGAGCTTGATAACTATAAGAAAAGTTGTGGCTCCCAATTTGAGGAGACCACAATGCAAGTGTGGGAAACCTACCTCCTGAGGCAACACACTTAGTTACATGATCACTAAGCATTACAGAAACATAGGAGAGAGAGAGACGATGTGGTTCAATCCATCTCCCTTATTTACCTTTTTCTTTTTCAGTATGTAATCCGGGGTACTCCCTTTTATTTTATGAATGAAAAGCTTTAATATTTACAAAAGAAAAAGTCTACCTTTGTAGAAATACTATGATAACCGCAATCAAATATGAAGGATCCCCTGTCATGGCTTCCTCAACAAGAGATAAGATGAAATAGTAAACTTCGTATGGTGAAATTGATACAGAAGTGGCAGAAGAATCTTTAAGGTTAAGAAGAGTAGAAGCTAATGAATTGCCACTTTGCTGGCTATTTTGAGTAATTTCTGAATGTGACTGGGCCTGACTACTATCTGAACCATACTTTATACCAAGTGAGTTTGTCACTATCTCAGAACTCACACTTGAACCAATGGAATTATAAGATGCTTGCTTAACATTACAATCTTCTGAGATAGATTTTTTTTGCTCCAGTTTGGTAGTTTCATCTGAGTTTGAATCAGAGCATACAGGTTGACTGTTAGTAGTAGATGCTAAATTAATGTCAATCGATTGATCGGATTCTATATTTCCGTACTTATGTGAGGAGCTTCCAACTTGGTTTTGTTTTTCATCTGTTAACCGTCCTTGTGTTTCAACAATACTCTCTGAAACATTACCAGTTGTATAAGAAACCGGATTATCTGAAAATATCCTGGCACCACCTCTCTGACTCGCATTCTGGAATTTTATATCCTTAGAGTAAGAAACAACTAGAGCATTTATTGTTGTAGCAATAGACGAAATAGGTCTTCTTTCTAGAATGATACTACGCATCATTGCCAGACAAAGTTGTTTCACCTGACATTAATTCCCAACAAAATGGATAAATTATTAGTAAATAAGGTTTTAAATAAATATATTACAGAAAAGTCAATAAAATAATAAAATTGCAACCTTCGATGGTTCAGACCTTCGCCGCTGCAAAAACTCAAAGACAGAATGTATTTCCGAACTACAGGCAGAGATTGCCTGAATTAAAATATAAAAAAATCTCATATCAAATTTATATGCAGTTGTTTATAATATCTTGACTCACGGAAAAAAATACATTAAAAAATACAAAATATTAAATAACTCACTTCTAAGTCCAATTGAATCTTCCATATCAAACCATGATCGGCATCACATATAAGGTCAGGCACCAGAAACCTCCAGCTATCACCAAATATACTACCTTCGTATGCACTCAATGAATTAGGTACAACATCTGTAGTTTGCCTTGTATTAAGTTGAGAAGAAGAAGGAATCCCTCTGATAGTACCTCTAACTAACAGAGGAAGTGGAGCTGATATCGGTGACAGCGAATCGAAAAATATGTCATACAATATTACAACTTTAGCATCCACTTGATGTACAAGAAGAACATTATCAACAACACTAACAGCGATTCTAGTTGAATAAACTGGAAAACGTCCCTGTAGTCGAAATGGGTTAATAGAATAAAAAATGTTTACAAATTACATCTACAGATTAAAAAAAATGCTTTATTACTACAATTTTATTATATAGAATATAGAACTATAGATATACAAGTCACGATATCATAATAATGTAAAAATATGACACAGATCTTGTGTGTAATCAACGCAGTGCTAGTCATTGCCTCGTTGTTACAAAGCATAACTAAAAACGTGCATGCAAAATTCGATGCTTAGGAAAGGCATGTGGGGAAAAAGCTTACAAACAACTCAAAATAAAAAAATTATATGCGAAGATTTTCTGTTCCTCCCTCTCCTTGCTTGATCTTGGAGTGTTCTATTGAACTGGATAAAAGTGATTTTGATGAAACTATAAACATCTGTCACCTAAGGCACCTAGCTGAGAATGTTTTAAATTTTTAATGCGGTATTTCTCCAAAGTCTTTATCCACCATCATGAAAGTCCAGTGAAATTGTTGATCAATTGCTCATTTCCTATGCTAGCACATTTGAATTGATTCCAAGACCCAGACAAAAGGGATACTAATAGTATCAATATATCATACATACCCTTGCACAAGAAACTGTCATTGCAGCCAATGCTCTAATTCGCTACCTATAGAAAGAGGAATTGTAAATTAAAAAGATGGACAGATCCACGGATTGGTATACTGAGTTTCCTTCTCAATAAATAATAAGGCTAATTTCTCAACTCTCATGCACTGGCTCTGTTAGTGAGAATCATTTGGGACCATAATGATCCATGATCATGTTCCTCCTGTCCTAGGGAAATGTATTATGAGAACGTTCTATGAAGAGGAGTTGGGAATACACTAAGTTCAGTTCAAAATTCATGTAATTTTGTATTGTTTGATAACGAAATTTATCTGATTTAAAAAAAATGGTAGAAGAACATCAAGAAACACTAAAGACCTGAGAATACATACAATTATAAAATGGTGCATTATATTTTTTATAAATTACACTAAAACGTCATACACTCATACAATAAGAATTTGTAATGTGTAAATTATATAAATATATCCTACTGTTTTGTTTGTGACCTTTTAAAAATTATTATGTCCGACCACTGAAAATTGGCTTAAGATCATGCCAGTAAAAATAGAGTAAGTAATACATTAAAATACAGATGGCGATGATAGAAAAAATGAATCTGAATTATCAGATGATTCATTTTGAATGACCAATTTAGAAATTAGAAGCAATATTGAAAAAATCAATGGATGTTAAATGTTTATAACTTTATATATTATAAAGCATGCTGCAACATACATAATGCCATGTTCATTCCTTTTTATAAAATGGCCTGAATGGGTATTCCAGAAAAGGGAAAATGTAAGCTTTAATATCCTATAATAAGTTTATATTAAAAATAGCTATATTCAGCAATCATTGCTTACAGAAATATCCATGTTGATTAAAAAATATTCGGCAACCATTACTTACACTTAGTATCACAGTATCACTATCACATACCTGATGTACAATTGCATCACGGTAAAATCTGTAGATGTGCAGATGCATATCAACCCTATCAAACTGAAGGCAATATATTCTCCCATAGCTGTGAATGTAAAAAGAGATCATCAAATGAACCCAGAAATGTTTACAACATCTTGAGATAAATATAAATTGAGTTTTTTTTAAATGCAATAAATTTAATTAATTATTATTTATTAGTAATGGCGAACTGAATTTTATAAGATGTGTCTGCAATTTTGGAATTGATAACTGTAAAGAATAAAAACCAAAATGTCCATGTCAGATTGACAACAGTGTTTGGAAATTATATTTACCATTGACTCATTGAGATATTAGTGAATAGTGATTGATACAAAAACCAAACAGCGAAAAATTAATATAAAAGAAGAAAAAAATACGAGCAAAGAAACTAGGAAAACAACATACATTGTGACAATATTTACGTCTTCAGAGGAAAGAACCGGTTTATGGTTTGCTTCAGATATTAACATTTTTATTTCAAACTTTGGCAAGCAAACAATCCCTACACACGAGAACTGGAAATACAAAAAATATAATATGAGGATTGAGGGGTGAAAATTCGATAGTACATAAAATAAAATTGATAACACGTTGAACCTCCATAAAAAAGAACCTGCATAAATTAAATTGAATAACTAACCATTCCAAGTTCATAACATAAAGTTTTTAGCAAAATGACTCAAAAATCCAATGTTGGAATCTCTACTCCTATAATATGATTTTGAATGAGTCGATTTGGTTAGAATCTAATGTTATTTCTTTAGTTTTGTGTAATCTACTAATCTTCGTTCTATATAAGAGACAGTTTACTGTTTACATATTAAATAACAAATGGACAATGGGTTTTAAAGTTTCCATTTATGCATCTAATGATATAAACTATAAAGATCTTGGGACGCTGAAAAATAATCTAATTACCATCAGCAATTGCTTGTTTTGACTTTTTTTTTTGCAAATATTAAATATTTTTCATTAAATGAAATGAAGGACAGTCCCCTGGAGTTACAAATAGAAAGATATAAAATAGAATTGTTTTGACATTGCTGAGCATGGTAGACAGACTGAGCATTTTTCTTAAAGAAGAAAAAAAATATTATATTATAATCTGTTTAGAATATATAACCTCGCTCATTGACGATTACAAATAGATGAATTAATTATAAAAGATTAACACATGTATTGTTTCAGATATGAATTTTCAAGATTATATTTCAGATGTGCAGTATTTGACTGATTTCAATAAGAAGCATATGGTATATACAAATTTAAAAACCAAACAACATAATAAGCCTGTAGGAGTGCATAGAGCCAACAGTTGTACCTGAAAACCAGAAAAGATTTTGCATTGCATTCCAGAAGCAAGAAGAACCATCCGACTTTCATGAGTGTGAACATACCAGCTCACATTTAGTCTTTTTGTTTCAACCAACCGGAGTCGATTGAATCCATGTTCGTAGATAAGCAATTCTAGCCCACTACAAATGATCCCAAAGTCATGAAATAAGAATCAGAGAAAAGTTGAGCAACAAAAAAATAATAATTCACATTTAGCGGAATATGCACGTCAATGGATATAAGATGTATATGTACAAACGGTCACACATACAAGATAAATCTTTAACAAAAGTCTAATATAAATGCAAATTATGGCTGAACCACTGCCTGTTTCCTTTTGTTCTTGATCTTTTTTATGACTATAATAATATTTCATTTGTACATTGCAATTCAATTTTAAATCTGTCAATCTTAAATTTTAATTAATGTGATAAAATTCTATTATACGCACCATGTTTTTATCAATACAAAATCACATGTTGGGCAGTCTGTCCAAAAGAATCCCAAAATATTCTCAGATTCTGGTTTGTATATTTGAATAAATGTATCACCGGTTTCTCTATTTCTGAACTCAACCTCGTGATTAGATCGTTGGATTGCTATAACTTTTTTATCTAAAGAATAGCGGATAAAGAGAACTGGTCCTTCACCAATAGAATCAGAACAAGGAGGTTCTGATTGATTCACTGAACCCATTTTCCATGACAAAACCTGCAAAAGGAAACATGTAAATGAAGGCATTTTCAAGAAATAATGTGGCAAGAAAAAAATCACATACAACATAAATATTATGACAGGAAAATAAGAGAAATATTTTGAGTATTATCTAAACTCATGTAGTCATGTTACCTGACCAGATGTTGGAGAGAGGATTAATTTGTTCCCGTCATCATAATATAGTCCCTGTGTTTCAGGGATGTTGCATCGAAGAGGTGGATGCTGAATATAAACATGAGAAAGAGCCCTGGATCCATTCAAACTGACTCTCTGTTCACCAGCCGCCATTCTAAGTATGTTTCTGAATTGACGGAAGTTAATATATAGAATATCAGTGAAAGTAAATGCCTTAATATGCAAGTAAAAAAAAATCTTATGAGTATAGTAGCACAGAGCCATAGAAAAAGTATACAAAAAAGAAGTAATGGAAAAATGAAACTAATGCATTTCACAGGAAAAAAAATCTTCTCATACACACAAATACACAATTATCCCTGCCCCTCCGCTTGGTGAAGAAGCAAAAAGAGCTCACTCGGGGTTTTGCTCCCCACCCCTCAGCTTGAAAGCACACTATAGGAAGATCATAGATTTGGGGCTTCAAAAATGAAGGGAGTGAACTAATAGTAAAAGTAAGTAGGTAAACTCTAGTGTTGGGGGTAATTAACCTAGTCCAAAGCCTAGGGTTTGGGGGGAGCTGTGGTTTAAGAATCAATCAATTGCCAGTGTGGTTTTTATCAAAAAAAAACAAATACACAATTATTTCAAAATATCATGCAACAGTAGTCAGTACCAGATGAAAAAAATCACGATAAAATCTCCTCGCACTGGCACCTGAAACAGTAGTATATCCGTATATCCAATTTATGCCTTCTTTCGGAGCTTTAAAGCACACAAAAAAAAAACGATTACAATTGAGTTAATAAAGGAAGACGATATCTGAAATACAATCAAGCACAAACTGTAAATCAAAAAAATAATTTCAATTCATACCGTATTCTGCATGCAAGTCTTCAGGGCAACAAATTCCTTCAAGCACATATTGTGTTCAATCTCTGGGACCTTGGAAGCAATGCATTTCCCGTACTCCTTTGTCTACGTAGCACAAAATCAAAACCTTGAGAATTGATCCATATAAGAAGATGCAACTAGATGCATAATGAATTAACAAATTCACACTATTTTCACCTCAACTGAGATTTTCTAAAGGTACAAACAACATAATCTTACCTGAATCGAACAATTAAGCAGAACGCGACTGAGTGCAGTAGGCGTCTTTCTTTCTTTCATCAGCCGAAGAATCCCTTCTTCCTAGCCTGATACCACATAAATCGGTGAGAAGAGATAAGAAGTGGTAGTCGGTAGGTACCTAATCTAAAGCGTACACCTACGCGTAATAATTAACCCACCGTCCATCCAACCAATCCCCTCAGGGTCTCACCTTCTAAAATCAGTATGATGACGGAGACGATTCCGTCGATTATTCCTTGACGGTGATTTGAGCGGAGAAGTGCGATCGGAAACTATCTTGTCGACGACTCGCCGGTGGTGAAGAAAGATCCACAACTAACAAATTAACCCTTTGTATTTTCGTTTTTTTCATGTGTATTTGACATTTTTGACTTTCCCACTCACCCTTTGGGTTTAAAATCTCGCAGGCCCAACTTAAGAGTTATGGACCTATTTGAGCTTTTTCTACATGGGCCAGAATATTTTTACAAATAGGAAGATTTACCTACCTACTGATATACTAGTTTTTTATTATTATTATAAAAAGGTATAAAATATCAATAGAGATGAGATTCCCAGTATCCGTGCCTGATACCCGTATCGTCGGGGAGTAGAGTCCTCGATTCAGATAATATCGAAGTAAATTATATTTAAACCTTATATAATATAATTTATATTTATATAAAACCTATGGGCTCGATTGATTTTGACCCATGACTTTTTACTAATGGTAAAAAAATTGATGACGTTGAAAAAATTAAAGATTAATTATTAACGATATATTTTTGTTAATTATTATCTATTTATATTTGGCTGTTTAATTTTTAATTATTTAAATTATTTACATTTGGATTATAATTTTAGACTTGACTTTTTAATTCAGTATTTTAAGATAAATAAAAAATCAATAATTTGTTCGGATATCCCGTCCGTCCATCCCCGGTCTCTCGAGATTAAAATAAACGGTTGTGATTTAATTAAAATGATATGCTAATTGAGTTTGTTACCATTTGGAGACATCTATGATGAAAGTATGGGAGACCAACCTTCTAAGACAACGTATCTAATTACTATATAATTAAACTATATAAGTAAGAGAAAGAGCCAATAAGTTTTTTATTTATTTTTTTTACTTTTGTTGTTATTTGTATACTCTATTAAAAAAAGTGTAAACCCTAATTTGAAGTGCAGACGCTGGAGAAATTCAGAAGAAAAAAAACTAATCGATTATCGTCATTACAAAATCGTTATTATTACAAATGCAAATCCAAACTAAAGTGGTGATCTTTGACTGCGGATGTTTTTGGATCGTAAGCGAAGGGATGAATCTGTGGAGGAGGAAGAGGAGATAAGGTAGACGGTGCAGGAGAATCAGTGAGAGCAGTAGTTCCAGCACCGGCTCCAAACAACGGTAAAGCACTCATGGAACGATTTCGATGTAACGGAATTTGGATCTCCCTGCTACCTTGAGTTGGTATCGGCGATCTCCACAGTCCCGTCGGGTTTCCATTCATAGGCTGGAGAGGAGAAAGCGTTGAGCCAGAACCACCGTATAATCGAGGCAGCACTGTGTAATTCCTCGACCCAAAAGTACTGGCGCCGCTCATATCGCCGCCTCTCCAAGGAGAATAGTAAGGCGTGGAATGAAAGTCAAAGGCATGATCGATGGAGAATCTCGACGATGGTGGAGAAGAGAGTATCGGTCCTACCGGACCGACGCTCCGGTGGTAGTTATTGGCGAAACTTTTCAAATGAGCTTCTGTAATAACCTTATGATGGTACTGGTTATGAGAGGCAGCAGCTAAAGCCGTCTGTAGATGAGCTCTTTTCGCGTTCTGCCTCTCCCTTTTATGAGCATTTTGGTGCCCCCCAAGAGCCTGCGACGTTGGAAAATTCCGTCGACAATAGTGACACTCGAATTTCCTACTATTCTCCTCACTCGCCGCCCTCGTCCTCGCTCCACCACCACCACCAGAATAAGCAGAAGCAGTCTTCTCAATAGTACCCTCCTTGGAATCTATCTGTTGGCCGAAGATACGAATGCCACTCGAGTAGTAATCCTCAGATTCACTCTTCTCCTTCTCTTTATCCATCGCCGGAGGAGGACGAATGAATGGAAGCTGAGAGAAAGCATCCACGCTTATAAAATCCCGAGTTTCTGCTCTCTCAGTCATCTCAACACCAGGAAGAAGGTAAATAGGTAGAAAGAATGATGTATATATATGATTGAAGAAAAATCTAAAGAGAGTGATTTGATTGATGATGATGGATGACACTGACATAGTTGCTGCGAGCTGCAGCATTTAGTGATGTACCCTAATCTGCAGTTTGAAATTGGATTCCATTACCGATCTGAACCGAACTTAACCTGGTTTTAAAAGAGTTTTAACTGAGTTACTGGCGAGCTGGAGTGTTTCAGATGGTGGGTCTCTCTCCCTGCAATCTGCATGTGTGTGTCTCCAAGTTCTTTAATGCAGCCATCTTTCATCATCATCATGAGTTCACTAAAATCTAGATTAACTGAATGTGTTGTACTATTTACCCAATTCCCAACCACTGATCACTGATCAGTGAACCAGTGATCACCGGCCGGTCAGTCAAGTCAGTCAATCGGGTACTGGTCAAATCCTGCATGCATGTGATTGCATCCAGCATCTATCTGTCTCCGTGTTTTTAGCCTTTCCGAGACTCTGCGCTCCAAAAAAAATGCATGCATGCATGCATTCTGCATGGAACAGTAAATATTTAGCAGTTAATTACGACTTAACCACTTAATTGAAACCCAATTACTTTGTTTGAATCTAATATTTGGGATCGGGACGGATGGCGCCAATTGAATGAAGTGGTCCGTTTTTTCACGGTCGGGACCAAAATCCAGGTTCACTCTCGATCGCTTGTCAGACTTTAATTTATCGACACTTAGTAGGCCAACTTAACCCATCAATCGAGTGGTCCATATATAGAGATAATTAGAGAGAGTCGTCGTCGATCGTCGATCTAGACGGAAATGGTGAGGTGTCATTGGCTAGCTAGCTTCGATTAGTTTAAATAATAACTGTCATTATTAAAATGGTTAGACTATTGAAGTTTTGAGGTTCGAGTTTCTCTGTATACATTTTAATTTTTATTTACTTATGTATCATTTAACTTATAAAAAAAAACGTTTAATAACTTCAAATTATACTATTTAGACATGTTAGGGTATCATGTACCACTTAAGGTTTAATCCATCAAAAGACCGTCAGAAAATCATCATGTCCGTCATTGATAATCCGTCAACTATTATTTTATCTTATTTTTCACAAAAAAAATAATAAATGACGAAAATCTGTCAGTAAATAAACCCATTTTTTTTGAATTAAAACTATCTGATAATTAATATATCAAAACAAAAAAATAGGTGTGATCACATGCGATCCACCCCACACCTTCTGCATTGATCTTACGATCGTTTAAACCTTTAGCAACCTTTGAGGACTGACTCGATATTACTAAAACGAACTATGTCTTATCGTTCTCGCGTAGTGAGTCTTGGACAATGGAAGGTGAAAAAACCTCGGTGTGCTCCTGACATCTTTCCTAGAGTAAATAAACGTACCCAGTATATCATTCGTTATTGATCAGATTTATTTCGAAATGGGCTCGACAAATTAAATTATAGTATTAACTCATGATTAACCAAATTTCATTAATCAAACTAACATCATTAAATAACTAGTTACCAAGCTTATATTTTCTAATAAGGTTCTATTTATGGTGTCAAACGAGCCGAACTTTTGCTTATAGAGTCAGGCTCGAGCTCGACTCGTTAAGAAATTAGTCAGGCTCAGGTTCGGCTCGTTTTAAGAATTGTCGTCTGACTCGAATTAAAATAAATAATTATTTGGAAACACGAGGGATCGAATTTATATATGATATCTCAAATACTAAACAAACCTTTTACCAACTATGATACACCTCTATTTTTTCTAAATATAATATTTTTTTAGTTTTTTATACTACTTACCGAGTCGAGCTTGACATGTCTAAGCTCGAGCTCGGCTTGTTAAGCTAAACAAGCCGAACTCGTTGAGCCGAGCTTTATTTGACACCCTAGTTCTGTCTAATTGAGTGAGGTTCGGTGAGGTTTTCTAATCTGATCGGTCAAAAATCATGTATGATAAAGTCTCATATTAAGTAATAGAGTCCAGAGTTTAAAAATCGTTGTGTACGTATTTTTATTAAATTTTTATTGCGATTTAACTGATAATATATTATATGACTCTGATACATCATTCGAAAGTAGATATTTTTACATCATATAAAAAGAAATCCTTAATTATCGATCAAATGTATACAAATTAAAGTCAATTTGTGCGCTCTAGAAATCAAGACTTTAATACGACTGAATTGAAAACCAGTTTTATAACGACCGGTATGAACGTGATAGATAGAAGACATACCGACCGTAATAGAAATTTGAGGTTAAGTTTGCAATATTTCCCAAATCTAATACAAGTTTGGTTGTCACTAGGGTGTCAAACGAGCCGAGTCGAGCTTTTGCTTATTATAGAGCCGAGCTCAGGCTCGGCTCGATCAAATGTATACAAATTAAAGTCAATTTGTGCACTCTAGAAATCAAGACTTTAATTAATATGACTGAATTGAAAACCAGTTTTATAACGACCGGTATGAACGTGATAGATAGAAGACAAACCGACCGTAATAGAAATTTGAGGTTCAATCTGCAATATTCCCCAAATCTAATACAAGTTTGGTTATCACTAGGGTGTCAAACGAGCCGAGCCGAGCTTTTGCTTATAGAGCCGGGCTCGGGCGGGCTCGGGCTCGACTCGTTAAGATATCATTTGGGCTCGGGCTCGAGAATTAAAACAATTTTTTTCTTAGATACATGAAAAATTGAACCGGGACCTTTCACATGCGTTTTACCATGCTACACCTCCATTTTCTCTAAATTTAATATTTTTTTAATTTTTTATACTTCCTAAGTTCGAATTAAAAGAAATAATTATTTGGAGACATGGAGGATTGAACCAATGATCTCTCAAATACTAAATAAACCTTTTACCAACTATACTACACATCTATTCTCTATAAATTTAATATTTTTTTAATTATTCATACTTACAAACGAGCCCTCACGAGCTTAACGAGCTTGAGCCTCGGGCTTGGGCTTGACTCGTTGGGCTCACGAGCCCGAACCTGAGCCCTCACGAGCTTAACGAGCTTGAGCCTCGGGCTTGGGCTCGGCTCGTTGGGCTCACGAGCCCGAACCTGAGCCCGAGCCCGAGCTTTATTTGACACCCTAGTTGTCTCGTTTTCAAATGAAAATAAAAATAAATGTATATAATTAAAATGAAAATATCGTCTCGTTCTCGTAGAATCTTTTGAAAGTGCAAAATTAAATGCCAAGTGTACAGTCAGATCCATCTAATATTCTACTAATACTTTCATCCGACAATTAAACAGATTAGTTATCTTTTCCATCTGTGTTCTCTTATCTACTTTCTTTATTCCTTTGATTCCACCTTGAAAAAGGCGTCAATGGTCGGCGCACCGTGGCAAGTCTCTATTGGCTGGAGATTCTCTTCAATCCCAAGCAAAGTGATCGATCAATGTATAATTATTTATCCATTCTTCATCGATCTCATGCATCGATCCTATATAAACCGTCGATGATCCATCATAGATACCAATTACCAATACTCAATCATGGCTGACCAATATTCACCACCACCACCATCGCCGCCGCTCCACCTTCTCTTTTTCCTTTCCACACTCTTGCTGTTATTGGGCATGTCGTGGTACTTGAGCTACGAGTCAGTGGTGGAGAGCTTATTCGATAAGCTTAAGGTGACGGTTATGTTGCTGCCTGTAGTGTTGCTTCTAGCTTTTCATGTGCTTCGAGATAACGAATGGGTGTCGTTTATCGGAACGTTTGGCGACAAGGTTTATCAGTCGTCGGGTCATTCTACTGGGGGTGGAGGGTCGCCGTGGGGCGTCGCCATGGTGCTTGTGCTTCTGATTGTCATGGTCTCTTACAAGAGTTCATTTCAGGATAGATGGTTCCCGCTCATCAGTCGATGATGCCGAATCAGTAGTTAATTATGAATTAAGTATGTTTTCTTGTAGTGAAAATTATTAGTTAATTATCAAGTATAACGTTTTTTTTAAGAGGTTGATGTTTATGAACTTTCTTTTACCTATCGGGCCGGGTCAGGATTGGACCGAACGGGCCAGACAAGTTATTTTATTCACGGTAATTAAACTTTAATAATTTAAACAAAATATTTGAATAAGCCAAATTTCAATGTATTAATTAATTATTTATGTGTTACAAAACAAAACAAAACAAATGTTTAATAATTAAATAGGGTCTGATTGCCCAAATCGAATTTTTAGACATAGAGATAGTAACGGGTACGGGTATAGGGACAGGGCGAACGTGAATGGAGTATATCCTTATCCTCAAATTCATCCCAAAAAATATGACTACGGCCAAACGGCACAAAAGAAAAAGGATTTAAGATTCCCTCTGTTTGGTGATTTATTATCTATTAATTACGACATATTTGTATTTTTAAATTCGGTTAGGAAACTGTAATAGAGAACTGCATATCTAGACTAGGTCAGAATTCAAAATGAATTACGACTCATCAAAAGATATAGAAGGTAATTTGAGTTAATGAAGTGATCCAAAAATCACATCCATAGAAAATTTTATCTCCTAAGATATGGTCTTTCTTTTGCAGTAGAAACGATATGTGAAATCATTTACGAGTAATGGACCGAAAGATGATGACAGAGTTTTCCCTTGGAAAAGGAAAAAAAGGTCATGGAGCACACCAAGGTTTTTACACTCCCCATTGTCTTAGGCCCACTACGTAAGAACGATGAAGCATAGATCGTTTAGGAAACATTGAGTCAGTTCCCCAAACGATCGTAAGATCACGTGGCTGGATCAATGCGGAGGGCGTGAGGTGGGTCGCATGTGATCACTTCTTTTTTGTTGTTTTAAAATTTATATATTACCAGATAGTTTTAACTCAAAAAAATTGGTGTAACAGAAAATCATTTTTCAGGGTAAAATCTTGCTCTGGCCGGTCATGTTCTCACCTTTATTTAGTATCTAGCATAATAAGGCTAAGACAATTAATGAGAAGGTGAAAAAACCTTATTGTACTCTTGACATCTTTTTTTTCCTTAAGAAAAACCCTTCCATTATCTTGGATCTACCGCTCATAAGTGACTTGTCACACTGTTGAAATTATCTTAACCCTATAAATTGAAATTTAATTATAGGTTATTAAGAATATGCCTGAGCCTGACCATGAGTTGGAATATAATATTGTCACCTATACAAGAATCCAAACCAATATATAAAATTTGGATAAATAAAGACATCTATAAATGCATGAATGATAATGTAGATTAATATTGACATGATGTTTATTAGTTAACTGTCACTATTAAAATGACTAAGTTGAAGGTATAATGTTCGAGTTTTAGTGTATGTATTTTTATTTACTTATGTATCATTAGGGCTGTCCTGGACGTCCGGGTTCGGGTCTGGGACTGATTTTGGACCCATTAAAGGGTTTGAACCCAGTCAACTAGTGGTTTGGGTCCGGGTTCAAATTAGCCAAACCCGACTAGACTCGGATATTATAAATGTTAGATAAATATTTTATAATATATTAGTAAGTTAGGGTTTAAATATAAATAATTTAATATATATTTTATAATATATTAGTAACTTAAAGGTCAAATATAAATACTTAACATGCTATTATTGACCTAATTAACATGCTATTTTTATTTTACGTTTATTAATTTTACTAAAATTTATTAACTATTTTTTGATTTTTTTAGGTAAATAAAGAAAATCATTTTTTGGACCCGAACCAGAACCGGAATTTTTTATGGTCTGGATCCAGACATTTCCCTCCTGGACCCGGATCCGGGCTAACTTCATGGGTTCTGGTCCATGTCAGCCAGTCCAGACCCGGGACAACTTCATGGGTCCGGGTCCAAGTCAGTCAGCCCAGACTTGGACCAACTTCATGGGTCCGGGTCCATGTCAGCCAGTCCAGACTCGGACCAACTTCATGGGTCCGGGGCTAAGTCAGCCAGCCTTGACCCGAGTCAACTTCATGGTTCCGGTCCGAATCAGTCACCCGGTCTATTTACAACCCTATATATCAGGTACTTTATCAAAAATAAATAAAAATATCATTTTTTCATATAGACAGTAGCTTTCGAACACTTAAAAATAGTCTCTATAATTGGATATTAGTGTAGATTGATGTTGACATGATGTTTGTGCAAGACAGCTAGATTAATTCAAACAGTAATTACTGAAATTTTCGATGGTTTGGAGTTCTAGTCCTATTTAAGATATACACTACACAAGAAGAAAAAGAACAAGGAAGAAGATGAATACAGATGAATATCTTTTCCTCGGTTTCATCGCCATCCCCATCTTGTTTCTCCTCCTGAAAATCAAACTCAACAAAAATAAAAGTGGTCTTAGATCACACCCAATTGTAGGGACTCTCCCAGATTTCATCAAGAACAAACACCGTTTGCTTGAATGGACCACTGAAATCCTCTCATCAGCAACACCTGCACAAACCATGGTTCTACATGTTCCGATAATCCAGACTGTCCAGATCCTAACATCGAATCCTCTAAACGTGGAGCATATATTGAAGACCAACTCCAAAAATTACCCAAAAGGGGAGCTCAATCATTTCAAGGTGAGAGATTTTCTTGGCGATGGCATCTTCAATTCCGACGGCGAGAACTGGCACTTCCAACGCAAGATGGCAAGTTTGGAGTTCAACAAACGATCTTTACGGAATTTCATCATGGAGATCGTTCGATTTCAGATACTCCACAGATTGATTCCGGTACTTGATGCAGCTGTTGAGAAAGGAACGATTTTGGATTTGCAAGACGTTCTCCAAAGATTTGCCTTCGATAACATTTGCAAATTGGCGTTCAACGTCGATACAGGTGAAAATATCCTTAGAGATTTTATGAAAGCGTTCGATGAATCGGCGGAGATAGTTACAGAACGATTCTTGAACCCTGTCGTTTTCATCTGGAGACTGAAAAGATTTCTAAACATCGGAACTGAGAAACGATTGAAAGAATCAATGAAGATTGTCGATGCATTTGCTTACGATATCATTCGAACCAGAAAACCAAATCATTCCGACGATCTCCTCTCCCGTTTTGCAGCAGCAACCAATGGGGATAACAACAACAACAACAACAACAACACTGAACAATTCCTAAGAGATGTAGTGATAAACTTCATTACAGCTGGTCGTCAGACGACATCTTCAGGACTGGTATGGTTTTTCTGGCTATTATCGTCTAATCCAGGAGTGGAGCTCAAGATTTTGGAAGAGATCAAATCTATAAAAGCCAAACACCATGATGACAATAGTAGTAGCAGCATATTCAATTTTGACCAATTGAGAGAGATGGATTACCTTCATGCTGCAATATCTGAGTCTTTAAGGCTTTACCCACCTGTTTATATCGACACACAAACAGCTGCCGGCGACGATGTAATGCCCGATGGAACCCACGTCAAAAAAGGAGCATTTGTTTCATACTGTGGGTATAGCATGGGAAGAACAGAAAGCATCTGGGGGAGTGATTGTTGCGAGTTCAAACCAGAAAGATGGTTGGTGAATGGAGTGTTCAAACCAGAGAGTCCTTTCAAGTTCACTGCGTTCCATGCCGGACCAAGGATGTGTCTGGGGAAGGAGATGTCTTACATCCAGATGAAATCGGTCGTGGTATGTTTGTTAGATAAGTTCAAATATGTTGTTGCAAACAAGAGTCCTCCAGAACTCCATCTCTCCATTACACTTCGAATGAAGAATGGACTTCCCGTCCAATTCCAAAACAGAGAAACAGAGAACCTTTTTCTTTAAACATGCACTATCTGATACTTAAACATACTTAAACAATAAGGTTTTTATTTTAAATGTTTCTCTTATTATTTTATAAAATAATATTTTACCCAACCTTTTCAAGTGCGAATGATATATATGTGTTAAGTTGGTCTATTAAATCGATTTTGCATCGGTATATGTGTTAGTGTCTTCTGCAATATATTATTTTACGTCGTACATGTAATAGTGTTTTATGCATTATATTATTTTAACCATTAAATGAAATATTACTGACCACGATTTGATAACTCACCACTACGCATTCAAGGTTCGACACACCTTAATAATATAAAGATCTTTTTTATAATACAAAATTTATAAACATAATTAATTAATAATATAAAATCGTTTTATTTCGTGTCATTTTATTAATTGTATTAATTGTATTAAAATTGTATTAAAATGACACTATCATTAATTGTATTAAAATTTTCGATACTAACCCGATACTATTATGAACATGTCATGTTAAAATCGTATCGTGTCTGTTATTACCACCTCTAAATCTCTAATTAAACATATTAGATAAAGTATGACAACATACATAGAGATTAGCTTAACTAGTCATAGTAATTATTAAGGTTTCTAAAAGTTTAAAATTTGATTCGTCTAATAAGATATGAGCAGGGTGTCAAACGAGCCGAGCTTTTGCTTATACGTTAAGGAATTATCCAGGCTCGGCCTCGGCTCGTTTTAAGAATTGTCAGACTCGGGTTCGAATTAAAAAAAAAATTATTTAAAGACATAGGGGATCGAACTAGTGATCTCTCAAATACTAAACAAACTTTTTTATCAACTATGCTAAACCTCTTTTATCTTTAAATATAATATTTTTTTACTTTTTTATACTCTTTACCGAGCCCATCGAGCTTAACGAGTCGAGCCGGGCTTTATTTGACACTCAGGATATGAGTGAGTAGGGGTGAGAATGGGACAGGTCGCGGACAAGGCAGTCTTGCCCCGTGATCCGCCCCGGTTAGGAAGATCGGGGTGCGAAACGGTGTGGGTCAAGTTCATTAACCCTGGATCCACGATGGAAGTGTGGAACGGGACAAATTCAGGACGACCCATTTTAGAATTATAAAAAAAAAAAAAAGTAAGCTTAAAATACGTAAATTTTTTACCATAATTTTTAAAGTATATCTAAAATAGATCTAAAGTTTAAAAACTGAGATTAAGTTTAAAAATCTAATAAATTTTTAATTATCTATATAGTCTAATATAATATAATAAATTATATTAAAAAATTAATTTTTTAAAATCGAGACGACCCACCATGAAAAGGAACGGGGCGCGAGGCGACCCGTCCTACCCTTATGAGTGAGATTAAAATTTTAACTTTTTTATCTATGACCAGTCCCACTTGTAGTGTTTGGAAACAATGCATAACGGTAAAATTCACATAGATGTCTGGTAATAATAGATGAAATATGAACGGTTGTGATTTATATCTGACACCACATCTAATAGTCAATAGATATAATAGAAGTGGTTGATATTTTTTGGATATTTTATAATTTCCACCTCGAGGAAAAAGTTAAACACACCAGCTTTCCCCACGATTTAGATTGACCTGGCAGTTTAATTTTATTTTAATAAAGATAATTAGTTGAATCAGAGTATTAGTGATCTAAAAAAAATATAATTAAATCTAAAAGATTCGATTTAAATGAAGTAATCCCAAATGGAACTTTTTCAACGTGTCTAAATTACCCTTTATAGTAACAACTCCAAAAGCACAGAAAAGGGTATTCTCGGCAAGAAGAAAATACGATCTCTGCCACTACTTGTACAAGACCTAAATACCCTCGATCCATTATCACCAGTTCACCACCACCATACCCGATCTCACCTCTTTTCCACCTTCGCATGAGGATCAGAAGGAGACCTCAACTCCAACCATGTCCCGTAACTCATCCATCGTCGTCGACGACGACGACGACGACGACGACGACTCGCCAGGCCCCGCCAAGAGGAGGAGGGGACGAAGAAGAAGACGGGAAGAAGCAAAGGATCTGCGTTGAAGGAAGAGGAGATGCAGATGGGACGGAAGGGGAGGAATTTGTTAGATTGCGTCATTACGATGATCTTGCTGTAACAGAGATTCAAAATGAGTGCAGTTTTGCCATAGATCCACAACCACCATCATCTCATCTCCATAAAGAAACAAACTTGATGATGGCAGCTGGACCGAACCACGATGATGGTATTACAAATATCAAGGTACTGACTGATTAATTAGCCCAAATAAATATATAGAAAGAAGAAGAAAAGAAAAGAAAACATCATGCATTGCTTTCAATTCAGTTCAAAGCTGTCTAGTGTAGCAGTAGTAGTGTCTACTACTTACTGTCTACTACCCTGTGGTGGGGAGAATCTTGTATTTATTCATTCATTCATTCATTCATTCATTCAATGTGCATTTCATGGGATCAAACTCAAAGTAGAAGACAACAAGGAGCAAGATGTGGTAGAGATTTGGTGGTACTAGTCAGATCAGTTCAGATCCATAGCTTATTTTATAAGTTATGCATTCATCATCATGTGAAGTATAGAGTTGGAGTGGTGCAATACTGTAATATACTAATATGACCGCCCTTCTTTCTCGCTTTGGGCATGCTTGCCTGCCACTCTATGTTGGGTTGGTTGCAGGTGCAACAGAAACAGCAGGAGCAAGGAACCCAAGATAGACTGTTCATGGTGGAAGGGGCTCATAAAAACTACAGCCCAGCTTGGTGTAAGAACATTCAACAGGGTTTTCACATTGGTAACAAGTAAGTTTTCCTTCTTCCTTTTATCATTTAAATATGTTTGGATATTTGAACAGCACACAACTGAAGCACAACAGGCTAGCAGAACCTACATTACTACATATATATATAGCTCCCCTCTTCTCTCCTCCCCTCCATTTAATAATGGGTATTTCTCTTTAATCAGATGGGATGATGAGAAGAACAAGTCTTCATCAGCGGGGAGGGAAACTGCAACTGCAAGCACTGCAACATCCGGTCTTATCAATGGAGATCGACATGAGAGTCAGAAGAGTAGGAAGAGGAGAGGAAATCCTGCAGTTTTGATGGAAGGATCACGGTGTAGCAGAGTCAATGGGAGAGGGTGGAGATGTTGCCAACAGACACTGGTTGGGTACTCTCTTTGTGAACACCATCTTGGTAAAGGTAGATTGAGGAGCATGACCAGTGCTAAATCCAAAGGAAAGAAGAATAAGCTGGAGATTAACAGTAGTTCTGGTTGCAGCAGTAGTCATCCAAGTCAGGTTGTGGCGGTGGTCGACGACGACAATGACCAGGAGGGGAAGAATGTTGGGTTGAGGATGAAGGGGGGAAAAAAGATGGGAATGGTCAAGGCAAAGTCTATCAGTAGTATACTCTTGGCTCAAATAACTGAAGATGAAGTTCTATCAACTAATGGAAATGAGAGTAGATGTAGTAGTAATAGTCGTAGTAATTTAAAGATTGTTACTACATAACCAACATTTTTGTGTTTGTGCTGCTGCACAAGCAGATTTAATCAGTGTGTGATTTTTAAGGGATTTCCCCCATCAATAACATTGATGACAGCAACTCTCTCTTTTAGAACCAATAAGAACACGTGATTTTATCTATCTACATGCACAAGTTTGCACTGGTAATACAATCTTGATTCCGTTATAATATTGAAAGAATCTTGGAGGATTTTAACATTTCTGATAAAGACAAAGTGACAAATACTTGCTCTGTTATAATAACCAATACCCTAGTCTTTAGAATTGCAAAGAAGAGTTTATCTGTTTATGGAAGAACAATGCACAAGTGCACAACCATTTTAGGTAGGCAATTTACATGTCTTGATTTCACCTCCATTAAAATGAAGAAAGGGATCAATCAAGATTCAAGACAATGGTCCTTTCTGAGCTTCCTCCCTGTTATAAATAGTACAATTGAAAAAATGGAGGTTTATTCAAATGTCAATATTGGGATTTGGGGATTTGGGCTCTGAGGAATCAGTTTCTATTCTCAGCTCCTCACTTAAATGAATGCAAAGAAAGTCAGCAGAAGATGCCTAATGAAGCTATAAAACCAAACAAATCAAGCTCAGTGGATGGATGGTAATCAAGCTATTGAATTTTTTTATAGAAGAAATCATTGTTAGCTTCACTAATTTGGTGTAAATTATTAAAGTTGATACATTGAGAAAAAAGCTAAAAAGACAGCATTCAAGTCTTGCCATTTCAGGTGGAAACACTCTTTTACAACTCCTGCTTGTCAGTGAGAATTATAATGAGTTTCTAAGAAAGAAGGTGGTCCAGGCATCCATTTCCACTGTTAATGCTATGGGCTGTAGAAACTTATCCAGAGTAGCAGAAGGACCTAACTTAGAGTTGACTTGAATGACAGAATGACTTTGGAATAAGTAATGGAAATGCACGATACCATCGTGTTTCCAGAAGATCCAGGGGAAAAATCTAGAACAGCAATGATGTTTCAAGATCTGATAAGAAATCTTTTCTAAAATCTTTGTAAATCTAATTACCAACAGATATATGCAGATTGTGTCGGCTAATATTTTGGCAAGCGAATCCAAAGATGCAATCTTTCCTCAAACTTGAACCGAACGAGCTCCTTGTCGAAACGAACCCTCTCCAACGACTCCTTGTTCAGACAGTTACGTACGTCACTGATGGAAATGGAAAAACCTCGCATCCCCGACAGCGCCATAAATCTCAGTTGGATCTTACTAAATACCAAGTTGATCATCAGATCCCGCTCCGAAATCTTCCGCCAATTGGGGTTTAGGGTTTAGGTCAACCGTGGGAAGAGGAAGGCACCATGTCCGAAAAATTGATTTAAGGACTTTTTTCATTATTTACCCCATTTTTTGCCCTAACTCTCCATTCCCCTTACTGCTGGAGAATACATTGCTATATGAGTCTGGTTTGTAAATGAGATGCTTCTTGATTCAAGTCTTAATTTCTTTGTGAAGTTTAATTCATTTCATTTGATTAGTTTTGGTTAAACTCAAGATTAGTAGTTGTCTCATATGGTATCAGTTAGAGTAAGAGGAAAGTATCGATAGCGTCTGACCCAGACATAGTGCGAAGACTTGCAAGAAGAGTGGCAAAACAATGACAGTTGTAGATGATAATAACATAGGTTAGTGATTGGCTTATGGACTCTGACGTCCCAAGTCAAATGACTCCTGAGGTTGATAATCTTTCAAATGCTCAAAAGTACTCAGGTAAAAGATATATTATTATAGGAAATGGGTTGGGTTTACCCTGGAGATAATCGAATACTTCATTTATATTCTATTAGTCTATAAAGAAAGTATTCAACGTGTCATTACAAGAAAAACGATCTTTAAAAACGGTCATAATCCATGATCAAAAGCCGTCGCTAAAGATTTGGGGATTTTAATTAATTTGGGTTTGGGTTTAGGAATTTAAAGGTTGGGTAATTATTGTTTTTTTAATTTCATTTTATAAACTTTGTTTTTTTAGGTTTTAATTTAAACTTAAATTTTAAAAATATCTAAGATAAATTAAAAAAATATCCATTTAAAGACGGTTTTTTCATAGACCGTTTCTAATTTCACATTTAGAGACGGCTTTTTCATCGATCGTCCCTAAATATTTTCCAAAAAAATCAAAATATTTATGAATTAATGGCTTACTAAAAAACCGTCTCTAATTGTCAAGGACGACGACAGTTCAATAGAGAGTCGTCGCCAACCCTAAAATAATTCAAACCGTCCTCATTTTTTTTGATAACGGAAGGTACCTACCTCTCTAAGATGTAAAGTTGTCAATCTTCGGATGATATGCCAGAGTCATATAATATATTATCGGGTAAATTTAAGTGGAAATGTAAAAAATAAGATTCAAACATTGAACTTCAAAAACCTTAATAGTTTCTGAGACCAATGAACCAACCTTATTTTGTATTACTTTGTATTTACAGATCTGTCTTTATAAGTCTGTTTTTTTGTAGTGTATGTCCGAATATCACGTGGGTTTGTACCTGATTGGTTTCTGATACAGTTTATCTGTTCCTGGGTACCATCTGGTTTTTTAATTAGAGTTAACCCTTACTCAATCAAATTACATTTTAAAATTCATTTATTTTTTTGAATATGCGAATATCCAATTTGAAATCCATGAGCGGAAACTGGTACATGATTTTCTGGCAATAATGTATAGAGGAGTATGGACGGTGAGATCTAAGTTTAAATTATTATTTTCTTCCTGAATAAAATAAAGAAGCGCACACGTTTTCTGACAAGAAAAAACATTATTGATGCCTATATCCTCAAATCATTCAAATTTCAAACCATAGATAGCTGTTTGATTTTTTTTAAAAAATTTTAGGGTTCTTTTCTTAAAAAAAACATATTCTAATTCTATGGTGGATCTTCAATTTCATGTTATCTTAATCTCCCAACTGTTTTTTTTATCAACATTTTTTTGATGTTGATTTCGTTTAAAAAAAACAAGGTGTTATTAAAAATTCTGAACATGCAATTTTTTATAATTTATCTAACTCCGAACCAGAGTTTTTTTAATTAAATATTAAGGTTAGTTAAAATGAAGATTTGAGTGCACGCTATCCGGAAAGTGGACATTTATGAGGATCCAGGTTAAGATCTGCCCAAATACCCAAATAGGGTTAGTATTTATATAGATTTTTCTTCCAGATCTCACGATTTTTCTCCATTTCTAAAATACACTTATTACCAATTATTGATTTAACTTGATTATTAATTTTTTTTAAATATACTTAGCGCTATGAAGACGCAAGAGAGGCGTTACAGCACGTTCTATCTCCATAGTGCAGGTAGCCAACGTTACGCTCTATTTCCATAACGCAGGTAGCCAGCGTTACACTTTATCTCCAAGTTCGGCTTGATGGACTCGGTAAAAAGTATAAAAAAATAAAAAATATTATATTTAGAGAAAATGGAGAAATAACACAGATGGTAAAACGTTTGCTTAGTATGCGAGAAGTAGGTTCGATCCTTCATGTCTTTAAATTATTTATTTTAACCTGCAGGTTAAATTCGAGTCCGAGCCTGACAATTTTTAAAATGAGCTGAGCCCGAGCCTGGAGAACTACTTAACAAGCCCGGGTCTGTATAACTACTTAACAAGCCGAGCTCGAACCGGGCTTAAATACTGCTACATCCAGATCCAATCCTCATGTGATTCCTTTCACTACTTACGCTACAGTATACACAATCAATTCAAGCCCACTAACATCGGACTGCTGATAGACTAGCCCAATAACACAACAAGACATAATTACACTAAAACCTAAAGATATTGAAATGGGTAGGTTTTTAGGAAGAAGACACAGAGACAAAACGATACCTGGAATCTACATGGCTCTCGATGTCCCACAAGAAAGATCCAAAGGTGACGGCTTCCAAAACAAGTCTCTTAAGTCCGGCGATGCTTATCTTCACGACTTCATCTTTATTGCTACTGTTACCAGAGACGGAATCAGATTTACCAAACAGAGCTTCGGTGTGTTTCTCTATGATGCTGAAAGCTTCTTTGGATCTTATACTTGCGTATGTCTGCAATGTCTCGGAATCAAAAGACATGACGTAAGTCCGCAGTGGGGTTGGTTTCATCCCTAACCCGAACCCACCTCCTAGATTTGTTGCATCACCAACACCATCAGAATCAGAGAGTGAAGAAGAAGGTAAGGATTTCACCTTCTTCTCGAGTTGAAAACGCTGGTCGACTCTTTTTAGAAAGTAATCGTACGTCACTGATGCGGCATAAACTTGGCCAACTCGGAGCTTGCTGATCGGTGGGGCGATGGAGTTGGAATCACCCAATCGTTGCCCCAGAATTAAATGTAGATGGTTTTCTATCATCTCGTATGCTTCTGTGGAATGCATTGACTTCAACTTCTTGTCATCTTCGGCCGTCCAGACGTCAACACTGGGTTGGGATGACGACGACGATGATGAAGAAGAAGGGTTGGAATGTAGGGTGATTGCAGGAACGAGTCTAACTTCTGCCTCCATAAATTTCTGTACAACCAGTGCGTACAGTATCTCTTCCAGAGTTCTCTTCCTCTCGTTGGCTTTTAACTCAGCGATTCTCTTGTACAATACCAATTCAGTAGAGGGAACAATTGCATCGTCCTTGTTGTTCTTCTCCGTTTTTCAAGGTCGATTTCAAGCTGTTCGAGTTGCTTCTCAACAGCAACAGGGAGAAGATGAGGGTGGTTGGCAAGGATCTGTGAGAGAAATTGACCAACGGGAGATTCCATTGAAGAGGAGCAATGGAAAGGCTTGAAGAATCTGTTGGATCAGTGGGGACTGAATTTGACGCTGCCGCCTTGATTGCGG
>LFYR01001999.1:0-13457 GCA_001185155.1 Zostera marina
ATCGATTGAATAATTGCTTCAATTACCAATAGATATTGAACAAATTAATTTAACATTCAAATATAAATCAATTTCTAATAATAGAAAGGTAGAAATAAAGATCGTTTTCACAAATCGATCTTGATTAATCATATTTTGAAATCAAGTTTCTTTTTTAACTAATTAACTACTTTATAAATAACAAAAAAGATAAATTATACATTGATAGGAACAATTCCTTGATTTAAATACAAATGTAGAATAAATTGATTTAAGATTCAAATATAATACCTTTTTTAAGTAAAAATAAAATTCATTTGTTACAATCAAAATTAGTTAATCATAATTAGAATTAAGGGTTGGTATTGTATCTAATTAAATAATTTATATTTAACAAAGAAGTCAAAAAATATATTAATCGAAGATATTGCTTGATTTTGATCGATATATTGATAAAATTGATTTTATAATAACTTTTAAATCCATTTAGAATAATAGAAAGAGGAAATAAATATTATTTTTAACGATCTATCTTGACTATTCAATTTAGATTAGGGGTTGATTTTGTTCATAATTAAATATTTTATTATTAACAAAAATGAAGAATAACACGTTAAACGATGCAATTTATATAATAAACTTTCGATATTGAATAAATTCATCGAAGAATAAAATATAAATCCTTTTTTAAGAAAATAAAGAAAAAATAAAGATCATTTTTAACAATCTATTATAAGAAATGATAACTAGAATTTGGGATGGGTTGGGTTTCTTCCTAATTAAATATATATTAACAATAGAAAGAAGAATATATGAATCCATTTATCACAATTAGGATTAAGGGTACTTTTTTTTCTAATTAAATTATTTATAATTAACAAAAAAAGTGAAATAATACATTGAAAGAACAATTGCTTGAAGTACCTATAGATATTGAACAAATTAATATAACATTCAAATATAAGTCAATTTCTAATAACAGAGAATCGAAATATAGATCGTTTCTACCAAACGATCTTAATTAATAATATTTAGAAGTAAAGGTTGTTTTTTAACTAATTAACTACTTTATAAATAACTAAAAAAGATAAATTATACATTAAGAGAAACGATTCGTTGAATTAATTATAAATATTGAATAAATTGATTTAACATCCAAATATTAATCAATTTCTAATAATAGAAAGTAGAAATAATGATCGTTTGTACCAATCAATCTCGATTAATTATATTTTGACATAATGTTTGTTTTTTAACTAATTAACTACTTTATAAATAACAAAAAAGATAAATTATACATTAAGAGAAACAATTCGTTGAATTAAATATAAATATTGAATAAGTTGATTTGATATTCGAATATTAAACAATTTCTAATAATTGAAAATAGAAATAAAGATCATTTTATCAATCGATCTTAATTAATTATATTTTGAAATAAAGTTTGTTTTCTAACTAATTAACTACTTTATAAATAACAAAAAAGAGAAATTATACATTAATAGAAAGAATTCCTTGAATTAAATATAAATATTGAATAAATTGATTTAAGATTCAAATATAATAACTTTTTAAATAAAGTAAAGATCGTTTCTTACAATCTAACTTGATAAATCATAATTAGTATTAGGGTTGGTATTGTATCTAATTAAATAATATATGTTTAACAAAGAAGTCAAATAATATATTAATCGAAGAAATTGCTTGATTTAGATCGAGATATTCATAAAATTGATTTTATATTTACTTTTAAATCCATTTAGAATAATATAAAGAGGAAATAAAGATTATTTTTAACGATCTATCTTGATTAATCAATAAGCATTAACGGTTGATTTTTTCGTAATTAAATATTTTATTATTAACAAAAAGGCGAGTAACACGTTAAACGATGCAATTTATTTAATTAACTTTGAGATTGAATAAATTAATTGACGAATAAAATATAAATCCATTTTTAAGAACATAAAGAACATATAAAGGTCCTTTTTAACAATCTACCTTTACAAACGATAATTAGAATTAGGTTTGGTTTTCTTCCTAATCAAATATATGCTAATAATAGAAAGATGAAAATATGAATCCATTTTTCATAATTAGAATTAGGGGTTGTTTTTTTACTAATTAACTACTTTAAAATTAACAAAAAGAGTCAAATAATACATCGATAGAATAATTGCTTGAATTACCTATAGATATTGAACAAATTAATTTAACATTCAAATATAAATCAATTTCTAATAATAGAAAGTAGAAATAAAGATCGTTTTCACCAATCGATCTTGATTAATCATATTTTGAAATCAAGTTCTTTTTTAACTAATTAACTACTTTATAAATAACAAAAAAGATAAATTATACATTGATAGGAACAATTCCTTCATTTAAATACAAATGTAGAATAAATTGATTTAAGATTCAAATATAATACCTTTTTTAAGTAAAAATAAATTTCATTTGTTACAATCAAAATTAGTTAATCATTATTAGAATTAAGGGTTGGTATTGTATCTAATTAAATACTTTATATTTAACGAACAAGTCAAATAATATATTAATCGAAGATATTGCTTGATTTAGATCGATATATTGATAAAATTGATTTTATAATAACTTTGAAATCCATTTAGAATAATAGAAAGAGGAAATAAAGATTAATTTTAATGATCTATCTTGATTTATCAATTTCGAATAGGGGTTGATTTTGTTCGTAATTAAATATTTTATTATTAACAAACACGTTAAACGATGCAATTTATATAATAAACTTTCGATATTGAATAAATTCATCGAAGAATAAAATATAAATCCTTTTTTAAGAAAATAAACAAAAAATAAAGATCATTTTTAACAATCTATCATAACAAATGATAATTAGAATTTGGGATGGGTTGGGTTGCGTTTCTTCCTAATTATATATATGTTAACAATAGAAAGAAGAATATATGAATCCATTTATCACAATTACGATTAAGGGTACTTTTTTTTCTAATTAAATTATTTATAATTAATAAAAAAAGTGAAATAATACATTGATAGAACAATTGCTTGAAGTACCTATAGATATTGAACAAATTCATATAACATTCAAATATAAGTCAATTTCTAATAACAGAGAATCGAAATAAAGATCGTTTTTACCAAACGATCTTAATTAATAATATTTAGAAGTAAAGGTTATTTTTTAACTAATTAACTACTTTATAAATAACAAAAAAAGATAAATTATACATTAAGAGAAACAATTCGTTGGATTAATTATAAATATTGAATAAATTGATTTAACATTCAAATATTAATCAATTTCTAACAATAGAAAGTAGAAATAAAGATCGTTTTTATCAATCGATCTTAATTAATTACATTTTGAAATAAAGTTTGTTTTCTAACTAAAGAACTACTTTATAAATAACAAAAAAGATAAATTATACATTAAATGAAAGAATTCCTTGAATTGAATATAAATAATGAATAAATTGATTTAAGATTTAAATTTAATAACTTTTTAAATAATGTAAAGATCATTTCTTACAATCTATCTTGATTAATCATAATTAGTATTAAGGGTTGGTATTGTATCTAATTAAATACTTTATGTTTAACAAAGAAGTCAAATAATATATTAACAGAAGAAATTGCTTGATTTAGATCGAGATATTGATAAAATTGATTTTATAATTACTTTTAAATCCATTTAGAATAATATAAACAGGAAATAAAAAATATTTTCAACGATCTATCTTCATTAATCAATAAGAATTAAGGGTTGATTTTTTCGTAATTAAATATTTTATTATTAACAAAAAGGCGAGTAACACGTTAAACGATGCAATTTATTTAATTAAATTTTGATATTGAATAAATTCATAGAAGAATAAAATATAAATCCATTTTTAAGAACATAAAGAATATATAAAAGTCCTTTTTAACAATCTACCTTTATAAACGATAATTAGAATTAGGGTTGGTTTTCTTCCTAATAAAATATATGCTAATATTAGAAAGATGAAAATACGAATCCAATTTTCATATTTAGAATTAGAGGTTGTTTTTATATTAATTAACTACTTTATAATTAACAAAAAAAGTCAAATAATACATCGATAGAATAATTGCTTGAAGTTCCTATATATATTGAACAAATTAATTTAACATTCAAATATAAGCCAATTTCTAATAATAGAGAGTCGAAATAAAGATCGTTTTCACCAAACGATCTTAATTAATAATATTTAGAAGCAAAGGTTGTTTTCTAACTAATTAACTACTTTATAAATAATGAAAAAGATAAATTATACATTAAAAGAAACAATTCGTTGGATTCATTATAAATATTGAGTAAATTGATTTAACATTCAAATATTAATAAATTTCTAATAATAGAAAGTAGAAATAAAGATCGTTTTTACCAATCCATCTTGATTAATTATATTTTGAAATAATGTTTGTTTTTTAACTAATTAACTACTTTATAAATAACAAAAAAGTTAAATTATTCATTAAAAGAAACAATTCGTCGATTTAAATATAAATATTGAATAAATTTATTTGACATTCAAATATTAATCAATTTCTAACAATAGAAAGTAGAAATAAAGATCGTTTTTATCAATCGATCTTCATTAATTACATTTTGAAATAAAGTTTGTTTTCTAACTAATTAACTACTTTATAAATAATGAAAAAGATAAATTATACATTAAAAGAAACAATTCGTTGGATTCATTATAAATATTGAATAAATTGATTTAACATTCAAATATTAATCAATATCTAATAATAGAAAGTAGAAATAAAGATCGTTTTTACCAATCCATCTTGATTAATTATATTTTGAAATAATGTTTGTTTTTTAACTAATTAAGTACTTTATAAATATCAAAAAAGATAAATTATACATTAAGAGAAACAATTCGTTGAATTAAATATAAATATTGAATAAGTTGATTTGACATTCGAATATAATAACTTTTTAAATAAAGTAAAGATCATTTCTTACAATCTATCTTGATTAATCATAATTAGTATTAAGGGTTGGTATTGTATCTAATTAAAAACTTTATGTTTAACAAAGAAGTCATATAATATATTAATAGAAGAAATTTCTTGATTTAGATTGAGATATTGATAAAATTGGTATTATAATTACTTTTAAATCCAATTAGAATAATATAAAGAGGAAATAAAGATTATTTTCAACGATCTATCTTGATTAATCAATAAGCATTAAGGGTTGATTTTGTTCGTAATTAAATATTTTATTAGTAACAAAAAGCCGAGTAACACGTTAAACGATGCAATTTATTTAATTAATTAACTTTCTCGATATCGAATATATTAATTGAAGAATAAAATATAAATCCATTTTTAAGAACATAAGGAATATATAAAAGTCCTTTTTAACAATCTACCTTTATAAACGATAATTAGAATTAGGGTTGGTTTTCTTCCTAATAAAATATATGCTAATAGTAGAAAGATGAAAATATGAATCCATTTTTCATATTTAGAATTAGGGGTCGTTTTTTAACTAATTAACTACTTTATAATTAATAAAAAAAGTCAAATAATACATCGATAGAATAATTGCTTCAAGTTCCTATATATATTGAACAAATTACTTTAACATTCAAATATAGCCCAATTTTTAATAATAGAGAGTCGAAATAAAGATCGTTTTTACCAAACGATGTTAATTAATAATATTTACAAGCAAAAGTTGTTTTCTAACAAATTAACTACTTTATAAATAATGAAAAAGATAAATTATACATTAAAAGAAACAATTCGTTCGATTAATTATAAATATTAAATAAATTGATTTAACATTCAAATATTAATCATTTTCTAATAATGGAAAGTAGAAATAAATATCGTTTTTACCAATCCATCTTGATTAAATATATTTTAAAATAATGTTTGTTTTTTTAACAAATTAACTACTTTATAAATAACAAAAAAGATAAATTATTCATTAAAAGAAACAATTAGTCGATTTAAATATAAATATTTCATAAATTTATTTGACATTCAAATATTAATCAATTTCTAACAATAGAAAGTAGAAATAAAGATCGTTTTTATCAATCGATCTTAATTAATTACATTTTGAAATAAAGTTTGTTTTCTAACTAATGAACTACTTTATAAATAACAAAAAAGATAAATTATACATTAAATGAAAGAATTCCTTGAATTAAATATAAATAATGAATAAATTGATTTAAGATTCAAATTTAATAACTTTTTAAATAATGTAAAGATCATTTCTTACAATCTATCTTGATTAATCATAATTAGTATTAAGGGTTGTTATTGTATCTAATTAAATACTTTATGTTTAACAAAGAAGTCAAATAATATATTAACATAAGAAATTGCTTGATTTAGATCGAGATATTGATAAAATTGATTTTATAATTACTTATAAATCCATTTACA
Organism: Zostera marina; assembly: GCA_001185155.1. Lineage (NCBI taxonomy): Eukaryota > Viridiplantae > Streptophyta > Magnoliopsida > Alismatales > Zosteraceae > Zostera > Zostera marina. The sequence goes on from LFYR01001999.1 coordinate 6,421, forward strand.
ATAATATAAACAGGAAATAAAAAATATTTTCAACGATCTATCTTGATTAATCAATAAGCATTAAGGGTTTATTTTGTTCGTAATTAAATATTTTATTATTAACAAAAAGGCGAGTAACACGTTAAACGATGCAATTTATTTAATTAAATTTCGATATTGAATAAATTCATAGAAGAATAAAATATAAATCCATTTTTAAGAACATAAAGAATATATAAAAGTCCTTTTTAACAATCTACCTTTATAAACGATAATTAGAATTCGGGTTTGTTTTCTTCCTAATAAAATATATGCTAATATTAGAAAGATGAAAATATGAATCCAATTTTCATATTTAGAATTAGAGATTGTTTTTTTACTAATTAACTACTTTATAATTAACAAAAAAAGTCAAATAATACATGGATAGAATAATTGCTTGAAGTTCCTATATATATTGAACAAATTAGTTTAACATTCAAATATAAGCCAATTTCTGATAATAGAGAGTCGAAAAAAATATCGTTTTCACCAAACGATGTTAATTAATAATATTTAGAAGCAAAGGTTGTTTTCTAACTAATTATTTACTTTATAAATAATGAAAAAGATAAATTATACATTAAAAGAAACAATTCGTTGGATTAATTATAAATATTGAATAAATTGATTTAACATTCAAATATTAATCAATTTCTAATAATGGAAAGTAGAAATAAAAATCGTTTTTACCAATCCATCTTGATTAATTACATTTTGAAATAAAGTTTGTTTTGTATCTAATGAACTACTTTATAAATAACAAAAAAGATAAATTATACATTAAATGAAAGAATTCCTTGAATTAAATATAAATAATGAATAAATTGATTTAAGATTCAAATTTAATAACTTTTTAAATAATATAAAGATCGTTTCTTACAATCTATCTTGATTAATCATAATTAGTATTAAGGGTTGGTATTGTATCTAATTAAATACTTTATGCTTAACAAAGAAGTCAAATAATATATTAACAGAAGAAATTGCTTGATTTAGATCGAGATATTGATAAAATTGATTTTATAATTACTTTTAAATCCATTTAGAATAATATAAACAGGAAATAAAAAATATTTTCAACGATCTATCTTGATTAATCAATAAGCATTAAGGGTTGATTTTGTTCGTAATTAAATATTTTATTATTCACAAAAAGCCGAGTAATACGTTAAACGATGCAATTTATTTAATTAAATTTCGATATTGAATAAATTCATAGAAGAATAAAATATAAATCCATTTTTAAGAACATAAAGAACATATAAAGGTCCTTTTTAACAATCTAGCTTTACAAACGATAATTTGAATTAGGGTTGGTTTTCTTCCTAATCAAATATATGCTAATAATAGAAAGATGAAAATATGAATCCATTTTTCATAATTAGAATTAGTGGTTGTTTTTTTACTAATTAATTACTTTAAAATTAACAAAAAATGTGAAATAATACGTCGATAGAATAATTGCTTGAATTACCTATAGATATTGAACAAATTAATTTAACATTCAAATATAAATCAATTTCTAATAATAGAAAGTAAAAATATAGATCGCTTTCACCAATAGATCTTGATTAATCATATTTTGAAATCAAGTTTGTTTTTTAACTAATTAACTACTTTATAATTAACAAAAATTATAAATTATACATTGAAAGGAACAATTCCTTGATTTAAATATATACATAGAATAAATTGATTTAAGATTCAAATATAATACCTTTTTAAACTAAAAATAAATTTCATTTCTTAAAATCAAAATTGATTAATCATAATTACAATTATGGGTAGGTATTGTATCAAATTAAATACTTTATGTTTAACAAAGAAGTCAAATAATATATTAATCGAAGAAATTGCTTGATTTAGATCGAGATATTGATAAAATTGATTTTCTTATCGATGGGGGTGAAACCCGACCAGTACTCCAAGACGCGCAAGCAAGCGCCAAGAGGGGAACTCCGCGGGAAATCGGACCGGAACTCAAGTGCGCAAAGCTCTGCTTCGCTAGGACTTCTTCCACTCCAAATGACCTGCCTTTAATGTGTGGGGGATGCCTCGTATTTATAGGGGTTCTTATGGAGGTAATCTGGTCATTTGGGCAGTAACCGCCTAACTGCCTAACTGATCAGATCGGGGACCAAGATCGACTTTCCAGAGATCGACTTTCTGGGGATCGACTTTCCTGTGAACGACTTTATTTAGAAGTCGATCCCAGGGAAGTCGTTCCTCAGGAAAGTCGATCTTCCTAGGATTCGACATGGGAAATCTCCAACCCTAGAATAGGTACCTTAACTCATCTTAGGCTATCCGGACTTCTACTTGCTGGTAGGTTGTGACCGGGTTCGGGATACTGCATCACCACTTGTAACTTTTAAATCCATTTAGAATAATAGAAAGAGGAATTAAAGATTAATTTTGACGATCTATCTTGATTAATCAATTAGGATTAGGGGTTGATTTTGTTCTTAATTAAATATTTTATTATTAACAAAGAAGACGAATAACACGTTCAACGATGCAATTTATTTAATTAACTTTCGATATTGAATAAATTCATCGAAGAATAAAATATAAATCCATTTTTAAGAACATAAAGAAAAAATAAAGATCATTTTTAACAGCCTATCATTACAAATGATAATTAGAATTAGGGTTGGGTTGGGTTTCATCGTAATTAAATATATGTTAACAATAGAAAGAAGAATATACGAATCCATTTATCACAATTAGGATTAAGGGTACTTTTTTTTCTAATTAAATTATTTATAATTAGCAAAAAAAGTCAAATAATACATTGATAGAACAATTGCTTGAAGTACCTATAGATATTGAACAAATTAATTTAACATTCAAATATAAGTCAATTTCTAATAATAGAGAGTCGAAATAAAGATCGTTTTTACCAAACGATCTTAATTAATAATATTTAGAAGTAAAAGTTGTTTTTTAACTAATTAACTACTTTATAAATAACAAAAAAGATAAATTATACATTAAAAAAAACAATTCGTTGGATTAATTATAAATATTGGATAAATTTATTTGACATTCAAATATTATTTTAAATACATTTAGAATAATATAAAGAGGAAATAAAGATTATTTTCAACGATCTATCATGATTAATCAATAAGCATTAAGGGTTGATTTTTTCGTAATTAAATATTGTATTATTAACAAAAAGGCGAGTAACACATTAAACGATGCAATTTATTTAATTAACTTTCATATTGAATAAATTCATTGAAGAATAAAATATAAATCCATTTTTAAGAACATAAAGAATATATAAAGGTCCTTTTTAACAATCTACCTTTACAAACGATAATTAGAATTAGGCTTGGTTTTCTTCCTAATCAAATATATGCTAATAATAGAAAGATGAAAATATGAATCCATTTTTCATTATTAGAATTAGGGGCTGTTTTTTTCCTAATTAACTACTTAAAAATTAACAAAATAAAGTCAAACGATACATCGATAGAATAATTGCTTGAATTACTTATAGATATTGAACAAATTAATTTCACATTCAAATATAAATCAATTTCTAACAATAGAAAGTAGAAATAAAGATAGTTTTTACCAATCGATCTTGGTTAATCATATTTTTAAATCAAGTTTGTTTTTCTAACTAATTAACTACTTTATAAATAACAAAAAAGATAAATTATACAATGAAATGAACAATTCCTTGTTTTAAATATAAATATAGAATAAATTGATTTAAGATTCAAATATAATACCATTTTTAAGTAAAAATAAATTTGATTTCTTTCAATCAAAATGAATTAATCATAATTAGAAAGAAGGATTGATATTGTATCTAATTAAATACTTTATGTTTAACGAAGAAGTCAAATAATATATTAAACGAAGAAATTGCTTGATTTAGATCGAGATATTGATAAAATTGATTTTATAATAACTTTTAAATCCATTTAGAATAATACAAAGAGGAAATAAAGATTATTTTTAACGATCTATGTTGATTGATCAAATAGGATTAGGGGTTGATTTTGTGCGTAATTAAATATTTTATTATTAACAAAGAAGACGAATAACACGTTTAACGATGCAATTTATTTATTAAACTTTCGATTTTGAATAAATTCATAGAAGAGTAAAATATAAATCCATTTTTAAGAACATAAAGAAAAAATAAAGATCATTTTTAACAATCTATCATTACAAATGATAATTAGAATTTGGGTTGGGTTGGCATGGGTTTCTTCCTAATTAAATATATGTTAACAATAGAAAGAAGAATATATTAATCCATTTATCACAATTAGGATTGAGGGTTCTTTTTTTTGTTATTAACTTCTTTATAGTTAACAAAAAAATTCAAATGATACATTGATAGAACAATTGCTTGAAGTACCTATAGATATTGAACAAATTAATTTAACATTCAAATATAAGTCAATTTCTAATAATAGAGAGTCGAAATAAAGACCGTTTTTACCAAACGATCTTAATTACTAATATTTGGAATAAAGGTTATTTTTTAACTAATTAACTACTTTATAAATAACAAAAAAGATAAATTATACATTAAAAGAAACAATTCGTTGAATTGTTTATAAATATTGAAAAATTGATTTAACATTCAAATATTAATCAATTTCTAATAATAGAAAGTAGAAATAAAGAACGTTTTTATCAATAGATTTTAATTAATTATATTTTGATATAAAGTTTGTTTTCTAACTAATTAACTACTTTATAAATAACAAAAAAGATAAATTATACATTAAAAGAAAGAATTCCTTGAATTAAATATAAATATTGAATAAATTGATTTAAGATTCTAATATAATAACTTTCTAAATAACGTAAAGATCATTTCTTACAATCTATCTTGATTAATCATAATTAGTATTAAGGGTTGGTATTGTAACTAATTAAATACTTTATGTTTAACAAAGGAGTCAAATAATATATTAATCGAAGAAATTGCTTGATTTAGATCGAGATATTGATAAAATTGATTTTATAATTACTTTTAAATCCATTTAGAATAATATAAAGAGGAAATAAAGATTATTTTCAACGATCTATCTTGATTAATCATTAAGTATTAAGGGTTCATTTTGTACGTAATTAAAAATTTTATTATTAACAAAAAGGCGAGTAACACTTTAAACGATGCAATTTATTTAATTAACTTTCGATATTGAATAAATTCTTTGAAGAATAAAATATAAATCCATTTTTAAGAACATAAAGAATATATAAAGGTCCTTTTTAACAATCTAACTTTACAAACGATAATTAGAATTAGGGTTTGTTTTCTTCCTAATCGAATATATGCTAATAATAGAAACATGAAAATATGAATCCATTTTTCGTAATTAGAATTTGGGGTTATTTTTTTTACTAATTAACTACTTGATAATTAACAAAAAACGTCAAATAATACATCGATAGAATAATTGCTTGAATTACTATAGATATTGAACAAATTAATTTAACATTCAAATATAAATCAATTTCTAATAATAGAAAGTAGAAATAAAAATCTTTTTTACCAATCGATCTTGGTTAATCATATTTTGAAATGAAGTTTGTTTTTCTAACTAATTAACTACTTTATAAATAACAAAAAAGATAAATTATACATTGAAACGAACAATTCCTTGATTTAAATATAAATAAAGAATAAATTGATTTAAGATTCAAAAATAATACCTTTTTTAAGTAAAAATAAATTTCATTTCTTACAATCAAAATTAATTAATCATAATTAGTATTACGGGTTGGTATTGTATCTAATTAAATACTTTATATTTAACAAAGAAGTCAAATAATATATTAATCGAAGAAATTGCTTGATTTAGATCGAGATATTGATAAAATTGATTTTATAATTACTTTTAAATCCATTTAGAGAAATATAAAGAGGAAATAAAGATTATTTTGAACGATCTATCTTGATTAATCATTAAGTATTAAGGGTTTATTTTGTACGTAATTAAAAATTTTATTATTAACAAAAAGGCGAATAACACGTTAAATGATGCAATTTATTTAATTAACTTTCGATATTGAATAAATTCATTGAAGAAAAAAAATATAAATCCATTTTTAAGAAAATAAAGAATATATAAATGTCATTTTTAACAATCTAACTTTATAAACGATAATTAGAATTAGGGTTAGTTTTCTTCCTAATCGAATATATGCTTGTAATAGAAAGATGAAAATATGAATCCATTTTTAGTAATTAGAATTTAGGGTTGTTTTTTTACTAATTAACTACTTGATAATTACCAAAAAATGTCAAATAATACAACGATAGAATGATTGCTTGAATTACTATAGATATTGAACAAATTAATTTAACATTCAAATATAAATCAATTTCTAATAATAGAAAGTAGAAATAAAGATCGTTTTTACCAATCGATCTTGGTTAATCATATTTTGAAATCAAGTTTGTTTTTCTAACTAATTAACTACTTTATAAATAACAAAAAAGATAAATTATACATTGAAAGGAACAATTCCTTTATTTAAATATAAATATAGAAAAAAATGATTTAAGATTCAAATATAATACCTTTTTTAAGTAAAAAAAAATTTCATTTCTTAAATCAAAATTAATTAATCATAATTAGAATTAAGGGTTGGTATTGTATCTATTTAAATAATTTATGTTTAACAAAGAAGTCAAATAATATATTAATAGAAGAAATTGCTTGATTTAGATCGAGTTATTGATAAAATTGATTTTATAATTACTTTTAAATCCATTTACAATAATATAAAGAGGAAATTAAGATTATTTTCAACGATCTATCTTGATTAATCGATGAGCATTAAGTGTTGATTTTGTTCGTAATTAAATATTTTATTATTGACAAGAAGTCGAGTAACACGTTAAACTATGCAATTTATTTAATTAACTTTCGATAATGAATAAATTCATTGAAGAATAAAATATAAATCCATTTTTAAGAACATAAATAATATATAAAGGTCCTTTTTAACAATCTACCTTAAAAAACGAT
>LFYR01002002.1:8160-20840 GCA_001185155.1 Zostera marina
AATATTGGAAAATCCATTAATCAGTTTTTATATTAAGAACTTGATTTAAAATCCATTGTTGAAAACAATTATTTAAAAATTAAAATCATTTATTTAATTAATAATTAATTAAATAATTATTTAATTAAATTTAAATAATTAATTAATTAATAATTAAAAGAATTAACAATCAGATTTTGTATAAGTGTGATTGTTAGTTAGTTTTTAAATAATTGTTGAATGATCAATTATTAATTATTAATTATTAATTATTTATTTATTTAATTAACTAATAATTAATAATTAATTAAGAAAATATTGTAAAATCCATTAATCAGTTTTTATATTAAGAACTTGATTTAAAATCCAATGTTGAAACAATTATTTAAAAATTAAAATCATTTATTTAATTAATAATTATTTATTTATTTATTTAATTAAATTTAAATAAATAAATAATTAATTAATTAATTAATAATTAAAAGAATTAACAATTAGATTTTCTATAAGTGTGATCGTTAGTTAGGTTTTAAATAATGAATTTGAATATTATTTTTATTTTATATTATCTTTTGATTAATTAGATTATCCTTATTTTATTTAGATGTATTGGTTACTAGTAGCATTCGTTCTATCGGTTTTCATGGTCGTCACGACTCCCGATCAGAGTGATCATTCAACTGATGAACAAGATTATGATCATCCGAATCTACATGACATGAACATGGCTGGGTACGATGGTGATCAAACGAAGAAAAAAACAAGAGAACAAAACAAAGATCATGCTGAATATCATCCATCACAAGGAAAACGGTTTGTAATAAAATTCACAAATGATCAAATTGTCCACGATAGCGTAGCAAGAAAACTAAACAAGAAATGCGCAATGGTCGCGAACGATTTCAAACTACTACCAATGGACGTACCGTGGATTGAACAAGACCAGAAAAACGTAGATGAGGCGATGGCAACGATACAGGTTTATTGATTAATATTTAATTATTATTATATATTTTATAGTTAATTAATAATTAATTTTATAATTATTCATCGAACAGAGAAAATTTGATTACAGCGGGTCAACCTTTGGTTATCGACGTGTCAATGAAAGGTTAAACAAATTATGGAGAAGCGCTTATAACTCTTTATTAGATAAATATAATTACAAAGATCTAACAGTCGAAGAGGTTATGAGAACATTACCCGACTACATCATCAAAGAACAATTTCTAAAAAAGCTGATCGAGAGAAGATCACCGAGGGGATTAGTATGTATTAATTAATTTCTTCTTTTTAATTGCAATTAATAACTTAATTATTTTCTTTTTTTTTAACTTAATTTTTTTATTTTAACTTAATATAGGAAATTTCTAAAATTAACAAAGGCAATCGGGCTAAACAAACATCACACAGTTTAGGTTCGAAAAGTCTAGCACAAAGAAATTACGAAGCTGTAAGTAAATTATTTAATTTCATATTTACTTTCAAGTTCTTTTTTCTTTTTTCTTTCATATTTAATTTCATATTTCTTTCTTTTCCTAATTTTAATATTACAGGAACAAAAGGGATTAAATGATATTGAAATTTGGAAACTCAATATAAAGGCAGCTTATCCAAAAGACGAACGAGTGGTACGTAATCTTTTAAATTTATAATTACAGTTAATTACTATTTGTTTGACTACTTTCATTTGTTTTTTAAGGATAAAGCGGTTAAATGGATAGACAGTGAAGAAGCCAAAAATATGGCTCAACAAGAAAATATGACTGACACGGTAATTATTTCATTTTTTCCAATATAATTCATTAGTTATATTTACATTAATTATTATCATGTTTTCTTTTTCATTAGGCTCTAATCAAATTTTCTATAACCGAATTTATCGGTAGAAGCTCGAAGAAATCAAGAACATTAGGAACAACTGGTTCCTCATTGAGCAAAAATACAACGCATCGGATGAATGTGGGGAACTTCTGCATGGACAAAGGAAAAGATGCAATGACCGAAGCAGAGGTTGAAGATAAGGTCAACGAGGCTATCGAGAGGGCGATGGCTCGTCAGAATGAGGCGATGGCTCGTCAAATGGCGTTTTTCGAACAATACAACAACGCAATGCTCGCTCAAAATCCGAACTTGCGTTTACCGGAGTTTCCGCCAATCTTCAACAACGATGCAGCGCATAACATTTATACTTCTGGAGCGTCATCTTCTAGAGCCACACCGCCTACTCAACTACCAACGCAAGAAACTACGACGCTTCTACAAACTACGCCACAAGAGGAGCACACCACTCCACAACCGCGCAGAGGAAGATCGATTATATTCACGAAAGAGGCATTACGAAAGGTGGTGGCAACTAAAAAAAAAGAAAAAGAGCGAAAAAAGAAATTAAATTAGTAATTATCGAATTTAATTTTTGTTGTACATTAAATATTAAACTTCAATTTCACTTTCAATTTCATATTTAATTTATTAATTTCATATATTAAAAAATTTATTAATTTATTAATTACAATTTTTTTTTTAATTTTCAAAAGTGAACCAGCGGCTTGGCCGCCAGATATATTTTCCCGGGGAATTTTTTTTCCTGCCGGGAAATATTGACCAGCGGCCAGGCCGCCGGAAAATTATTTTCCAAAAATAACTGCCAGCGGCCAGGCCGTCGGAAAATTATTTTCCAAAAATAACTGCCGGCGGCCTGGCCGCCGGGATATAATTTTCATAAAAAAAATTCGGCGACTAAGCCGCCGGAACAATTTCTGTTAAAATCGGAATCCACAATTTTTTGCCGACGGCCAAGCCGCCGGTATTTCACAATTCCGGCGACATTACTTCCGACGATGGAATATCGTCGGCTTGGCCGCCAGGAACGATTATACCGGCGGCCAGGCCGCCGGAATTTGCCGTCAGAACTGCGCTGGTTTTTTGTAGTGCAAGTTCACAACTTCCAAAATCTCTCAAGTTTCTAAGTTCTCCAAGTTGTGCTCAAGTGCTCTTTGCTCTCAAAGGTGATCAAAGCTCTATACTTCTTATAATCTTCTTGATTTTCTAAGTAAGGTTGAAGTGTTATATAACTAAACGTTTCCACCCTTTTCATGTGTGTTCTACTTTGGTTGAAAGGGTTGTCTCAAGATCACCAAAGTGTAATAAGGATTTTTGAGCTAAACCATAAAACTCTAGTCTGGTTTTTGGGGGTTGCTTCCTTAACATACTCCTTGTTCCGAGTTTTGTCTAGCTAACTCTTGGTGAGAAAAAACAATTCCAACTTCGACGCTGTGGAGTGCAGGAATATCGACGATATACATCCGCCCCATGCCTATTATTAAGAGAGAATATTGGTGATACAGAATCATAGATTTTTCTTACCATTAATGATAATTAGGATTCCGTTCGCTTTACAGTGGAATCCTGGAAACTCCCACGGGATGTGAAACTAAAGGCCTTCACAATCTCCGAGATTCCTCCTAGAAAAGTCATCGATTCCAAAAGGCATTTTGATTACAACTTGGCCCATAAATTCCTCGTTTAGTTAAGGACGTTGCTTATAATTACCATCTATGACTACTCACTGATTTCGCGCATGAAGTAGGCGATCTCCTAAGGGTAATCATCGACTTCTAGAGTTGTTTCGAGCACATCCTGGCCCCATCAATGCTCAAGCATTATCTCTATTTCAAACCACGCCTCTCGAGTCCCTATAAATAGTGACCCTAAGAGCATGGAAAAGGCTTCAGTTCTCACCATACTAGAGAAATACATAGAGAAATCGTGAAGAATTTATAGTGAAGAGAAGAGCATTAAGGATTAGAATGTTCAAGGAGAAAGTGGAGGCTAAAGGCTGAGAGCTAGAGGAGAATTAAAATGGTTCGTTCTACCCACCCATATTCCCGGAGCCGGACCACCTGTCATCCGCTAACATTGGTCATCGTCCTCAATGATTGTGAAATACCCCTTTATCACCCGTAGTTTAGGGGTGAGAATATGGCGGGTTTCGACGTGGGCAGGTCATCCTCAAGAAACCCCTGCCTCGTTTCCTGTCCTGGACCTAGCCTTAACCCTTCAATATAAAAAATTATTATATATTAAAAAAAATCAAATTTAGAATATTAACAAATAAACCATTCCAAAATATATTTATACTAAATATTTTTGGAGCAATCAGAAAGTCGTATTGATCAAAGTCTTAAAATCCATCGATGTCAATCCCACATGTTTCTAGAATTCTTGCACTAATCAAAGAGATCCATCCAAAATGGTCTTCGGTAGCCTTAAAATCCGCTATGTTCACGACTAGGCCTCACGACAGGACTTGGATTTTCAAGGAAGGTGGTAGATCCATTCGACTACGATGAAGGTCAAGTCGATCCCAATCGTGTGACATATTAAGGTCTTATATACGACATGGATCAGGATCACACCGATTATAGGGCTTCGTAAACTATCAAGAGAAAGCTCTATCATTGTGTTCTCCGACGACGAATACATGATACCATATAAATCTACCTTCCATCACTATTCCTAACTTGAAAGACAGCCTGAAGATAACCCACACCGCCACTAACGTCGGTAGTGTATTCTGTAGAAGTTAGGACGACCCGCCCGGGGTTTGTCCTGCTTCGAGATCTGCCTCGGAATATGATCGGCGCAACAGGGCTCGAGGAAAAAAATATAAAATGGGGCAGAATTTCTACCCTGTCCCTGGTTATCACCGGGTCGCCGGACTGAGGCAACCCGTCCTATTTTCACCCCTACCCTGTTGTTGATGCTCATATCGAGTTCAAGTCAGTTTCTACTTTAGGGTTTATTTCGTAGTAAAAACTCCCCGAATCTATCAACTGTTGAGGCTTAAATAAGCTTTCTTCCAGGAAATGCAGCGATACACTTGTAATAACATGTCCTTGTTCAAATGACACCTGAGTAGTTTCTTGTCAACTTTTTATTGGGCTGGGGTTTATATATTAGGGTACTAGCGATATCAACACTAGTTGATCTTTTTATTTATAAATTTGAATATATTAAAAATGAAACAAAAATATGATAAAATTAACTATAATAATTTGTAAAAAAATTGGATAATTATAAATTTGGATCCCTAAAAGAAGATGATTGAAGATTGGAAGAAATTTTTTTTTTAATGAGGTCGGTAATTTTGTACATTTGCCATTGGTGAACTCGTCGAAGGTGATTCAAACTTTTCTCTATAGGTATTAAGATACAGAGAAGGAGAATGAATGGAGGAGTTTGCAGCATTGTTGATAAAGTTGGTGATGTCGATTTCAGTCGCCAACATTGCTCTTTCCATGATATGCATTCGTTTCAAAATGGCCGCCTTCTCAATATATAATATGATAAAAAAGATTAACAAAATTTAACTAAGATAATATGAAATAATAAATAATATTTAGTGATTACAATTTACAATATTCTCGTTAAGTCTTCGGTTTGGATAGATTTTCCTTTGCCATGTATGTTCAAATCATATATATTTATAATATTAGGAAAATTCCAGTGTTCTGCTTTGAGACAGCACATATTTGGCAAAAAATATTTTGCATTTCGAATGAAGAACAGGAAAATGATGGAGAATAGTACGAAGAAGTAAGCTGAAGTAGACTAAAAATGTGGGTACTACATACTTAAATAAAAGATTCCTTGGAAAAAAACAAAGAATATATTTCAAAAGTCATAATAACTTGAGATCATAATATTAATAATATAGATTCGATCTATCTTAAATATTTATATTTTTGATTTCTAATTGCATGGGATTAAGGGTGAGAACGGCCGGTCCTGCCCCGTTCCGCGACCGGTAATGGAGTGATCGACAAATCCTGAGGTATCACTCCAATATAGTATCAATCGTCACAAATCCTGAGGTAAATCAAACATTTGGCACTCAATCGATGGCAATGCCTCAACATATGGCCGTCCATCTGAATCAAGAATTATCCAACTACAAATGCAATTGCAAAACAACAAACACATGACGGGCGAAAATGTAGCAACATACCTCCAGCGAGCAAAGTTAGTTGTTGATGAACTCGCCGCCGTCGGAGCTGCTGTTCCCACAAGAATCTTCAACGCCACAGTCTACAACAACTTGGGGGCCGATTTCGGGGAGATTGTGACAGCCCTCTCCGTCCGGCAAGAAACTTTCGGATTTGATGAACGATTGGAGGTGATGGTGTCTCACCAACTTCGACTCCAAATGAGGGGGACGGGCGGCGCGGTGGTGAATCAGACGTCGATTGGAGGTGCGCCGGTCTTCAACGCCGGGAACGGAAGAACGTGTTCTGGCAGGTCCGACAGGTTCAATAATCTTGCGTCTGGCGGAAATATGGGAAGAGGGGGACGGGTGGCCCGGTCTGTGGGGGCATGGGTCACTCCCCTTACAAATGCCAATATAGAGTAACATGTTCTCCATATTTGGCCCAATCACCATATCCGGCCCAATCCAACCCAAATCCAACATTAAATTTAAGTAAATACTGCAGCCCAGCCCAGCCCAACAATTTAATTCCCCAAATTCTCCAAACTTAAATTCCCCAATATATAATCCATCCCAACAATTTAATTCCCCAAATTTTCCAAACTTAAATTCCCCAATATATAATCCAGCCCAGCAATTTAATTCCCCACCTCATACATGAAATTTCGGCCAATCAACCTGGGACAATTTTAACAATTTGCACGTCAACCCTCAACAAATCACACATATATTACTGATCCAAATTTCTCCACAAACGACTTAGATCAAACTGATGCAGATTCATGGTACCTGGATATAGGTGCAACTCATCATTTTACCCCAAATATTCAGGCGATTTCATCACCACTTCCATATCATGGACCAGGGTCGGCGCAACTAGGTAATGACTCCTCCAATTTTCTTTTTCGTAATATCTTACACGTAACATCTCTAAAACTCCATTATTATCCGTTCAATAATTTTGCAGTGATAATAATTGTTGTTTTATATTTGACTCTATGTTTGTTATTGTAAAGGACCGGGCAACTCACAAGGTACTTCTTCAAGGGCAACATAACGGGAGTCTCTACAAAATCTCTCCCAATGCACCACTCTTCAATTCGACTCAAGCCAACTTGGATATTTGACACCAAAGACTCGGTCATCCACATGAGTCAATTATGCGTCGCGTTCTTATTTCAAATAAATTGTCATTTATTCCCTCTAAATTCAATCAATGTAGGTCATGCATCTTGGGTAAGGTGAGTTGTAGTCACCTTAGTTGAACATACTCTAAGTGTTAGTCTCCACTAGAGTTAATTCACAGTGATGTTTGGGGATCTGCTCCCGTTTACTCTTATAATGATCATCGCTATTTTTTTTTCTTCATTGATCGATTTCTCAAGATTTATCTGGATCTTCCCTAAAACCATAAGTCTGAAGTAGCAAAATTTTTTCGAAATTTTCACGTCATGATTGAGAGACAAATAGGGAACAAAATCAAATTCTTCCAATCTGATTCCGGGGGAGAGTTTACAGCCCTCAACTCCTACTTCATCACTCACGGTATTCATCATAGGAAATCTTGTCCTTACACTCATGAGCAAAGTGGGACAACTAAAAGGAAAATCAGACACATTGTCGACACGGGCTTAACTCTGTTAGCCCATGGCAAAGTTTCACTCACATTCTGGAACTTTGCGTTCTCCACAGCAATCAGTCTTCACCATTATTTAGGTACCCTCAAAAACACATGGAATTCCACTAATTCAAAAGGTTGATCAACACTCGACCCAAACCCTTATTTTTCAAGGTATTTGGGTGCGAAGCATTCCCACTCAGGCCATACAATCAACATAAATTCTCTCTCCGGTCTGTTTCATGTGTATTTCTTGGATATAGCCCATCTTATACGGGATATATCTGTCTAAATATTCAAAATCGTAAATTTTACATCTTACCTCACTGTTCTTTTCTCGGAAAAAAATTTCCGTTTGCAAAATTACAGGTAACTGAAAGTGCGCCGGCTACAACTCCATCAGCTCCATGGGGTATATTATCAATGAATTTGTCTGATCCGATACAAGTGCCCTAGACTCGTCATCACATGGTCAACAGTCATATCCAAATTCGGTCTCACCAGAAATGTCAAGATCTGTGAGATCCATGATCTCTCCGAGAAATGAGTCTACCACTCTACCAGTCCATGTTGTTGAAACTACAAGCGGCTCTGTCACTCCCCCAAACCCTCCAGTTCGCCATCGGACACTTAGAAATATACCACGAGTGGACTATCGCGCTCTGGCAGGTTTGGAAACTAATTCACTGAACATTGATGAAGTCACAGAACCGATCACAGTTAAACAAGTTGCAAAGTCAAAAGAATGGATTCAGACCATGGAAATAGAAATAGTTGCACTAGCAAGGAATCGCACAAGGTCCCTAACTGATCTACCGAAGGGGGAAAATTTAATAATTTGCAAATGGATTTTCAAAATAAAGAGAGGAGCAGATGGAAAACTCTTACGATCGAAAGCACGGTTAGTGGCCTGTCGTTTCTCGCAAGTTAAAGGGATCGACTTTGATGAAACATATAGCCCAGTGGTGAAATTTCCTACGATTCGAGTTATCCTAAAAATCCCCGTAAAGCTGGGGGGAATGGACCCACAATGTCGATACCCCACCGCGCAAAGGGGACGGGCATTGCCACTGCCTTCATCATGGTGGACGGTCGCCTCTAACGTTTGAGTGCCGCTGGCATTCGTTTCACCTTCCCACCTATCCCCTCGGAGTCCCTTATGGATTCGGGCCAATAGTAGCCTTGCCTGGCTACCTGCTTTTCTAGGGCCCGACCCCCCTGATGGGCTCCGTTATCTCCCTCGTGGATGCTCCGTGCGATCGCCCGGCCGTCTTCACGGGAAATGCACAGTCGCAGCGGGGCCTCATCCGTGGTCGATCGACGGTATAGCTTGCCCTGGACGGCCACGAACCATGCCGCCCGGTTCCTCAACTTCCTGACCTCCATTGGGTCTGTCGGTTTTTCAAATTGCATGTTCAAGATTTTCAAATAGTTACATGTTTAGGTTTTCTAATTGTTTCATAATCAGGATTTTCAAATATTTGCATGTTCAGATTGTTTATAACTTAGGATTTTTTTTACCTAATGTTTTTTCATCCATTTAAAATATTTTTTCTAAACGAATTCCAAACGATCAAAACAAATTTCTGAACGAATTCAAGATCTAACGGAACAAGATCAAGAAATATTGATTCCCGATCTGTGAGGTTGTTGTTTACATATCGGTGAGATTTTGGAATATCAAAAAATGGTTGACGATCAAGATTGAAGGAAGGTTAAGATCGTGAAATATAGGAAGATTGAGGAAGATCATAAACTGTTAGAAATATAGATTAGAAAGATCAATTAAAATATCAATGGAGATTAAAAATTAAATTCATTTTAACCTGATCAGCTCCCATTTCTCATTGGATAAAAAGTAACCTCAATACCCAAGCTCTGACCCGAAAATCCATTTATACTCCATCATCTAAAGGGCCCAATTCAGTCTATCTCGTATATAAGCCCAAAATACAATAATGAAATACAATAACTCCAGAAACTTTCTTACGTTTCTGACAAGTGATTTTGCATTTATCAAAATTATGCCACATCCCACTAGTCTATATATTCTTTGACTTGACAATGCTTTTCTCAAATATCATTTTTGTTATTCAAATCCATTTTCTTCTTCTAGAGATGGAGAACAAGATTAAAACAAGCATTTTGGTTGCTGGACAACAGGTGCAAGCTTCTGGCGTCAATAAACGTGGTTCGGTCGTTTCATGTGGAGCCGTAGGTGGACCATGTGCCGACCAATGCATCCCTGATAAATAAAAAATTGCATCTTGTAAATGGAAATAAATTTAGGTTTGAATCATGTAAGATAATTCATAATGAAATAATGTGAGATATTTGATCCTGTCCATCTAATTATCACCCGTCTGAATTTTACAATACCACGTGGCTATTAGGGGATAAAATTTGAGAGTTTTTTCAGACACAGTATATCATTAAGATTAAAATGAACGGTGTTGATCGATTCATTTATTTCATATAATCTCATATTGAAACTAAAGCTCAATATGGTTAAACTTTAAAATGTAAATTACTATTGAACACAAGGAAATTAACTAAACCATAAAGGTTTTTGGGAATCCAGTGTTCGAGTCTCACTATGATATACTCGATATATATTATATATCTCTCGTATATCATTTAGACATTTATACATTTGTAAAGAGGTGCCAAAAATATCCCAAGAAATGGAAAATCTTTAAAATCAATTTAAAATATCCAAAAAAATCAACTCCTCTTACATCTAAGTACAATTATACCCTTGTTATTTTAATAATTTACGATTTTACAATCTGGTAATTTTGTTTTAATATTTTGGGTATAATTGATTTTGGGAATAATGTTTCCTCACATTATGGATATCTTCCGAGCAAAACACAATTTTGTTTCCAAGCTCTAATTCTTCAATGACTGTCATTATAAACAATACTACTTTAAAAAATCAAGAAAATTAATGATACTCTCAGTACACTGGAGTGGTCCAAGAGTAACATCACCGGATTCAGCCCGACTCAACATAGCGGCCCAGAAATGTCCCCAGATCCGACATTGCCTGAATCCCGATCCGACCCGACATGATGGCCCAAGAACCAAGCCCGATCCACTGTCGAAACCTATGAACAATTCCATTTTCCTTAGTTTATTTTAGAAAATTCTTATTCAAAATTTTTTCTCATGAATCTGATTGTATTATTTTAATCTTATATCTCAAATTATGTTCAATCATCTTTTTTTAAAGGCGATTTAGATAAAATAAGATAAAGAGATTACAAGTTACAATAAAAAAAACGATTAAGTAAACAACTAAGAGTAGATAAGATGTATGGAATGAATATAGCATGTTAATCCTCGGTTTGTAGGTCAGTAACCAATAGCGAGGCTTCCTCCCATCTTCTGCTAGCTGTATGACGAATCTGGTGTTCGCGGAAAGAGGTCGATCTGTCGCTCGCAGTTGAAGACGTGGAACTACAGCTGCTCAGGCGCTCGCTCGCGGACACTCCGGCGCTCGCTCGCGGACACTCCGGCGCTCGCTCTTCTGTCAGACGCTCGCAGAGAACCCACCAGACTTGCTCGCTCGCGGAGACCCCGCTCGCTCGGAGAAACCCAAGGCGCTCACTCGCTGCTTGTTCTAGAGAACCCATGATGCTTGTTCGCTCAAAGCAAGACAGTGCTCGCTCATCTGTCAGACGAACCGCACGCGGAGAACCCAAAAACGCTAGCACGTGGAGAACCCAAAAACGCTAGCACGCGGAGAACCCAAAACGTCGCACGCGGAGGACCCACCAGATTTGTTCGCTCGCGGACAGATTTTCCCTCTCTCTCGGTCAGACTCTTTCACTTCGCGCGTTCGTTGTCGGAAACATCTCTCGTTTGCTCGCTCGAGCGAGCACCACCTCACTCTTTGTTCGCATCTGCAAAAAATAGCATGAAGATAACTCCTGCGTGAGAGTGAAGAAGACGGAAGATGAACAGCAGTGAGAAAAATCCCAAGAAGTTTTTCACTTAAAACTAAATTATTCTTTATTCAATCATCTTAAAAATATTTAAAATTCTCAAAGACATCATTTTTCTTAATTAATGGCCATACATACAGATATATCTTCTAAATTCACCTAATAAAATTAAATAGTGTTTGAATCCATTAATAGAGTTTATTAGAGCAGGACCCCATACATCGATCTATTTGAATTATAATTAAAAGGGAGATAGATTAATAAATATATATCCTCTGAAAAGGAAATTTGAAAGCACCAACGACAGAGAGAGATTACGGATTGCGAGGGATTAGAATAGATGAAGAGAAATGGGGAAGATAGATGAGTGATGACTCTCAATTCATTTGTTACCAAATATTCTAGGGTTTATTATCATATATACTACGACAGTACCCTACTATTAGAATACATGCCGAATTGATAATGGGCTAAAGAAATAACAGCATGCTAATGGATTAATAAATTTTAAAAGTTTATCTAATAATCATTCAAACGAACAAGCGGACGCGTTGGACGTTGGCCTTTTGGCTAGTTTCAGTATCATATGCAGCATTACTAGCACTTAGATAAGATTTAGTTCACAGATAAGATTTAGATTAGTATATTTAGTACTTCATAGATAAGATTAGGTCTATATTAATAAAAGATTAATCAGTGACTAAGAATTTAGGGCTGAAAAAATGAAGTTTCAAAGCAATGAAAAAAATCAAGCAATCAATCAAAGCAAAGAATAACAAGAACTTTTATTTTGAATTCATTTAATTTATTTTGATACCTTCACAGATGAGATTGGCAGACGTTGAGGAACGATGAAGCGACGGCGGGTCGATGAGGCTGGAACCAGCAGGTGGGAGTCGTCGACACGAGGATGCAGAACAGAGGTTTCTATCAGCATGTGGCATCGTTTTCAGACAGACATAACACACGATTATGTTGATTTTGGGGTTTTATTACAATTATTGTGGAAATCTATCATGAAAGGTACAATTATTTTCACCAAGAAAGGGGGGATTAACATATGCCTAATTAAAATTTGGGTAGGTTTTTTTTCCACCCGAATCCCTGAAAACTTTTTGTGGAAATTCGCAATGAATTTTTTTTT
>LFYR01002006.1:5726-19035 GCA_001185155.1 Zostera marina
CTCATTAAAGGCAAGTCATTTGGAGAAGAAGAATTCCTAGCGAAGCAGAGCTCTGCACACTTGAGTTCCGGTCCGGTTTCCCGCGGAGTTCCCCGCTTGGCGCTTGCTTGCGCGTCTTGGAGTACTGGTCGGGTTTCACCCCCATCAGCATTCTTTTTAAATGTGGTACAATACCGCATTTAATTCTAAATATCATTAATCAAGGTAGATTGAACAATATGATCTTTTATTTCTAATCGTAAAATATTTATAAATGGAATTAAAATTGATTATTTAATCAATTTGTTCAATATCTATAACTAATTCAAACAATTACTTCAATAAATTCATTGATTGTCTTCTTTTATAATTATAGAGTATTAAATGTGGTAAGATACCAATCTTTAATTCTAAATACAATTTGTTAAGGTAGATTGATCAATATTATATTTTATTTCTACTCTTTATATTTATAAATAGATTTAAAATTGATTATTTAATCAATTTGTTCAATATCTATATTTGATTCAAACAATTAGTTCAATAAATTCATTTATTCCCTTTTTTTTTTAATATAGATTATTAAAAGTGGTAAGAAACCAGTCTTTAATTTTAAATATTATTTATCAAGTTACATTGATCAATATGATGTTTTATTTCTACTCTTTATATTTATAAATGGATTTAAAATTGATTATTTAATCAATTTGTTCAATATATATAGTTAATTCAAACAATTATTTTAATAAATTCATTTATTGCCTTATGTTTTATTTATTGAGTATTAAATGTGGTACAATACCGCATTTAATTCTAAATATCATTTATCAAGGTAGATTGAACAATATGATCTTTTATTTCTACTCATAAAATATTTATAAATGGATTTAAAATTGATTATTTAAAAATTTGTTCAATATCTATAACTAATTCAAACAATTACTTTAATAAATTCATTTATTGCCTCCTTTTTTAATTCTAGAGTATTAAATTTGGTATTGATGGGGGTGAAACTCGACCAGTGCTCCAAGACGCGCAAGCAAGCGCCAAGCGGGTAACTCCGCGGGAAACCGGACCGAAACTCAAGTGCGCAGAGCTTTGCTTCGCTTGGAATCCTTTCGCTCCAAATGACCTGCCTTTAATGAGTGGGGGATGCCTCCTATTTATAGGGGTTCTTATGGGGGTAATCTGGTCATTTGGGCAGTAACCGCCTAACTGCCTAACTGATCAGATCGGGGCCCGAGATCGACTTTCCAGCGATCGACTTTCTGGGGGTCAACTTTCCTGGTGATCGACTTTATTCAGAAGTCGATCCCAGGGAAGTCGATCCTCAGGAAAGTCGATCTTCCTAGGATTCGACTTGGGACCTCCCCAACACTAGAATAGGTACCTTAACTCATCTTAGGCTATCCGGACTTCTAGTTGCTGGTAGGTTGTGACCAGGTTCGGGATACTGTATCACCAGTACTCCCCCCTCCTCTGCGTATTAGATACTTTGGGATACGTCTTTTAGTACTATGGTCTGTGTGTTGGACCTTTTACTATCAGTATTCCCCCCCTCTTTGCGTGCTGGGATGTGGGTTTTTGGTAATGTCCCAGGATGCGAGATCCTCTCTCACCAGTATTCTCCCCCCTCTCTTCGTCTGCGAGGTTGTATCTTTGCTTCCACGGAGGTTGTCACGCGCTTTTGCTAACTATTGTCCGGTTCGTCCTAGCCGAAGCATACTCCTTGCGCACCTGCCTAGCCCGATTTCCGTGTGGAACCCTGCTTGCCCACCTTGACGCCTTGCCTGAGCTATCTCCGAGCATTGTTCGAGTCCCCTTCCCTATGGCGGGTTTTGAGAGTCGTCTCTTCTACCTATTTTTTATAAATGAAGTTCTCTCTTTTGAGGTCTCTTGCCTCCCTCAATCTGCTATTTCTGCGGTTGAGGTTGGGTGTGCTTCCTCATCTACCTATGTTCTTCCATAGGTGAGGATTATATTTTGAATACTTGCCCTCTCCTTTTGCTCGTCATTCTGCGACTGAGGTTGAACGTGATCCCTCGTCTACCTACGTTCATCCGTAGGTGAGGGTTATTTTTTGAATACTTGCCCCCTCCTTTTGCTCGCCTTTCTGCGACAGAGGTTGAGCGTGATTCCTCGACTACTTATTTTCTTCCATAGGTGAGGATTATTTTTTGAATACTTGCCCCTTCCTTTTGCTCGCCTCTCTTCGACTGAGGTTGAGTGCGATCCCTCGTCTACCTACGTTCATCCGTAGGTGAGGGTTATTTTTTAAATACTTGCCCCCTCCTTTTGCTCGCCTTTCTGCGACAGAGGTTGAGCGTGATTCCTCGACTACTTATGTTCTTCCATAGGTGAGGATTATTTTTTGAATACTTGCCCCCTCCTTTTGCTCGCCTTTCTGCGACTGAGGTTGAGTGTGATCCCTCGTCTACCTACATTCATCCATAGGTGAGGATTATTTTTTGAATACTTGCCCCTCCCTTTGCTCGCTGCTTCTGCGACAGAGGTTGAGCATGATCCCTCGTCTACTAACGTTCATCCGTAGGTGAGGATTATTTTTGAGTTTGTCCCTCGTCTAACCTACGTTCTTCCGTAGGTGAGGTTCACTCTTGAGTATATCCCTCGTCTAACGTACGTTCTTCCGTAGGTGAGGTTCATTCTTGAACACTTACCCCTCTGTCTACTTTTTTTGTAGAAGGGGCGTGTGTTTAGCCGATGTGTCCCCCGTCTACCTACGTTCTTCCATAGGTGGGGTTCACTTTTGAGTACATCCCTCGTCTAACCTACGTTCTTCCGTAGTGTGGTTCACTCTTGAGTACATCCCTCGTCTAACCTACATTCTTCCGTAGGTGAGATTCACTCTTGAACACTTCCCTCTCTCTACGTTTTTCGTAGAAGGGGCGTGTGTTTAGCCGATGTGTCCCCCGTCTAACCTACGTTCTTCCGTAGGTGGGGTTCATTTTTGAGTACAACCCTCGTCTAACCTATGTTCTTCCGTAGGTGAGGTTCACTCTTGAGTACATCACTCGTCTAACCTACGTTCTTCCGTAGGTGAGGTTCACTCTTGAACACTTACCCCTCTCTCTACGTTTTTTGTAGAAGGGGCGTGTGTTTAGCCGATGTTTCCCCCGTCTAACTTACGTTCTTTCGTAGGTGGGGTTCACTTTTAAGTACATCCCTCGTCTAACCTACGTTCTTCCGTAGGTGAGGTTCACTATTGAGTACATCCCTCGTCTAACCTACGTTCTTCCGTAGGTGAGGTTCACTCTTGAACACTTACCCCTCTCTCTACGTTTTTTTGTAGAACGGACGTGTATTTAGCCGATGTGTCCCCCGTCTAACCTACGTTCTTCCGTAGGTGTGGTTTACTTTTGAGTACATCCCTCGTCTAACCTACGTTTTGCCGTAGGTGAGGTTCACTCTTGTTCTTGGACGGGGTACGCATCTTGACTCTGTTACCATCAAGACTTTCTCTGCCCACGTTCTTCCGTAGGTAGAGTTAATTTGGCGTCCTACTTTGTTACTGCGTCCAGTAACTGTAGGAGTTCAAATATTTTAGAATGGCTCAGTTCATTTTGCTACCGTATTGCAGCCCGAGTTGTTTTTCCAGTGTGGATTTCCACGATTCTTCAGGAGCATTTCGCCTACACCCTCTTGCCTTGGTGTGCTTCCGCCGCTTTAGGATTCTTTTTTCTACACTCCTCCTGTGTGGGAAGAAAAAGTTAATTCCATCCTGTCTTGGCGTATTTTCGCTATTCCAACTTGTCAGGGTTCTCTTTTCTACACCCCTTTTTGTCCTTTTGCGTGGTCCTTGGATCTCTAAATAGAGCCCTTAGGTCCTCCTTCTCCTTCATCCATGGCTCTTCTTGTGAGTCTCTTTGCTGATTTTATTCAGGGAGAGATTGAGGAGCTGGATCGAATTCTGAATATTTTGGATCCTCGGTCGTCGACCTTGGATCTTCCTTCTCTACGCCAAATTATTGTTGAGCGGCAGAGTGTTGCTGTTGCGGCTCGGGAATCCATTTTCGAAGAATGGTCTGGCGGCGATCTTCCGCCTGCCTCTTCTTCTGTTATCCCGCCTCGTGGTCGACGTCGGAGACGTCCACGCCGCGGTGCTTCCCCACTGGATCAGGTTCCTCGCCGCTTGCGTCGCCGTATCAACTTTAATTAGGAATCTGTAACATATTTTTTCATTCATCATTTTTCGTAATTTTGAATAAAGATACTTCACCTTTCCTTTTTTTTGACTTACACCTTTACTCTGAAGTACGTCGGCGTGGTTAGAGATTATCGACTCTTTTGAATTTTTATTTCATCATGCCGATGTTTTCTTTTGGTCAGTACCATCCTTTTCTGAAGATGTCGAGGTTTATACAGAAAGTCGATCTCATCTCTCCCTGGAGATGTCGACGTTTGTAAAATGTCGATCTCATCTTTTTCTGAGGATGTCGATGCCATGTGATTGCTGATTTTCTACTTTTCTGAAGATGTCGAAGTTTGTACAAAAAGTCGACCTCATTTCTCCCTGGAAATGTCGAATTTGTTCAAAAGTCGATCTCATCCTTTCCTGAGGATGTCGATGCCGTGTGACTGCGGATTCTATCCTTTTCTGAAGATGTCGAAGTTTGTACAAAAAGTCGACCTCCTTTCTCCCTGGAAATGTCGATTTTGTTCAAAAATCGATCTTATCCTTTCTTGAGGATGTCGATGCCGTGTGACTGCGCATTCTATCCTTTTCTGAAGATGTCGAAGTTTATACAAAAAGTCGACCTCATTTCTCCCTGGAAATGTCGATTTTGTTCAAAAGTCGATCTCATCTTTTCCTGAGGATGTCAATCAGAATAATGCTGGAATGTTGATCCTGTCCTTCTCTTTTGAAGGTTTCGAATTCCTTGGTAAATGTCGACGTCTATCCCCCTTCTGGGAATGCGATCTGAATTTTCTGTGAAATGTCGATCCTGGCCTTCTCTTTTGAAGGTTTCGAATTCCTTGATTAATGTCGACGTCTATCCCCCTTCTGGGAATGTCGGTCTGAATTTTCTGTGGAATGTCGATCCTGTCCTTCTCTTTTGAAGGCTTCGAATTCCTTGGTAAATGTCGACGTCTATCCCCCTTCTGGGAATGTCGAACTGAATTTTCTGTGGAATGTCGATCCTGTCCTTCTCTTTTGAAGGCTTCGAATTCCTTGTTAAATGTCGATGTCTTTATCCTAAAATGTCGATGTCACCTGGTCTGATTTTAGGGTTTTTCTCGGACCTGGTCGTCTTGGGCCTGCCGGACCCGTGGGCTTTTCGGTCCAACGGGTGAACCCGGATGAACAGTGCCCGCGACGGTTCGTCTTCGACTTTCCCTTATAAATAGCGAGGTGGGTTCATTTGTTTCCCACCTGCTTCCTTTGCTCCGAGTGATCGACTTTCTTCGCATCGACTTCCGGTTTCCTTGCTTCGAGTTCCAGCGCGCGTAAGGCTTCGACTTGAGCCTTTGAGGTGCAACTTTCTGGGATCCGACTTTTGTTGTCTGGCTCTTCCGAGGTTGCACTGGGTTCGATTTCCTTGAGGTCCGACTTTTCTTAAAGTCAGTTCTTCTCCGAAGTTGTTCCCCTTTGTACCGTGGTCCGACTTTGTGATTCTTGACTCCTTGTCATCGACTTTCCAAAGTTGGATCCATTCTTACTGGGATCGACTTCCTTGGGTTTAGCCTTTGATTTTCCCGAAGTGACTCCCTTGGTTCGACCTGCTGGAGTCCGACTTTTGTCGTCGACTTTCTTGGTCGACTCTGTTGGGATCGACTTCCTGAGACTTTTGTCTTCTGAAGATCGACTTCCCTGGGATCGACTTTTGAAGTCGACTTCCCTTGTACTAGTGCGATTCCCTGAAGTCTGGATCGACTTTTCCTTGGGATCGACTTTTGTAACTTTAAGAGTAATCAAGCTAACTGTTATGCTTTTCGTGCAGGTTGTGATCATGTCTTCTGATAAAAACACTCAGCAAGACCTTCCTCCTAACGAGGAGCGGGCTATTATCGTTAGCCCTCAGGTTCAGACTGCTACTGCCGTGGTCGAGCCTAGAACTGAGTCGCCTTCCTCTTCACCTGTTGGAAGTAAGCGAAAAGTTCTTTCCGCTCGTCGTACGCGCAAGTCTGTACCTAGTAAGTTATTTTTTCTTTTTCGTAACTTACCTTTTATCTGTTTTTGTTCGTAGGTTCTCCCCACTCTTCCTCTTCGAGTTCAAGTTCTAGCTCAGGGTCTTCTACATCCAGTTCGGGGAGCTCGAGCTTTTCCTCTTGCAGCTCCTCTTCTCCTGAACGGGATGTAGAAGTTGGGGGCACTCCTCCTTCTACTACTAGGGCTCCTCCTTCAACTGCCATTACTTTGGCTTCTATTCCTGAGGAGGTTCCTGTTGTTAAGGCGCCATCCCTGGCTACAGACAGTTCTGCTCAACTTCCTCCTGAAGTCTGTAGTCAGAACATTCACATTTTAGAGGACTCTCCCTTAGATTATCCTCCTGAGACAGAGGAGAAGTACCCTTTTCCTTCTCCCCTTGAGGAGAAAAACGCCCCATCCTTCTATCGGGAGATGGATGGCTCTTGGCGCCAGTGCTCCGTCCTTCTTCGCGACGGTTTCCATGTTGTCCCCATCCTTGATCGGGGCGAGTACGGGACTGGGTACGGTTCCTTTTGTACTGTCTCCCTGACCGATATTCCGGGCTACCCCCTCTCCTCCAACTCGGGTAGATGCTCTAACACCCTTTCTTTAGATGCCGCCCAAAGAATTTTGAGGGGGTTAGAGCTTAGAGAGAGAGTGTACTGGGCCTATCCTTCTGAGAATACCGGTGATGTGCCCTCCTATTTCATGTTGGCACTTCACCGAATCTATTTCACTAACTTTCCGATTCTTCTGATTCCTTCCCTAGTTAGTGAAATCCTTTTGTATTCCGGGTTGTGCATCTCTCAAATGGGTGCTGCCTTCTTTTTCTATGTCAGGGGTTTCATAAATATCCTTAGGGATGCTGGCATAATTCAAACTGCTCGGCTGTTCTTCCACTTCTTCTCCTTCCAAAATCCGAAGAAGGGCAGCCCTTTTATTGCATGTGCCAGTCGTGCCTCTTCTATCAATCATTCCGCTCTCTTGAAAGATCCTCCGACCAGGCGGAATAAGAGCGAGTTCATTTTTGTGGATTGTAGGCTATGTCCTGGTAGCCGACTTCTTCCTGTATCCAGTAGTGACCGTAAGCCCACTCCCCGTCTTGTTTTGACCGAGGATGAGGGAGCTTTTGTACAAAGGCTGGCCTTCTTACACCCTATCGTTGTGCCTGTCGGTTACGCGATTGATGATACTTTCAACCGACAAGGTCTTCCTTTGTTTGTTTTCTCTCTCTTTTTTTACTTGTATGCATTTTTACTAACTCTGTTTTTATTTCTCGCAGATTTTTATATGCATAATCCTGGAGGTGTCCCTGAACGCGTGGGGCAGAACGAAACGGACACAAAGGTTTATGCACCTGCCTCGAAACCTTCTGACGCCCGACATCTGAGGCGTCGTGCCCACGAGAATGCCT
The DNA here is from genome assembly GCA_001185155.1 of Zostera marina. Lineage (NCBI taxonomy): Eukaryota > Viridiplantae > Streptophyta > Magnoliopsida > Alismatales > Zosteraceae > Zostera > Zostera marina. The sequence goes on from LFYR01002006.1 coordinate 13,268, forward strand.
ATACGAGGGTGCCTACCCTTACTTCTCCCGGTGAAGGCCATGCTGATGAAGAGGAGGTACCCGTGGAGACTCCTCCTGCACAGTCTTCTGCTGCTTCCAGACTTGCCTCCTTCTTTCGTACGCCGGAAGAAGAACGGGATAGAGATGCTGGAAAAGAGGTCCAGCCGGAAAGATCGGAGGGGAGAAGAAGCAGAACTGATAAGAGGAAGACCCCTCCACCAAGGACCGATCCCTCTCCTCCGAAGAAAGCGAGGAGACACTCCCCTAGGCGACAAACTCCTCCTCGCAGGAAATATTATGCTGGGGAGTCCTCCCGGGGTGGACATTCGTATGCTACTACCCGGGAGACTCAGATGCCGGGGTACCGAGGTTCCCATCCTCACAATTATGGGACGAAGTTTCCGTTCGTTGCTGATACGGACGCTTCTCGGGCCACCTTGCGGGCCATTTCTGCCTATCCAATGGATCAAACTATCGAGGAAGTCGGACAGAACTTAAGCAACGTAAGTGCTATTGTTTTTATCATTTTTTATGAGCCTGTTCTTACTTATCTTCTCTTTTTGTAGCTTGCTTATTTGTTTCAAGGCCGCCTCTCTTCTTTGTCTCGTCTCCGTGATTACTAATCCCTGGAGGATGAGTTGAAGAGAGTGAAGCGTCGATGCCAAGATTTAGAAGGTGAGGTTGCACAGAGGGCTTCGGACGCCTCCGCTCTTTCTGCCACAAATAAAAAGTTGGCCGAGGACTGGGCTGCTCGGCACAGACTTTTGGGAGACAAGGAGCGGGAACTCTCCAAAGTTAATGGGGAGTTGGGAGTTGTGCAGCTAGAATGTGATGCTCATCGGGCCAGAGTTTCAATAAAAGAATCTATGATTGATGGGATTACTAAGCAAGCTGAAGCTACTGAGGCGACCCTTCGTTCTATCCTGGAACAGAACGATGTTTTTACTCAACGATTGAACGAAGGGGAAACGGAAAGGCAGAAGATCTCCCAGTTGCTAAGTGATTGCCAAGCTGAGATGAAGCAGCTGGCAGAAGAAGACTGAGGCGCTCCAACACATGAATGAGCATATGGAGCAAATCCGGACTGAGTTCCTCGCTAACGTGCGAGACTATAATGATCTGGTGGACCTGGGCCCTCACGTGTTTCCTGGTTTCGAAGCTGAAGATGTCCACCGCTGGGCCCGCAAGTACCCAAATAGCTAACTGGTGATATAGTATCCCGAACCCAGTCACAACCTACCAGCAACTAGAAGTCCGGATAGCCTAAGATGAGTTAAGGTACCTATTCTATAGTTGGGGAGGTCCCAAGTCGAATCCTTGGAAGATCGACTTTCCTGAGGATCGACTTCCCTGGGATCGACTTATGAATAAAGTCGATCACCAGGAAAGTCGATCCCTAGAAAGTCGATCTCTGGAAAGTCGATCTCGGGCCCCAATCTGATCAGTTAGACAGTTAGGCGGTTACTGCCCAAATGACCAGATTACCCCCATAAGAAACCCTATAAATAGGAGGCATCCCCCACTCATTAAAGGCAGGTCATTTGGAGCGAAAGGAATCCTAGCGAAGCAGAGCTCTGCGCACTTGAGTTCCGGTCTGGTTTCCCGCGGAGTTCCCCGCTTGGCGCTTGCTTGCGCGTCTTGGAGTACTGGTCGGGTTTCACCCCCATCAGTTGGCGCCGTCTGTGATTCAAAGATACTCACGACAAAAGCTCCTCGACTTTTTCGAAAAAAGGGATCGACTTTTTTCCAAGTCACCAGCTAGGGAGTCTTGCGAGGAAATCAGCCAGCAAGGGATCGACTTTTCAGAAGATCGACTTTTTTCTTCCAAGGGAAAAAGTCGATTCCTCAAGGAGCTACGCTTTCAGGCTACGACTTCCAAGGAATCCTCCAAGTGCACAATGGATCGACTTTTTTGAAGATCGACTTTCTCCAAGCAAAAAGTCACACTTTTAGGGAAATTCCCAAGAAAAGTCGAACACTCCAGGATGGTGGTAACACGAAGTACTTCCCAAGGAGGAGCAAATTCTCAGGAGGCACCAGAGCAACAGCCTGGCAGCTCAAAAACTAAAAGGCCAGTGGGTCGACCACCCAAGGGCAACAAAAATAAAAGGACTCCCACATGACCTGAGGCTGAACCCGAGGGTGAGAAAACACCCCAAGCATCAACAGGAGGGGAGAATTTGAACATCACAGTACAGGCAATAGCTGAGGCCATCCGACTCCTTGCTGAGAAGGAGAAACCTTCGGAAGAACTACCTCAGAAGGAAAAACCTGTGAGCAATAAGGAAGCAAGGGCTTCAGCATCAGAAACCATTCACGGATTCGTAAAAATGCCCATAGAGGAGCTGGAGAAAATGAAGGAAACCATAGCAGAAATGAGCAAAAAACTGTAAAATATTGAGAAGTCCAAGGCATCAATATTTCATTCAAAGGCTCAAACCTCAAAACAGGCAAAGGCACAACAGGAGGTGTCAAGCCATAAGGCAGCACACTCCAGCATACTGCTACCCCGCAAGCCAGAGGAGCAACCTAAACCTCCTCTTAGAAAATCCGTATACGAAGAAAGCACGGGAGACACAGAAGGAGGAGAAGGAGGCGAAGTCCCGAACTGGCTAGTGGGTATGGATGCCTTACATAAATCGCTGATGGTAAAACCAGCACCTCTAAAATTCAAGCTGCCCAGGCTACAAATCTATGATGGTAAGATGGACCCAGTAGACCATATAAATATGTTCGTAGGAGCAATGCAATGGGCCACAGCAAGGGATAACATCCTGTGCAGAGCATTCCCGGGAACATTAAAACGGCCTACATACAGATGGTTCGTCGAACTGCAGCCAGGGAGCATAACAAGTTTTGAAGACTTGAAAAAGAAATTCACTGCCCAGCATTGTGGAAACACAAGGGTCAGAAAGGGAACGGAATCGTTATTTGCAATCAAACAGAATGGAGATACGTTTCGGAATTACACAACTAAATTCACAGAAGCCATGCAGAAAATCTCTGACCTGAACACAACAATTGCAATCTTCGCATACTCAAAGGGGCTAGACATGAACACACCATTAGCAATAAAGCTAAATGTTAGTAATGTAAAATGCATGGAAGACCTGCTAACAAAGGTCCAGAAATACATAAATTCTGAAGAGTATGAAAAAGAAAAAGAAAGAGGTGTCATAAGCAACAAAAAGGCATATGAAGCACCAAAGAAGAAATATCAAAAATTTGAAAAAGGAGAACCATCCTGGAGACCAAAACACGATGGAAGGGTCTACCAGACATCTAAGGAGTTTAGAAAATCAAAATACCCAAGGTATGAAGACTTGGGATTCACGGTTTTCAGCACTCCAAAGGAGGAAATCTACAGCAAAGAAAAAGGAAGAATAATGTTTCCTCAACCAGAAGAATTAAACCCTGCAACAAAAGAGGCCCGAACAAGGGGAAACAGATACTGCAAGTTCCACAAGGACTACGGGCACAACACATAAAATTGCAGGGAGCTAAGCACTTTCCTAGACACACAGGCAAAGGAAGGAAAGCTTAAGCAATACATAAACAAAGTAGAAAGGGGGCGACAAGGTTGCAAAGACCCAAATAACAAGGGTAAGCGACAGCGCTCAAACAGTCCCGACTCAGATATTGACCACAAGAGGAGGGTAATAGATTAAATCTTCGGCAGGGGATCGGTAGGAGAAAGCAGAAAGTACTCGCAAAAGTTAATACACGAGCGAGGGAAGGAATAAGCTTCTCTGAGGAAGATCCAGTCCACACAAAGATCCATCATTCATAAGTCTAAATAAAATAGACAATAACATACTGTACCTAGTTACATTCAAAAAATAGGCTACAAGGCGGAACAACTAACCGTGTTCACCTTTGCGGCGTTCGCATGGGAGGTAGAACAGATTCCAGAGGGTCAAAACAACTCAGCTGATTCCCTCAAAGGGGGGGGACAGAAAGAGACACTAGTTGACTCAACATCTACACCTCTGTGCAATCCGATCACGATACAGGCAGACGACTGGAGAAAACCCTTAATAGAATACATTGAAGGGTAGAAACTCCCAGAGAACAGGAATAAAATGCGTAAATTATAAACACGCATTCCAAGATGCTGCCTAATTAGTGACATTCAGCATAAGAAACCCTACGATGGACCTCTAATGAAAATGTCTCAACAAATTAAGGACATCGGGAGGTATGCGAAATACATCAAGGGGGAAAGACTCTAGCCCAAAGAATAATAGGGTAGAAGTACTTCTAGCCCACACTAAAGAAAGAGGCAATTTTACCTGCAAAAAAGTGCAAGGCATGCCAGATTCACAAAAGCATACAAAGGAATCCCGCAACTCAACTAATAGGGGTAGAAAGCCCCATCCCATTCGCACTAGACGTTGGGGGACCATTTCCAATATCGACAGGCCAGGCTAAATTTATATTTATGGTTGTCGATCACTTCACAAAATGGGTCGAGGCACTAGCTGTACCCAAAATAACTGAAGGAGCAGCAACAAGGTTTGTCTTCAAATGCATAATGTGCAGATTCGGTGTTCCAATGCACATAGTGACAGATAATGGGACACAGTTTACCAGTGGGGAGTTTACGAGATTGTGCGAGAACATGGGCACTAGAATCCATTTTTCATCGGTATACAGACCATAGGGTAATGGGCAAGTAGAGGTCACAAACAGAGCCATTGTTCAGGGACTGAAGAAAAAGGTCGAACAAGCCAAAGGTTCATGGGCAGATCTACTACCAGAGATCCTGTGGGCGTATAGAACCACTGAAAAGACACCTACCGGAGAAACCCCGTTCTCACTAGCACCGGAGAAACCCACAGGACCTGAGGCTGAACCCGAAGGTGAACCCGAGCAAACTCCCCAAGGTTCAGCAGGAGGGGAGAATCTGAACATCACGGTTCAGGCAATAGCTGAGGCCATCCGACTCCTTGCTGAGAAGGAGAAACCTTCGGAAGAACAACCTCAAAAGGGGAGACCCACAAGCCGCAAGGAACCAAGGGCTGCAACATCAGAAACCACTCACGGGTTTATAAAGATGCCTGTAGAGGAGCTGGAAAAGATGAAGGAAACCATAGCAAATATGAGCGAGAAAATAAAGGATATTGAAAAATCCAAAGCATCAATATACCATTCAAAAGCTCAGACCTCAAAGCAGGCCAAGGCGCAACAGGAAGTGTCAAGTCATAGAGCAGCACACTCCAGCGCACCACTACCTCGCAAACCAGAGGAGCAACCTAGACTGCTTTCTAAAAAACCCGTATATGAAGAAAGCACGGGAGACACAGAAGGAGGAGGCGAGGTCCCAAACTGGCTAGTAGGCATGGATGCCCTGCACAAATCACTAATGGTAAAACCAGCACCTCTGAAATTCAGGCTACCTAGGCTACAGATCTATGATGGGAAGATGGACCCAGTAGACCACATAAATATGTTTGTGGGGGCAATGCAATGGGCCACATCAAGGGATGACATCCTATGTAGAGTATTCCCAGGAACATTGAAAGGACCTACATACAGATGGTTCGTCGAACTGCAGCCAGGGAGCATAACAAGTTTCGAGGACTTGAAAAAGAAATTCGTCGCCCAACATTGTGGAAACACAAGGGTCAGAAAGGGCACGGAATCACTGTTTGCAATCAAGCAGAATGGAGACACGCTTCGGAATTATACAACTAAATTCACGGAAGCCATGCAAAAAATCTCCGATCTGAATACAACAATCGCAATATGCGCATACTCAAAAGGGC
>LFYR01002013.1:0-18835 GCA_001185155.1 Zostera marina
CTCTAATACTTTCCACTATTCCCCCCAATTTATTTATCGGACTACCAGATCTCCACATAATCGTACTATTCGCTCTACAATCCAAACATTTATCCACTAGGTTTCTTTCTGAAACAAAAGCTTTCCAAAAATGCGAATCCACAGTAGGTCTGATTTGTATATCATTAAACGCCTTTCCTTTAATATACCTATCTTGGATCCATTTTACCAGAATAGAATCGCTCTTATCCCAGTACTTTGAAACTCTTTTAATATTGGTTGCAGTGGTGATAATAGGAAGGTCTCTAACCCCTAGACCCCCTTCCGACTTGGGAAGGATCATTTGGGCCCACGGGATCCCTTTTCTTCCATCCCATATAAATCTATAAGCCAACCTTCTCACCTTCTTAGCCACAGAATCAGGGATAGCCATACCTTGCGCCCAATAAGTATACTTTCCGGCTATAATCCAGTTAACTAATTGTATTCTCCCTCCATAGGAAAGACATTTCCCACTCCATCTTGCTAGGAGCGCCTCTATAGACTGGATTAGCTTCCAGCCAAGCTTTTTGATTTGTCGCATATGCGCGCATATGCGACCAGGCGGTAACCCCCCATCGCATATTTGGGGGGTCGCATATTATTGGGTTTAGCCGGATCCGGGTCGGATCCGGATAAACCCGATCCATTAACCCTATTAAATTTAAAAACTTTAAATGAATTGTATTATTCTATTAAAACTTAAGGACCTTATTAAAAAGACCCATTTAAATAAAAAACACTAAAAAGTAAAAACCCTAAATCGTGAAATATGAAATCGGTGAATCCTTGAAGACTTGAAGTCGGACACCTGAAGACCTGAACGGAAATCGGGCACCTGAAGTCTGAACCGCCTAGCGCTGCGCCTGCTACTGAAGAAAGTCGGAATCGTGCTGCACTGCTGCTAGCCTTCCGCTGCTGGATTTTTCTACACATAGTTAGGTATTAAATCTATTGGGAAATTATGTGGTTTTATAATCGATTTTCAGAGTGGGGAATTAAATCGAAGATGTCATCTGAAATTCAAATTTATATCGATGAATATAAATTTATAATCAGATTGTGAATATAAATTTATATCGATGAAAAAAAAATAAAAATAACATGTCGCATATTTGACCGCATATGCGACCAGGCGGTCGCATATGCGGTATGCGGTCCCAGGCATCGCCTAGCCGCGTCAAAAAGCTTGCTTCCAGCACTGTCCAAATGACTTTTTCTTTCCCGTGATTGGTAACCCTAGATATGTTATAGGTAGACTTTTAACAGTATATCCTAAGATATTATGTAAAGATTGATTTTCTGCACATACTTTTGAGAAGGTGGAGGAGGCAACGATTTGCCTCCCTTTTTTATGTCAATTTGTCAATGTAGACTGTCTACTTATCATAACTTTGAACAAATGGATTAAAGTCATTAACTTTTATGATATAATTGTATTTTTAATGTTTGATATGTCTAGACTCTAGAAGATGAAGTCATTTGACTTGTCTAGAACATGGATAGTTTAATGTGTAATTTATTTGATATTTTAATTTGACTAAAACCGGGAATATTGCACATAACCCAAATCTTATTTGCAAATATTACCCTTTAATTCTAAGACAGAGTAATGGACATAGTTTACAGTCTGTTACCTCACCTGTTTTCTATCCTTGACTTTATTAAAAGGCCAACTGATTTTTATTTGTGGATAATTTGGATATCTCTTTCTTGTTTTCTTCTCAGTTTGTACTGGTAAAATAAATACTTTGCAGCATCACTCGTGTTAAATTATATAATTTGCTCAGTTTATATAGCCTTTATTCACTCTATATTATTAGAAGTTATAATCGAAACTGGTCCTGGTATCTGCAGGTTGTTGTAAGAAAATGTATGAAGGTATTAAGCAGCATAGTTCAATTATGTGGAGGGGATTTCTTTGTCCGACGATTCCATAGAGATGGAGCTATCATGTGGAATTTTCTATCTACATCTCCATTTTGCAGAAAATCACTATCATCAAAAAAAGATGAGAGAAAATTAGTTCTTCCTTATAGAAACACATGTCTTTCTTCTGAAGATCCAATGGCAGAATCATCCAGCCTAAAAATTCAAGAAGCAACTCTCAACATGATTGCCGAGATATGTATGAATAATAAGAGTGCTAGGGCGATAGAACTTGTTTTGAAAAAGGTCAGTGGTCTTGTCGTGGGGATTGCATGCAGCAATGTGGTTGGTCTACGAGATGCCTCTTTGAGAGCACTGTCAGGTTTAGCTTCCATGGATTCAGATTTAATTTGGCTTCTTTTAGCTGACATATACTATTCTCTAAAAATTACCGATATACCTAGCCCCCCTTCTCCTGAATTACCTGAAATAAAAGAGCTTCTTCCCACGCCTTCATCTTCTAATGAGTATTTGTACCTTCAGTATGGGGGGAAGAGTTTTGGTTTTGATGTTGACCCTTTATCTGTGGAAATTGTGTTCAAAAGATTGGGATTTTAGATGGTTTTTTGCTTTGCTATTCACAGAGCTTAAAATACTTTTTCCCACTGCTGTAGACTGTAGTCTGTAGATTGTAGTGCTGTTTGTAATTAGATTTTTTTATATTATACTGTACTTTTCTTTTCTTTTCTTTTTTGTACATGTTTATCTGAATCTTTGAAATTGGCAAACTTATGGCTATGAAGTATGTATGGAATGAATTATTGAATGACATAAATGTGTCACATATATTCATATCCTTATTTGGAAGTACAATAACTGTAGTTTCATAGATGGGCCCTTTTTGCAAAAATTAGATGTACTTATTTAACTACCCAGAGCCGACAGAAGTGAGGTTTGGCATTTAGCCTGCTTGTTTATAATTATATTATAAATGTGTCAGAATCGCTATTATTTCTTTCTTTTCTGAACAAAAGAGTAAATTCAAGTGTCCTCAATATTCATTTCACTCTAACAGTAGAATTTTAAAACTCAAGATAATATAAGGCAGTTGGCCTAACTCATAAATCCTGTGAAAGTTACATATTTTCCAGTTGGGAATCATACACTTATGTTGACCTGTAATGTGCAGCATCGCAATCTGAATGTCCAAACTGCGATCTGCTCAGGGAACTAATTAAGTTACAAATCAGTGTTCCTCATGTCATATCTTGTTAAATTCATTGGATTTAGAATTTAGATTCATATTATTTAATGTATTTTGGACCTTTTAGAATTTGGATAATTACAAAATATTTTGTAATTTATAATAAGATGTTTAAAAATGAAAAAAAAAGTTTACTTAGTCTAAAATTCATCCCATATTTTGATGGACACCTGGCCGTTCTCATTCACATTATCTGTTCGGATGACATCAATTAATATTACGGAACAAATATTCATTTAATTTACTATCTTTCCTGTCACGTCATTCAATAAAAGCCTCTAATACAAACAGTGGTACGGTCATATCTCATAAATGCCCATATGAACAACCCTATTAAATCCATCATAATTAGGTCGAGCCGCCAGTTTAATTAAAACTTTAAAATAAAAATTACCTTACCCGAATACGATCCGATAAAGATCCACTTACAATCCTCTCAAGTAAAGTCAATATAAACTCAAAAGTCAAAATTTAAAAGTTTTCTTCGATATCAATTATCCATAATTTGTTGTTGAATTTTAGGTTTGGTTATTATAATTTCTAACATAATATATTATTCGTTTTTGTAATTTGAAAAAAAGAAATTAAAATACATAATTATTAATTACATATGTACGTTGAAAATAAGAATTTATTACTCTATTGACTATTCTACAGTATCTACTACTTAAAAGCTCGTAGTTTGTACATAGCCATAGGTAAGTAATTATTGCAAAGAATTATTGCAGTTGATAAATATAAAATTCAATGAATGTGGATTGCGGAATGCCCATGACTTCAAATTTCACGTTCAGAATTAATTAATGAACAACTCATTACTCAATATTCATCCATATCAAATTAAATAATGAAACGACATATCAAATTAATGTCTTTTTGTCATGTCAACTTTCTTTTTATGTTAAATTTTCAAATACTACCTCATCTTATTTCATATATATACACTACTCCCTATATTTTAATGAGCTACCAGATAAAATTAGATATACACTTGAACATACAATTAGTCATAATCTTGTAGATCTGAACATGCAATGGTTTTTTTAACATAAAATGAAATTGTCGGAAAAAAAATTACCATCGGAGAAGAAAATACTAAAAAAGTAAAACGTTAGACACAACCACAAAGAGAAAATGTGATAACTCGACCAGAAAAAGATTTGAACAAGAAGTTGAGAGTAAAGAAAGTCAAAGTAATGAAAAAGTAAAAAGATGTGATTAATTGGTTACTAAGACTAAGATCGTGAAATTTAAATGGAAAATTTGAATTATTAATCTCTGAATGATTTCGTAAATTAAAAAAATATAATAAGGAATAAGGATATTATAAATAATTTAAATGACTACTAAGTACTAACTAATAAAATAATTCATTGATATTTAAATCAATGATTTCTAACTAAAATACAATTAGCTTTAATTGATTTTTTTGTTGGTAGATAATAATTAATAATTATAAAACCAATGGCTATGAATAGGGTTAGGTAACGGGGCGGGTCAGGTACCTAACTCCCCGTCCCGAGACCCGGGCATGTAATTATAAAATATGAATTATAAAAAAAAAACCTAAAATTTAAAAAAGGTAAATTTTTTATCTTAATTTTTAAATTTTTTAATCTTAATAATCAAATATAATATAATTTAAATTAATAAAAAAAATAAAAAATTATTATTTTTAAAATCGAAACAGTCGGTCCGGATTTTGCCTTATGTGGAGACCTACCTGCCCCGGAATATGACCGGGGCAACGGGTCACGAGGCAACTGTATAAAAAAACGGAAGAGATTATCTGCCCCGGTTACCATTGGGACCCGTTCTCACCTCTAGCTATGGCCTATGAGCATGACAGATTGACAGCCTTAGGAAGAGCGAGAAGAATACAACTACAAGCCACATTATTAATTAATGCGCATTAAACTCTCATCCTTTTCACTTCCCAAAAAATCCAAAATCCCATCAATAAATCTCATATTAAATATAAATATTAAATACACTCCAAAATTCTAAATTCTAAATTCATCCATTCTTTTTTTATACATTATATCTTAATAGAATTTAAATAAAATAAGTGAGAATCTCTGTGTACAAATTCATGCATCTATTAAATTACAAAGTAAAACAGTAAATGCAATTTATTGTTAAAAATCAGAATTTAAAAAACAATCTAGTTTGAGTATTTGACCTTATTTGCATAATTGAATTGAATTTTATTAACACATTTAATACATTAATGCTGATTAAAATAAATTAATTAAAATACATGCATGTGTTTAGACTCGAGATCCTCTACATCAGTCATCACCTCTGGCTCTCGTGGCCGTTTCAGCCTCTCGACCCGTCTGGTGTCTTTATTATTTAATTAGTAATTAAAAAATAAAGCAGTCCACTGCCCACCCCACGCTTCAAACTCCCACCTCTCGGCTATATATAACAACTTCCCTGGTTCAATTTCAGCTTCACTGCTTCTTCTTCGGACCAAAAGGTAGGTGATTTCCGTTTTGGCGACGTGGATGGTGGCGGATGTGAGTTTGGTGCTACGGATGATGAGTCGTTGCAACACAAACAGCACAAGGGAGGAGGGAGGGAGATCAGATCCCGTCACTATGGATCTTCTTGGTGGAGGCGGATCTAAAAGCATAGAGGAGGAGGAGGGAGAAATCAATCTCAGAGTCACAGCGGGATGGGAGAAAGGGATCGATCTCTCGGTAAAACTCTGTTCGATTCATATACATCGTTTTTGTTTCCAATTAATTGCAATTAAAACCTCGGATCGATCTTCAATTCGATTTTGTATTACCGTATAGGCGGGAGAGGGATCCAGAAACTCGAGTTATGTTGGTGGCGGGTATTCTAGATTGAATCCTGGGCATAGGCATCGGAGAGTTCAGGATCTCAACTTCAATCCAATCTCATTTCAAACATCCAATTTCCCACCAACGCCGCCACCAAATCTGGACCTGAAGCTATTCTCTCCATCGATGGAGTACCAGAGCGTGTGCACACTAGACAAGGTCAAAATTGCTCTCGAACGCATAAGAAAGCCAATCCCTAACCGTAACTCCTCGTCATCACCAACTTCCTCATCGACCACCACGTCGTCGACTAGACAACTTAAGAGGAATAGAGACGACGCCGATGATGAGGTGGGTTTGGTAGAGACTAGTTCTAGTGTCGGGAAGAGATTGCTTCAAGCAGCGGGATGCCCCAACTGTCTGTCTTATGTTCTTGTTTCCAAAGGAAACCCTAGGTGTCCTCGGTGCAATTCCGCTGTTCCTTTCCCGGTGTTACAGAAGCCAAGACTCGACCTTAACTTGTTCCACAATAACCCATCTTCTGCTTCTGCTCTCGCCGAAATCTCATGATTTGTGTATGTTAGTATTAATTTCCTCCTATATATATACAACAAAATAGTTATAAAATTGATTATATACGGATCAAAATCAGACGGAATGATTGAGTTCATTTGAATCATTGGTATTTTTAATGCATGCAAGATCTGGTTTTGGGTTCTCTTCTTGCATGGACACAAACAGTCCCACATAAATTGTGTTTAGGTGTTTGTTTATTTACTGTATGTTCTTGTTCCTGTTCCCGTTTTCTTCTTTTTTGAGTTCTTTTCTTCTGTATGGTCCTGTGATCTGTGGATATTGCTGTGGTGAGAATCAAAATCGGAGGAGATGATCCCAATGTGTATTATAAATGCTGTGGGTTTCATTTTACTGTATAAAAACTTTGACCAAAACTGACCCACCTACTTGATTAAATAATACTTAAATGTTTGAATTGTTTGTTTGGAAATTAAAAATTGAAATATGTAACATTTAATTGTTGATGTACTCATGTACAGTGTACTATATTCAGCTGTGCGCCTGTGTTTTTGCTGCTACTGCAGATCTCATGCCATGGAAGATCTGGGCAGCCAGACAACCAGTCTTTTTAATCTTTTACCGTAACTCATCTGCGTAGCAAGATCAGGATTAGAATTAGAAATAAATAAAAAATAGATTGGGATTTTGAACAAAAACGTGACCAAATGCTCAACCAAAAGCTAGCTGCATATTTCTTGTAGATCCATCTATCCATCGATCGATCAATCAGCCAGTCAATCTATTCATAAATGTAAGAAGAAAATTGCAGCTCAAAATTCAAGAACCAGCAGAACATAGCGTGTAAAATGGTCACTCCTGGTTGAATTATTGAGCTAAAAATAGAATACTCCCCTGCATTAAATCGTGCAATAAATTCTAGTTGTTAGGGTTGTGATTAATGTTTTTAGAGAGAAGATTCTAAATCTAATTAAATAATAAATACAACTAAACAAATTGCACAAAGTTTTTAATTCCTAACACTACATCTATGAATCTACGATCCAAAATAGGCAAATTGAAAATCGATGTTCAGATCCAAAGTCCAAACATACATAATCCAAATGTAAAAAAATAAAAAGATAAAAAAAAGTCTTCCCAGTTTTGTTTGTTTGTTCGTTCCGTGAAAATGACATTTATGGTGTTTGGATTTTAGATCTCACACCGATCGATCAACTGGTTATATTTCAAAAAATAATGTGTTTTGTTGCCTGTTATTCACTCCATCTATCACTGTCCTCATTAATGGAGCTTGTAGCGTCTGCTCATTTGATGGCATTGGCAAAGAGTAGTAGTATCCAATTAATGACTTAATGGTTGTTGATATCATAAGCATAAATTGATTTGACCAACTAATTCAATTAATGAATGAATCTCGTTTACCGTTGCAAAACTTGCTTTGTCAATTGCCACCTGCCCTGAGCCCCCGACGGCTGACGAGAACTTCAGAACGGATGGGAAAATGGGTAATGGCTAAATGGGTTGGTTGGTTGACCTAAACATATTAACTGATTGATACCTATTTTACACTTTTGGATAGATAGTAATGTCTCCTGTGGTGTCTAATCACTAATCTAGTCATTTCTTGACAAACCGCTTCACATGTTAATATTACATTACTTCAATTTACCTTCATAATTTTTTTTACGTTGGTGCAACCAATTTTTTACACAAGAATTTCGGGTTTAGGGTTCGACTCAATTTGATGATTGAATCATTTTGTTCAACCATTTTTATTGTTTGGGAGAGATTTTCGAAAACTAATATGAGATGCATTTGATACGGTGAAAGTGGGTTTACTTGTTTAAGACCCCTCTCACTCTTCAACTGTTCAGTCTCCAATCTCATCAGCATGAAGAAAGAGAGGGTTGTGATGCAATTCGTTACAATATCAATTATAATTTTAAAAAATCCCATAGACTTAAGTATCACCTTAATTGAGCTAAAACTAATCGAATCGAATGTTTTGTGTAGATCGATACTCACACAAACTCTATGCGGGGTAGCATTTTGCAAGAATCTTCTAACTTGTTCTTCTTTTAGTGCGATATTGTCGAATATGAGTGCCTCACGTACAACTCGGTATGGTCCACTTTCAGCTTTGTCAGGCGACCGAGTTCAAGCTTCCGTTACTTTGATTTTTTCCCCTGAGATCAATGGTGACTTCTTTGATTGCAACTCCATATCAAGATCAAGGACATTTTTCTGTCTCTCGACTTGTTTGGCTTTGGACAAGATAACCTTTGTAGCTCGTTCATAATTTGATTCTGACGATGGTGGTTTCCTCGACAGTGTCCATTCAGTCAATCCTAGTTTGCTCTATTCCAAACTAGTCGATCGATGGACTTTGGTGCAGAGACATTCCCGGTCGATCGACTAGAGGCTCTGGACCTTTGGTCGCACACTTCACCCCTTGTGCTCAGAAAGTAATCGATTGTTCTCCAAAACCTTACCAAATGATGAATTCCTTCCACTATTTATAGACTTTAATTAAGGAGGGGAAATGGGTCATTTCACATCACTGGAAAGGCAGTCAGTCGACTCGGTCGGATCCTCATGGGTTACCTGATTGTGGAACTGACTGATCTGGTCGACTCCTCTCGGACGGTCTGACTCTTACTCCGTTAGGTCCATACTTAGGGGTTGGACATCTGGTTTGTGTCTGACTTTAGCCCAATGTCTGTTTACAATATTCGATCTTTTGCGAGCCTTCGAGGGACTCAGTTTTGTTACGGGTGTCTGAGGGTCCAATCCTAGGTCGTACTCTCAGTACGGATCCTAATATCACCAACTTCTTTTATCGTTCTGTCCTTGGTTTCTTCTATCTGTGAGGAGAGATCTTTGTTAGTCTTGTGAAGCAGAGACACATCACTTTCTATAGTGGACAACCTTTTAGATGCAGTTGTCCGATCCATCTCCGCCTTCGACTTCTTCAAAGCCAAGGCATTAAACTATTTAGTATTGTTGCTTAAAACAAAACTATTTAGTAAAAGCGCTCGAAATCTCCTTTCGGCGTGCGGATCTGTCTTATCGTGTCCCCTAGGTCAGTGATAGAATGTCTGAGTGAAGAACCCTAAAGTAACAAACCATGATCAGGCAAGAATACGTCATCATTCTGAGACAATCATCCCCACCACCAGTAAAACAAACGCCTAGGTGAAGAACCCTAATAAAGCAACAAGCTATGATTATGCAAGCAGGCACCATCATTCTGAGACAACCGTCCCCGCCATGACAACTCAGGAGGTTGACCTCTACGGCTCTACTTGCATGATTATCACCTTCGCTAAAGGCTTCAAATCAGGCAGTTACAAGATATGATAACTTAGCCAGACTAAGGTATTCGGAAATCCAAGGTTCAGGAAAAAAAACCTAGAACAACAAACCTTGATCAAGTATGTCGATGTTATCATCCTGAGACGACCATCCCTGTCACGACGACTCAGGATGTTAACCTCGACTTGTTTGATTAACGTTTTCGTTAAAGGATTTGACCCAATAAGGGGTCACCATCATGCTAAAGTGCATAACCTCAAATCAGTAAACGTTGATAATTGAAGTCATTATGTTGGGGCGACCGTCCCACCACGACGACTCAGGATGTTGACCTCGACATGTTTGATCAGCGTTTCCGTATAGGTTTTACCCCCAACCAGTTGTCAGGAATTTTACTTACCTTCCATGATCAGAGACTGGATGACGAAATTCTTCTAATTTGTCGCAATGGCGGTCTCGTCGCGATCTCCCACATCCGGTTGCAACACCAATATTGCAGAGTTTGGGTCGATTACCGATAGCTGGAGGATCCCTGCACGTTGTGAACAACCACCATAGAGGTCGAACCAGAAGGAGTCTATAGCTCCCTAGTCAAACTAGAACCAGAGTCGGTTATAACCTCCCCCTATTTTTGTCGATAGTGAGGCACCTTCTTAGACCGATCGGTCAAATCTTCCGCTACGCGGTCTTTCTCAGTATTGTTTGCAGGTTGGTCGGCTCCCCAAATCGGTCGATGATGACCGTAGCTACAAGTCAGTCCCTCACGACCTCAACCTGGTCAATGGTAAATTCATCGGTGTTTTGGTTTAATACAGATTGGTCGGTTGAAAAAGCGATCGAAGAAAAGTCGAATGTCGAAAATGGTCGATCGATCAAATGGAAATCCTCAGTCGTCGACTCGTCGATTTAACTCGATCGCCGGTCACCACACTCGAGCCGCTCCCCCTACATTCTGGATCACTACTTTGGTATGCTATTTTCATACATGATATTTTTTCTATAATGTATATACATAATTTCATACATTTTCACATATAACTAATAAGTCTATAAAAGTTTTTTCCTCTTCCTTTAGTCACAGAATATAACTTAAGTGTATTATTGCAAATTCTGCTCTAATTAAATCTATTGTTTTCTAAAAATAATACAAACGCCGGTTTCTCAACCTTCCACCGTTCGGCCCTTCAGCCACTACCCCTCTCTTCCCCTTCTAGCTTCTGTCCACGAACACCCCTCCGATCTTCTCTGATTATCTTTCTAAATCTCCAACATCCTTCACCTGAATTCTTCATAACTCCTAAATCTTATTTTTCAACCTGTTTCCGTTCTTACAAGTCACACCCTATCGGTTGACGTTTGTTTTCATTAGATTTGGATCTGGTTGAGAGTAACCCTCTAGTTTAGAAGGTGGAAATAATAGGTAGTAGAAGATGGAGCAATTCGAATCGTATTTCCAGAGAGCAGATCTGGACAGGGATGGGAAAATCAGTGGGCTTGAAGCCGTTGCTTTTTTTCAGGGATCTAATTTGCCGAAACCGATCCTTGCTCAGGTGTGGAACGAATTCTTTCATTTGGAATTATTTTCCGTTTCTGTTTGCCCGTTAGGTTTAAATTTTTCAGATCTTCTCATCGCTGGTATTTTGTTTTTTACCCTTTGGAAGATGATTTGGAACTTGAAATTTTATTGGATCCGATCGTGTGAGTGTAATTGACGATGTTGTTGGATCCGGCTATGTGAGTGTAATTGACGATGTTGTTGGATCCGGCCATGTGAGTGTAATTGGCGATGTTGTTGGATCATTTGAAGTGGCAATTCCTAAGATAATGAGATTTCTCCTGTTAGGCTGTTACTGGTTTTCTTGTTTTTAATCTACATTGGACTTCGTGCAGTGAACTTTATTAAATTTCATGTATAAACAAACCATTAGATTTTGGATATAGAACTGAACAATTGGGTATTAGAATTAGTGTTTACTTTCTAGCTTTTTTGACGATTGACTTCAGTGGCAGAGCCAGGAATTTCCCATATTGGAGGCACAATTATATATCATTAAAAAATAGAAGAGTAGAGGTGAAATATTCTCTCTATTTCTCTAGTAAGTGGGAAAGGGATTTCCGATCGTAGAGGTGAAAGTAATTTGGCAATGTGAGAGCCATCGTTTATTTTTTGAATAGAATAAGATGAACCATTTTGGAGAATCTATCAACTACTATAAAAATGGAATCCAGAGCTCTACTGGTTTTTGGAAGTCCCAAGACAAAATCCATGGTTCCTTAGGTACATGCAAAGGAGTATACAAACCAGTGTTCTATACTTCTATTAAGTGTCCTTGGTTTGTTGACACGTGAACAAAATTTTCAAGCTCTTTCTTCAACCCTGGTCAGTAATATTGACTCTTTAGTTGGGCCAAGGTTTTATTCCTTTCAAAGTGACCAGCTAAATTTCCTGAGTGTAAAGCTCTGATTAATTGAAGCCTTAGTGAAATCTGAGGAATACAAAACCTATTATCCTTGAATAGAAACCCTTCTTGAATTCTAAATACCTGATTTTGTTTGTTGCTCAAACACTGATGCCAATTGTCAGCAAAATCCCCATCAGTAGAATATAATTCCTTTTAGCAAAAGTTATCACTTTTAGACTCAAAATGGTTAGTACTTAGTAGTTAGTTTCTTACTTTCTTTTGCTATTATCTTGTGGCCTTGCTTGCACTTCTGAAATTAAGTGAATAAAATACTCTGGAACTCCACAGGTAGAAATCTTTGTCTAAGTAATCTCTTTAATTTGCCCCATGGTGGTTTGATCCCATCAAGCAGAGGCTCCTCCTTTAAATTTAAGAGCCACTAGTTTAACTTTCTTGGATTCCGGGATCTCCATGCAATCAAAAAATCTTTCTATTTCGGAAGTCCAATCCAACAATTGTTCAATGTGGATTTGAGTATTTGACCATCGAAATTGGACAGTTCCATCCTTAGCTCGATAATTGTTCTATTGCTCAAAGGATCCTCACCCGTCTTGCATTGCCTCGCCTCTGATATTCCTGGACCTGTTGATTTGGCTGGACGAAATCAAGGTCCTCAGATGAAAGGTTTGAAAATTCCTCCCTCCACCAGTCCGCATATCGACCCCGCTCTGACAAATCCGTTGTTCTGATCAATTCGATCTTTACCTCTGGATGAATTCCTTTATCTTATTGTGGCATAGATTTCGGAAACCATCCTTTACAAAAACTGTTAGATCGGCTACTGCTTTTTTGAGCTTCTCAAAATCCTCTCGTAACACATCTTCTGCTATCGCCCAGACGCCTACTGTTTGTGTCACTCCCTGAATCTGATAGACTGATACCACTTGATGTAGGTGACATTGTCAGTTTGATGTTCAATCCAACAGTGAACTGAAATTCAGTAGGAGATGTTCAGTTACTCAGAGTATGCAACACCGCTCTGACGATCAAATTGGAATCCACTGAAAAGAGGATGGGAAGAAAGAAGATGAGCAGAGAAGAGTATTGCGTCTGGAAAAAAGGAATAAAATCTCAACTAATTCTGCTCCTCCAGGTCCACTCTGATTTATACTCTCATTGTGTGAGAGTGAAATTCCACAATGTTTAAGTCCAATTAAGAGGGCTTGGGCCATGGTTCTAGTCAACTCGAATCAAGGACCATTTGTAGTGTCGAATGCACTGTAGATTGGGCTACATCATAAAAATAATCCACTAATCTAATCATTTTTCCATGGCAGATCAAAAATAAAGTTGAGGTTTATACTTTATAGAACTTAGAAGGTTAAAATTAAATACCCTGAACAGTCAATAAACCTTAGAGTTAACCTTTAGTGCAATTTAGTCAATAAAATACGAATCTTGACCTTATTTGCGATTTGACAAATGAGTTTTGTAATTTCCAACTGAGGCAAATATCATGACGTTGTATGCAAAAGTGCAGTGCAACTTGGCATTCCAATTTTATTAAATTGGGATGATAAAATGTCGGCAATAGAAGTGATATTTAGTAATTTAATGAATTTTATGTATACTTTAACTTGGTTGCACACACTCCTCCTACTCTTCGTACTCTTCCTTGTGTGGGTTTGCCCCATTCATGATTTGTTTCCAACTTTCCATTTATATCTATATAAGCATGGATATTTAGCCTCAACTTTCTTGTAAAATCATTCGTATCCTAAAAACTTTAAGTCCTTATATTTAGATTTAAATTTTTGATTATATGAATGTAAAGTTTCTAAAATCTTCCTGATTAAATTTAATTAATGTTCTGCTTCAAAAAAAAATCAATGCAGATATGGATGCATAGTGATCGGAAAAATACCGGCTTCCTTGGCCGAGCTGAATTTTTCAATGCACTGAGATTAGTAACTGTTGCACAAAGTGGGAGAGAACTTTCAAAGGAGATTGTAAAGGCAGCCTTGGAAGGTCCAGCAGCAGCGAAAATTCCACCACCAAGAATACATTCTGTGCCGACCTCTGCTCCATCTATGAATCCCACATCGAACGCTAGACCTCTTATGAATTCATCACTTCCATCTCCTACTCCCATGACTAGCAATCTAACACCTCCATCTCAAAGTGTTGGACTCCAAGGGATACAAATATTTCAGAATTCTGGTATGAATCATAAAGCCTCATCAGATGTGATGAGATCTTTTCATGTTGCACCTGCTTCTTCCCTCCCTATGCAGTCAATCAGTCAAGGGTTTCTTGTTGGAGGGAATGGAGGCACTGTGAATGGTCCACATCCTACAACCTCTAACCTCTCAAATTTATCAACTGATTTGCTTGGTGGCAAAACTGGAGATGCTTCATCTGTATCTGTCCCAGGTAGAAATGTCACCACTGTGGCAAACCTGGGATTCGGGGTAGTGCCAACATCTTCTGTAACAACAACAATTTCATCAAAAGTCATGCCTCAGGGAACATCTTCTATTACAACCTCATTGCCACCTAAGGCAGCACTTTCATCATCATTACAGCTAGCTGGCAATGATTCAAAAACATCAGTTAATTCTGGAAATGATTTTAATTTTGACCCAGTTTTTGGAGGGGATGGATTTTCTGTCAATCATACAAAGCAGGACGTCCCTCCACCAATACTTTCTGTAAGTGGGAATTCTTCCACATCTACCACTACATTGATTACACCAGGGTACCAATCTTCTAAAATTGTACAAGTTGATTCTTTAGCAAGCACTTCAATGGCATCATCCAGTGCCAGTCAGTTTCCTCCGAGTCAATCATTTGTTAAACCAAATCAGCAGAGTACAATAACAAACATTTCTGGTTCGGTTTCTAGTGTTCAAGCAGCAATCCCAGGCTCCTCTGTTGTACAATCTCATTGGCCAAAAATAACCCATTCTGCCGTACAGAAGTACACTAAAGTATTTGTGGCAGTAGACAAGGATAAGGATGGCAAGATTTCTGGTGAACAGGCTCGCAATCTTTTCATGAGTTGGAAGCTTCCTAGAGGTAGTTCGGTTTATTTCCAAAATAATTTTTTGCACTAGAATACTGAATTGATCTTGATTTCATATTTATTTTCTGATTTGTATTTCTTTGTTATCAGAAATTTTAAAACAGGTGTGGGATCTGTCTGATCAGGATAGTGATAACATGCTTTCACTGAAAGAGTTCTGCATTGCTCTTTATTTGATGGAAAGATTCAGGGAGGGTCGTTCTCTGCCAACTATGCTACCAAACAGCTTATTGTATGATGATGCATTGTTGCAAGTCACAGGTCAACCATCATCAGCCAGGCAAGGAGGACTTGTTTGGCAGCCAAGTTCTGGTATGCACCAACTTCCTGATAAAAATATAAAATTACATAATTATCATTGAGATGCAAAGTAATGTTTTGTTCTATGTCTTCTTTATTTTTTTTAACGATCTTTATTTCGTTTATTTGAAGCAGGTTTTTCACTCCAAGGGAAGCCTCAATCACAGCCTGTAATGCCTGCAGCTAGATTGGACCCACAACAACATCAGCATGTTCGAAAGCCACTTCATTTTGACGACGAAGTACAACCTGTTCAAAAGAAGGCTACTGTGCCAATCTTAGAGAAGCATCTTGTCAATCAACTTAGCAATGAGGAACAAAGTGCACTCAGTTCCAAGCTCAAAGACGCAACTGAAGCTGACAAAAAGGTAGACTTATCTGTAAACTGTACTTCAATTTAGATTTTTGACAGAGATATTATATTCTGAATGACTTTTGTAGATATCGATAATTGTGCCAAGTTTTGATTTGGATACTGCAGAAACTAATTCATTATTTCGATAGTCCTAGTGTTCCATTTAATGCCAAGCTTTCTTCCTACAATGTTTTAAGCATTACCTTCTAGTTTCTCGCTTTTCCGGTTTTCAGTCAAGTCAAAAATAAATTCAAAGTTTGTTCTAACATGGCCGGCCAAAGTCTTCAACATTGTTTTATAAGCCATGCACATGCTAGCATTATGCTGCACCAATTATCTATGCTGTTGGGTTCTGTTATAATCCAGATTTGGGTTGGATTTCACATGGATCTGATACAAAGTAAATATAGTGAACGCAAGTTTCCGTACTGTTTTATATGTATGTAAAATAGGAACCATATGTAAAAAATGTACATGGAAAGAAATTAGCCTGGAAGTGAAGTGCGCATATGGGACCAGGCACTCACATATAATACTATGCCATCGCCTGATCGCCTAGTCGGACAGAAAATCTTGGATTCTAGTCTCTAGAACATGGTTGTTTTTGTTTATGTCATATGCTGTTTGTCGCTCAGCTAACACTCATAATGGCATAAAAATCTTAATTTCTAGATAAATCATAAATCTAAACTCAAGTAATTTCTATTTTTCTATATTTCTATATTTAACTGCTTCAAATTTTTTTCTTTCTAATTTTCTTTAATAGTTTGGTGTTTCTTGAGCCACACATTTTTGTTATGATAAACTCATAAATTTTGATCACTACTTTTTTTCCTGAATTTCAATATCTCTTAAGTAACATTTTAAATATTTAATGATAATCTATTTATGATTTTCTATTCTCTTTCTCTTGCTTTTGTGAAGGTACAAGAATTAGAAAAGGAGATCATGGATTCAAAAGAGAAGATTGGGTTCTACAACACCAAAATGCAAGAACTTGTATGTTTTTTAATTTTAGCTTTTTTTTAAAGCACAATTTTAGCTTGTTGCAATATCTGATCATTGTACTATTATTAGTATCATCCATTCGTGCTTTTGATGATTTTTTTTAATGGTAAAATGTTATTCTATTTTTTCCATAAAACATAAAAGTGTAAAGGGTAATTTCAATTTATTTTATATATTTTTTGCTTTTAAAAAAAAATCATTTTTTTGGATATACCATTACCCACAACAAAAATGTTTAATTATCTCCAACGGATTCGGTAGAGAATGTATGTCTCTATGATCAAGTCTTGCTTTGTATTATTTGGAGCAAATACAACAAGGTCCTAAATTATTCTATCACAATTCTCAAATCTCAAGCCGTGTCTTGATTTTTGTTCAGTATTTCCTTCCAAATATATCATATTGAGACCTCCACTGCCAGCCAGTGGAACCCCCAACTAGCTGAATGCTTTGGGAAACATCCTTAATCTGTAAAAATAAACTGGATGCTGTAATTTGAGAGTCCAAATCGATCTAACTGTAGTTACTGTTATTGTTCAAACAGAATATTTGCGTTTTTGGATTTTGTAGAACACAAGAGCCAGTTCTCCCTCACAGTGAATGGTGACTCTCTAGGTTTTCCTCACAAAGGAATTTAGGAGAGGCTTAAGGAAAGAATTTGAATAGTAAGGAAAGAAATCACACAAAACAAGAATGTTTTGTTAATGGGGTTCGGCCTTGCCTATTGAGCGAGCTTCTCCTTCTCGTGGTGATAAAAGAATAATGTTGCAATTATAAATAGAAAAGATCAAGTATTTATAGAATTAGTTGTCTTGGGAAAAGATCAAGCACGCACTGCTCTTGTAATTACTAAGAGATATGTTAAATATCAATGAGCAAAGTTGCTCTTCTCTGTGGTATGTTATTCATATTTATAGTCACTGAGATATTACATCCGATCTGTGAATGGTTTATAGATTTACCATTCACAGCAGTCGGTTTCATTACTTCACCATGAAGTTTACTTCTATCTATTTGAAGATAGAATTATAAGGGGATAAGGATTACAATCGTTCCTTATCTTTATAGGAGGATAAGGTTCATTAATATGATCTTAGATAAATATCCATGATTAAGAACTAATTAAGATCATCACTAATAGTTACTAATTAATCTAATTACTATATCATCATGATACATCGTTTTGGCATTGTCATCTTCTAGTTTTAACCTTATGTATTATTTATTTATTTATATTTAGATATGATCGTATGTTTGAGGTGCTAATATTCTTTAATATAATTTGCACATTATGTATGTTAGGTTCTCTATAAAAGCAGGTGCGACAATAGACTTAACGAAACAACAGATAGAGCTTCTGGCGAAAAACATGAGGTAATATTCAATGTTTTTTTGCAAACAATAAAAATTCTCATTAAAATTAATAAAGGGTGATATCCTGAATTACAAAATAAAAGTGATAATAAAATAAGATGGTGGGGGGATGGAATGGTCTCTCAAACCATTTACACTCTTCTATATAGCTGATACACTTAGTAATCAAGTAACTAAGTGTGCTGTCTCAGGAGGCTGGTTTCCCAAACTTACATTGTAGTCACTTCTATTTGCGAACCATTGTCTTTCTTAAAGTTTTCAGCTCTGAAAGAAATCTTGGAGTCTTTAATTATTTCCAAGAATAAGGCTTCAGGGAGCCTTAGATGATTGGTGTGTTAGTGATGCAGAGCATCTTAATGCATTATATAATAAGAGTGCTTATTATAATTTTCAGCATGCCAATAAATGCCCCAACCCTGGAATTAATAGCATTGGGTCTCAACATGTCAATAAATGCCCCAACCTTGGAATTAATAGCATTGGGTCTCAGCATGCCAATAAATGCCCCAATCCTGGAAT
>LFYR01002027.1:8000-28497 GCA_001185155.1 Zostera marina
TATGTCGCGAAGATCTTAGCACTCCGAAAAGATCTGAAAGCTGCTAGTTCTGGCCGTGTTAAGGACACTGAAGATCTGAAGAGCCAGCTAGCTAGTGAAAGAGGGCACGTAGCCTCGCTTGAGGCTACGATAGTGGAGTTGAAGAAGCAAGCTGCTCAGAGCCAACGGGAAACAACTGAGCTGAAAAGCGAGCTTACAAGTGCGGAAGAAGAAGTGCTGACCCTGAAGGATAACAACACCGTACTTACTGATAGCTGCTGGGTTGGATTTGGATGAACGTTACCAATCCGACCAGCTTCAAGAGCTCATATTCTTTGGTCCTTCCGTGTTTCCTGCTCTACCCCCCGACTTCATCACGGACATAATGGCGTGGATAGAACAGCATCCTTAAGAGCTCGCGAAGAATAAAGAGGCTCTCGACAAGATGAAGGATGAAGCCGTGCAAGAATAGATTCTAGTCCTTATCATTTTGTAATCTTTTTTGTTATCTTTTTGTAATCTGAAAATTTTAATGAAATTAATCGTTTTTGCTTTTCTATTCAATTGTTCATTTACTTTATTCTTTTGAATTATAACTAAGACCCGAAACTAGATTCGCGAGTCGTAATTTAGCCTCTCTGGACGTAAATTAGACTAACCCTATCGCTAGCTACTCTGGGCGTAGACTTGGTCGTACGAATCGTAGCTCTGTCTACGGTTAAATTCGCGAAAATAAATTAAACTTCACAACTAAGTCGCAATAACGATTAACAAATTCGAAAGATAACAAGTATGTCGGAGGATAACGATAAAAAGATACTATCAATCCTAAGACTCTAGAGTTGTAGTTTTGCTCCGGCCGAGGTGACGGAGCAACTTTTTGTCCCATATCAAAGATGTGACAATGGGGTGAAATTGTTTAGAATGATTACTAATCTATAAAGGCCGTAGCGACATGATAGATTCTAATTTGTGGTGGGTACTTAGAACCTCTTGTGGTTGGGTTCACTTGTACCTATCAACTACGTAGGACTCTGCTTTTAGACCCTAACGCGTGGTTGAACTCTGGCCATGATGACCGAGCAACTTTTTGGACCCATATCTAGGCCGAAGGGGCCAGATTGGGCTGAAATTTTGATCTATCAAGGCGATAGCGACAAAATAGATTCATAATGTGGGGTACTAGCTAGAGTCGTAGGTAGATGATAAATTTAAATTTTATTAAAAGATGCAAATTACAACAGTAAGATTTGTATCTGACACATAGACTAAGAGGCTCTAATGCGCTTGATACTAAGCGCGATGTTGCTGCACGTCGTCCATGTGCCAGATGCAAGGACTTTTGGGTGACAGCTTATTCCTATTCCTCTTAGTTATGCTAGCCTTTCTGTTGGTCTACCACCACATAGCATATGGATGGTTTTCCGTGGGTGATCCTCGCCATTGTCACTGTCTGGTGAGGGAGAGCGTGGGCGCTTCCCATTCACGTCAGACTTGCAATTGTTTCGATCCCGGGATCTTTTGACCAGACTGTCAAGTTCGCCGTTCGAAATTAACTGCTCGACATAAAGTGAGAATTCCCTGCAATAGTCTGTCAGATGGCCGTTGTCCTTGTGGAATTCACAGAATTTTCCACTTTTCTGGCGGCGATCTTTGGTTGCAGGGTCCATAGAGCGAGGAGCGGGCAGATCCGCTCTGTTCCTCAGTTTTTCAAACAGCTCGCCTTTGCTGATTGTTAGTGGGGTCCGGTTCCTCCAGAGTTGAGGTGGACCCCTTGGCGATCGTTTGACGGATGTTTGATACACTTGGTTATCATGTTTAGGCTTCCAATCCTTTCTGAAGGAATCAGCCGCATTGCTAGTGTATCTGTTCGAGGAGTCATTGTTGACTCTTAAGAACTCGATCGGATTGCTGATGACTAGAGTGTCAGCCAGCTTCCGACGGAGGTCCTCTACGAGTCGTGTTGTAAGAGTCCTATTAGTGCGACTCTTACTGGGTCCAGCTCTTGATTTTTTTGGCTCTGGACCTTTCTTTTTCCTCGTAGTTAGATAATTGCGAGAAGTCGATTCACACGCTCTCTTGCGGGTGATGGTTGTCTGACTCCTTGCTTTTTCAAGGTTGCTAACTCTTCTTTCAATATTATCCATGAAGTTAGCCAACCTTGCTTCTAGATTATGAGAGATGGATGTCCGAGGGGGCAGATCAGTTTGGGCATCCTCGAACCTTTCAACTTGTATGTTTGGTTGAGGATGCTCAGTTTGTGCCCCGTCGGGTACCACTGAGGATTTACCCTCGTTTCTCAGATGGTGATCACGCCTTTCAGATGTCATAGATGACAAAAGCGAATTCCAACCGGAGCGTAGGTATCAATTGGATTAACTCAAAAGATACCCAGTGGAGTCGGCGACTGGCCTTAGGTTTTCTTGACTTCCGAGCTGAGCAGAGGCTCGAGCTGAGCAGAGGCTCGAGAAAAAACCAAGTGGAGTCGGTGATTCACTATGGGAGTCGGCGATTCACAAAGGTGGAATCGGCGACAGACACTAGTAGAATCGGTGACTGCTTTAGGTAGTTTTTCCTTCGAGTCTGGCCGTGGACAGCACTCTTAGCTAGCAGAATAACCCGCAATCGGAGACTCACTTGTTGGAGTCGGCGATTGCCTGTGTGAATCGAAGATTCCTTGACACAAAGTCAGCGACTCACCCTAAGGGAATCGAGTTGATCTTTGCGAAGAAAATTTCGCGATTACGACGGGATATCATAGTTCGATAGTCCCACAGACGGCGCCAGCTGATGAAGCACGAAATCTGCTACCAGTAGGCTCGTGGGGTCGCGAGGAGGGCCGGAGGCTTTGGAGTCCACGACGCACGCTCTACGTCAATGTACCTGTAGAAGGGGAGGGGAATCGGCGACTCTCTTGGGAGTAGGCGATTCGGGCTCCATGTATTGCTCTGGTTGGTGTGTCAAGTGGGAATGACTTGAGGGTAGAGGTCCCCCAAGGACCCCTTTTATAGGGTCCTGGGGACGTTTCCCCATTCATTAGAGTGGGGCCCACCCCATTAAGGTATCCTATTAAGGAGTGCCTTAATGACGTGGGCCCGCTCAAGTAACGGCTGGGAGTCGGCGATTCAGGTGTGGGAATCGCCGATCCAGAGGTTCAATCGCCGACTCCCCATGAGCCTAGTGGCAGCCTACCAGAACTGTCCACGAGGCCTAGAGTCAGCGATTCACCCCTGGAGTCCCCAATCGGCGACTCCCAGGTGCTGCCTTGAGTACTTGACATAGACACTCCTTCCGAATTCGTGGAACTCTCCAGGGGTCCGGCATAAAGCGACGGAACCCTAGTTCTTGTCGAAGGGCATTGCTGGGAGTGACTGACGTGTTCAGGCATGTCTCACTAGTACTCCCCCCTGAAGAGAGCATGGCGAAACACCCGTGTAGCCTCAGGCAGCAAAATGAACTGAGCCATATAAAGATATTTGAACTCCTACCATTACTGGACGCAGTAACAAAGTAGGACGCCAAATTAACTCTACCTACGGAAGAACGTGGGCAGAGAAAGTGTTAATGGTAACAGAGTCAGGATGCGTACCCCATCCAAGGAAAAGATTGAACCTCACCTACGGAAGAACGTAGGTTAGACGAGGGAAGTACTCAAGAGTGAACCTCACCTACGGAAACGTAGGTTAGACGGGGGATGTACTCAAAAGTGAACCTCACCTACGGAAGAACGTAGGTTAGACGGGGGACACATCGGCTAAAGAGTGAACCTCACCTACGGAAGAACGTAGGTTAGACGAGGGATGTATTCAAGAGTAAACCTCACCTACGGAAACGTAGGATAGACGAGGGATGTACTCAAAAGTGAACCCCACCTACGGAAGAACGTAGCTTAGACGGGGGACACATCGGCTAAAGAGTGAACCTCACCTACGGAAGAACGTAGGTTAGACGAGGGATATACTCAAAAGCGAACCCCACCTACGGAAGAACGTAGGTTAGACGGGGGACGCATCGGCTAAACACACACCCCGTTCTACAAAAAACGTAGACAGAGGGGGGCAAGTATTCAAGAGCAAACCTCACCTACGGAAGAACATAGGTTAGACGAGGGATAAGCTCAAAAAGTGAACCTCACCTACGGATGAACGTAGGTAGACGAGGGATCACACTCAACCTCAGTCGCAGAAAGGCGAGCAAAAGGAGGGGGCAAGTATAAAAAAATAATAACCCTCACCTACGGATGAACGTAGGTAGACGAGGGATCATGCCCAAACCCTATCGCAGAAAGGCGAGCAAAAGGAGGGGGCAAGTATTCAAAAAATAACCCTTACCTACGGATGAACGTGGGTAGACGAGGGATCACACTCAACCCCTATCGCAGAAAGGCGAGCAAAAGGAGGGGGTCGGGTACTCTCAAAACCCGCCACAGGGAAGAGAACCTGAACAGTGCTCAAAGATAGCTCAGGCAAGGCGTCAAGGTGGGCAAGCAGGGTTCCGCGGGAAAATCAGGCCAGACAGGTGCGCAAAGAGTATGCTTCGGCTAGGACGAACCGGACAATAGTTGGCAAAAGCGCGTGACAACCTCCGTGGAAGCATAGATACAACTTCGCAGGCGTAGAGAGGGGGGGAATACTGGTGAGAAAGGATCTCGCATCCTGGAACATCACCAAAAACCCACATCCCAGCACGCAAAGAGGGGGGAATACTGATAGTACAAGGTTCAACACACAGACCATAGTACTAAAAGACGTATCTCAAAGTATCTAATACGCAGAGGAGGGGGGAGTACTGGTGATACAGTATCCCGAACACGGTCACAACCTACCAGCAACTAGAAGTCCGGATAGCCTAAGATGATTTAAGGTATCTATTCTAGGGTTGGAGAGGTCCCAAGTCGAATCCTAGGAAGATCGACTTTCCTGAGGATCGACTTCCCTGGGATCGACTTCTGAATAAAGTCGATCACCAGGAAAGTCGACCCCCAGAAAGTTGATCTCTGAAAAGTCGATCTCAGGACCCAATCTGATCAGTTAGGTAGTTAGGCGGTTACTGCCCAAATGACCAGATTACCCCCATAAGAACCCCTATAAATAGAGGGCACCCCCCACTCATTAAAGGCAAGTCATTTGGAGTAGAAGAATTCCTAGCGAAGCAGAGCTCTGCGCACTTGAGTTCCGGTCCGGTTTCCCGCGGAGTTCCCCGCTTGGCGCTTACTTGCGCGTCTTGGAGTACTGGTCGGGTTTCACCCCCATCAGGCGGTTACTGCCCAAATGACCAGATTACCCCCATAAGAATCCCTATAAATAGGAGGCATCCCCCACTCATTAAAGGCAGGTCATTTGGAGTTGCGCACTTGAGTTCCGGTCCGATTTCCCACAGAGTTCCCCGCTTGGCGCTTGCTTGCGCGTCTTGGAGTACTGGTCGGGTTTCACCCCCATCAAGCGTCACGTGGAATCATCAAGCCCAATCCAAAGTACGGGCTCGCGGCTATATCGGATCACATCGTCATCTCGAGATCAGCTAAAGTGGCATTGACAGAATCTGAGTGTAAAGCGGCTATGAAGGACGAATTTGATGCATTGGTAAGAAATAAAACATGGAGACTAGTTCACGCACCGACGAAGATAGAGTAATCAACACCGACGAAGATAGAGTAATCAACACCAAATGGGTGTTTAAAATCAAATATGCTGAAGATGGGACAATTCAAAGATTGAAAGCAAGGTGGGTAGCCAACAGCATGCAACAAATAAAAGGGTGCGATTACCATCAGACTTTTAGCCGGGTGGTGAAATCAAATTCTGTCAGAATAGTGCTCACGATTGCGATTTCCAAAAATTAGGTGTTGAAGCAGATAGACGTATCTAATGCATTCCTACACGAGAATATTGAAGAACGGATCCTCGTGACATAACCGGTGGAATTCGAGAATACAAAATATCCACAACATGTTTGCTTACTTGAGAAGGCTCTATACGGTCTAAAACAATCTCCGAAAATGTGGTACCGGAGGTTGCAGGAATTTTTGATACAAATAGAGTTTATGGAAAACTATTCTGATCCTTCACTCTCATCTACAACAAGGGAGGAAATCTTGTTTACTTGTTTACTTATATGGACGAAATAGTTGTTACAGGATCGTCAACCGAAGTGGTGAATTCGGTCATTAGCAAGGTGGCAGATGAATTTGCAATTCGTGAATTGGGAGATATTAATTTCTTTTTCGGTATACATGTTAGCAGGTCACCAACAGGAATTAAACTATCTCAACAAAAATATTTACGAAACATATTGGAGAGTTGTGAGATGCTAGACTTGAAACCGGCATCGACACCAATGCTACCAGGAAACGAGTTTCCGGCAGAGGAAGTACAGTCACTGGATTATAGGGAGTATAGATGGATAATCGGGTCATTGCAATACCTAACGTTGACCCGACCCGATATACAATTTTCTGTCAATAAATTGTCGCAATTCTTGACTTCACCAACATCAGGTCATTGGGTAGCAATGAAAAGGCTACTCCGATATCTTACGGGAACTCAAACGTTTGGCATCACATTAAACAAGGTTCGAGATTTCAACATTACGTGTTATTGTGACGGGGATTGGGGAGGCGACCTCGTGGACAGAAAGAGTCACACGGGATACCTAATTTACATCGGAGATTCATTGGTGGCATATGGTCATCTAAAAGTAGGCAGCATTAGCCCGTTTAAGCACGGAGACTGAGTACCGAGCGGTCGCTACAACGGTCGAGGAGGCCGAAAGGGTTCGTACGCTACTATCTGAATTAGGAATCCAAGTTCCATTACCGATTAACGTGTTAATCGACAATCAAGGTGCAAGTTTCATAGTAAATAATCCCATTTTCCATAGCAAAATGAAACATGTCGCCATGGATTTTCACTTTATTAGGGAGAAATCAAAAGCAGGGATCATCAAAGTTAAGCATATAGCCGACAACAAACAATTGGCGGATTTGTTAACTAAACCACTATCGCCAAAGTTATTTCAACAATGGATCAGCAAACTCGTTGGACAATGACCACCAGTTTGAGGGGGCGTATTGAAGCAAGAAATCAACTAACAAAGTTCGGTATTCGACGAACTATTCGGTTCGTTTCGAGTTCGGTTCGGTTATTAAACGAACCGAACTTTGAAATAGATTCGTTTACTTAAACGAACCGAACCCAAACCTTGGTTGAGGTTCGACACTAACGGTTCGGTTCGTTTAACATTTATATTATATTTTTTTATTTTATATTTATATTATAAACTTATATTATAAACTTTTTACTACAAAATTATATTATATATTTCATAACTTATGTATATTTTTGTAATTTTTTATTAATATAGCATATATTAATTTTTTAGTTTCACGCATATATATTAACAAAAGAAAATAGATTATAAACAATATTTTTTTTATTATTTATTTTTTAAAGATAAAGATCGACATGTTTATTTTTAGAATGATGTAAAAAAAATTCGGTATTTGACGAATTATTCGGTTCGGGTTCGGTTATTAAACGAACCGAACCCAAACCCAATAGTAAGCTCGTTTATTTAAACGAACCAAACCAAATACTTAGCTCGTTTATTAACAACGCTACTCAACTACGTCTTCTACACCATTAAGTCTCCAATATTTTCTACACCGTTGGACGTTTCTTGTGCACCGTGCGTGGGTGCACTATCGTCGCCGTATTAAATCCAACCATTGGATGATCTTGATTGATTGTCAAACGTCTAACCATTAAAAGCTATTAAAAATAATATTTATCTTTTATTCCTTGGATAATATATTGTGTATGTATGTTTTTGTAAGAATTTGTCAGTAATTAATAGATAATGTAGCTGTTTAAGTCTAGAATCTTAGTGTCGTACTGTTTTGTCATTGCAGTTTATTTTTCGACACTCCAATCCATACGTCTCTTCCCTCCCGACGCAACCCATATCCAAATCGACGACGGCTATAACTAGGGTTTTCCGATTTGTTTTCTTCGTTTTAGATCGTTTCAGCCGGATCTTCCATTTGTTTCTTCTCAGTAGCAAACCCCCGCCGCACTCTGACCATGGTTACTTTTTGAAAATAGTAAATGTTATATAAATTTTGGAATTATATCGTAAAAAATTAAATAATTTGGTCATTGATTGATAAATTTGGCATGCTCTTGAGTATTGTCCACGATTAATTGTTTATACAATCTTGCTTAGTTCTTTATTAGTATTTGAGTAGTTATAGACAATTATGTTTAAGAAACTGGCGATTGAGAACTTTAGATCATAATTTATGTAGTGATAATCCACAACAATAGTTTATCGTTAAATTTAAG
Organism: Zostera marina; assembly: GCA_001185155.1. Taxonomy (NCBI): domain Eukaryota; kingdom Viridiplantae; phylum Streptophyta; class Magnoliopsida; order Alismatales; family Zosteraceae; genus Zostera; species Zostera marina. The sequence goes on from LFYR01002027.1 coordinate 16,322, forward strand.
AAATGGACATTTACTGATTATTTTAAAAGACTACAACATGCAAATGGATAACAATGTAATTTGATAAATCGAATATAATGTGAAAAACAGCTAAAAGTAAATTGTTGGTGTGTGGGCTCGTCGGAGTAAGCTCACAACCACAACCTAGTGCAAGTCTTCCCTCAGAATTGTCAACCCCCTCCCCTAATGGACTAGGGGAGGTATTTATAATGCTTCTTGCCTGCTCCTGGGCCTCGTGGGTTCACCGTCCCACTTGTTCCTTCGGGCCCATTCGTGCACCTGGGCCCTGAAAGCCACTCGTTCGGTCCATGGACCGTTGAGGAGGTCCATGATACCAACATAAATAATGCGAAAATAGAAGTATACAGTTGTGGTAGTGAAATTAGAAATGAAAAAAGTGATAGTAACTTGAAGCATTTCATTAGTTTTGGGCGAACTGGAAACTAGTACATCTGGAATTAAAGTAGAACAACTACCAAAGATGAAAAACTACTACATCTGAAATGAAATGAAAGTAGAACAACTACCTACGACTAAAAACTACTACATCTGTAATGAAAAGAAGAACAACTACCTATGACTAAAAACTACTACATCTGTAATGAAAAGAAGAACAACTACCTATGACTAAAAACTACTACATCTGTAATGAAAAGTAGAACAACTACCTACGACTAAAAACTACTACATCTGTAATGAAAAGTAGAACGACAACAGAAAATAAAAAGTAGGAAAATATAGTGGTGAGCAGTGGCGTATCCAGGATTCCTCGACAGGAGGGGCAAGATTCGTCGAAGGCGAAATTTTTTTTTTACTAATTTAAAAACCTATAAAATTTTGGCATGACCTATTCATAAATTCGATTATGAAAACGTATAAAAATTCAATACATTCATTTCATAATTAATATTCAATACATTAATTAATATTCAAATTAAAAATAAATACATTCATTCAATTAATAATAAAAATTTTAAATACAATTTACATTACTTCAATGTCCTACGACGAGATTCGTTAAAGATTCACTAGATTCGTTGTGCCCACGAAAAGGTAATCCTTGATTTAAAAGATAACGAATGGCATTTAATGAGGCTGTCAATCGTATATGATAATTGATATCTTCTGATATTGTCTGTTTCTCTAAAATAGGTTCTAATTGATGTTTTGCTTTCCTCAAATTCTTATACTTTTCCCATGCCTTATTGTGAGAGCTATCAACAAGTCCAACATGTTCAAGCAATTTACCAGGTTTTTTCCAATTTCGAAATCCAACTGTAACAAAAGTATCTCCGCCCGCCTTATCTCCGTCATATGGTAGAAAAAGGTAGCAACATAAACAAAAAGCTGAATCATCAGAAATACTATACTCCAACCATGTAGAATATGTATCAAACCAAGAACAGTTAAATCGACGACTAAATTTGCCAAACCATGTCTGCGGAAATATGTGTGTTTTTGGTTGACAAGGACCTTTTTGAATGTACTTCCTTCTAATATCATCAATCTCATTGATATTATACAATGACATCTTCTTTCTTAATGCTGGATTAGAAGGAAGATCTTCAGAAGTTAATGGTTTAGAAATAATAGATAATCGTTTTCTTTTACTTGTTTCCGGAATATCTTCTTGCGGTTCTGGAGAAGAAGTTGTCTTTTTAAAATATTTCTCATCTGTAATTTAAGAATTAAGATTCACCTTAAATCTAAGAATACAATCCTACAATATTCCTAAATCGAACTATAAAATTAACAGAACCTTGGTATTGAAGATCTTTTTAAGCTTCCGACAAATGAAATGACAAAACCCTAACCCGCAAGAGGTAAGCGTGGTCAACCTAAAAAAAATTCAGAAGCATTTGTATAAAAAAAATAGACATTTGTTTGACTGTATATATAAAAATAAAATCCATCTTCAATCTTCAATCCACAATTAACAATTTAATATAGGTAATTTAAAAATTCAAAAGCATCTGTATAAAATAAATCCATCAGAAGTTATGAACAAATAAATACCAGAGAAATGAGAGAATCCAACAAGTAGCAATAGCAAGTTAGCAACGGAGGGAGAACTGGAGTCTGGAGAAGAGATTTCCAGCAAGTTTCCCAGCAAGGCAGGCAGGCAGCAACACCAGACGACAGTGAAAGAATATAAGAAAGAGGGAGAAGGAGAACAGGGGAGCAGTGGAGAACTGGAGAAAGTGAAAAACGTGGGGGAGAAGAATATTTAAAATTTATATATTAGGGAATAGGGATTTGTGAAACGTGGGCGGGGGGAGAAAAATAAAATATTGAAAAATTTATATAACTACCCTTAAAAAATATTAATATATTGTAAAATTATATTTAACCTCCTATAAATTTTATTATTACATATAGGTCCTTGCATTTTTTCCAACTTTTAGGGGGACGCTTGCCCTCCCTTGCCCCCCTAGATACGCCTATGGTGGTGAGGGACATCTTCATTAAAGTAGTGAAAACACAACTAGAGAGAACGTTTTGTACAAGCATAGTAGATTAGTAGTGCATGTCATCTTCATTCAAATATCTTTCTTAGATCACAATTTCAATGATATGATGACTATTGAAATGAGGTTGAGGTGGATGACATGGGTAAAGATGACAATAAACAAGGTGGTTTTGTAAATAATGTAGATGTTGTGGCAGTGGGATAAAGATTGGGGAGAAAAAAGGTTGATAGAAATATGTTGTCATGAAACGTACTAGGGTATGTTTGGTTATGATAGAGAATTGGTATAGATGATATGATCAAACAATCATATAAATATGTAATACTTAAGCAATTCAAATGATGAATGGAAATATATATGATGCTTAAGTATATAAATATGTAAATTGTTGATACTGTTGGATGATCGATTGATTGGAATGTAGCTCGATTATCCAACAAATGATCTGCAGGTTTGATGATGTAATTGCGGAAGTATTTGAGCAGCAGCAAAGTGTTGTTGAAGAACAGAGTGTGTGTGTGTGTGTATGGTTGATGGTGATAGTGAAAACGTTAAATTCTAATGAAGGCTTAGGTAGGTTTAAATACTAAACACCCAACGGCTATGTTGGTGTTTGGTATTAATTATAATGAGGAAATAGAATCAATGATGGATATGGAATTAATGATATATGGGAATTCCTAGAAAAGGAATGTGAGAAGTCATGGGATTGTATATATGCAGTAAGGATGTATCTGTAATACATCTATAACTTTGGGGTTTTGGTATATATATATATGCATTATAATATGTGTATAACTTAGGGGTTTGAAAATAGTATTTACATTAAGGGTATATTTATAATTTTAATTCTTTATGGGGTTACATTTCTAATATCCTCCCTCAAATTAAAAGCGGTTAGGTTTTTAATTTGAAAAAGAATGAGATGTAGAGTTGCAACCCTTGGGTCGAATCAGAGGCGGTTCGCCTGGATTCTTGAGCCTGGGTTGTGTACATCTAGCAGTTGCAATTTTTGGAGTAAATTGCGAAAAGTTGGTCCTCCCAGGGGTTTTGTGAAAAAGTCCCCAACGTTTTGTGCACTGGGAATGTGCTTCAATACAACCTCTCCCGCTAAAACCTTGTCGCGCACTGTGTGGAGATCGATTTCTATGTGTTTGGTTCTCTGGTGAGAGATAGGGTTTTTGGCTATTGCCTCTGCCGCAGTGCTGTCAGTAAGTATCCTTGGAGCCGGTGATTCTCCGATCAGGTATACTCCTATTTCTTGTAGCAGCATTTTTAACCATGTTACTTCACATGTCGTGTATGCTAATGCACGATATTCGGCCTCTGCTGATGATCTTGATACCGTTTGTTGTTTCTTTGATTTCCATGATATCAATGATGATCCTAGGAATATGGCGAATCCAGACGTTGATCGTCTCGTAGTGGGACAACTTGCCCAATCAGAGTCTGTAAATGCTCCTATGTGGTCTATTGAGGAGCCTGATGAGAAGTGCAAACCTAATCCAGGTGATCCTTTGATGTATTTTAAAACTCTGTATGCTGCTTTCATATGTGATTCAGTAGGTATTGTCATGTGTTGGCTTAGATATGTTACAGCATAGGATATGTCTGGTCTTGTGCATGTTAGGTATACTAGTTTTCCTACTATGCTTCTATATTTTTGTGGATCCTCCAGTATGGTTTCATTTTCTTTTATTTTGTTTGATTGCATTGGAGTTTTGTTTAGAAAATTTTCTTTATTAGGGCAATCTGTAATTTTATCTGTTTTGTGTTTGGATATTTGTTTGTGACTGTTTGGGGTTTTATTTGGTTTGCATTGTGTGAGTTCATATTTTTCGAGTAGGTCTAATGTGTATTTTCTCTGGCCAATGTATAGACCATTTGGTGTTTTGGTGAATTCGAGTCCTAGGAAGTATTTGAGTTCTCCAAGATCTTTAATTTTAAAGATTTCTTGGAGGTTTTCTTTTAGAGTTTTAATTGTGTTTATGTTGTTGCCTGTGATGAGGAGGTCATCAACATATGCTAATACAATTGTAGTTTCTTGTTTGTTTTTGTTTATGAACAGAGAATAGTCTGTTTTGCATTGCTTGTATCCAAGGTTGGATAATGCATTTGATAGAGTTTGATACCAAACTCTTGATGCTTGCTTTAGACCATATAGTGATTTGTTCAATTTGCAGATGGGGTTGTGTGGTGCATTTTTAGGTAATTCTAATCCTAATGGAATTTTCATGTATATGGTTTCTTCTAAATTTCCATGTAGGAAGGCATTTTGGACATCCATTTGGTGCATGTCCCATTTTTGTGCTACTGCTATAGCTATGACAGTCCTTAAGGTTGTCATTTTGAATACAGGAGCAAAGGTTTCATTGAAGTCAATGCCTTCAATTTGGTTGTAACCTTTGGCTACTAGTCTAGCCTTATATTTTTCGATGCTTCCATCACTGTTAAATTTAGTTTTATAGACCCACTTGCATCCAATGGGTTTTTTGTCATTTGGCATGCTCGTGATGGTCCATGTTTGGTTATGTTCAAGAGCCTGTAGTTCTTGCTTCATGGCATTGTTCCATTTTATGTGTTTGGATGCTTCCTTATAGGAAGTTGGATCCAAATTGTTCTTTATTGTTGTTAAAAATGCAGAGTGTTCAGGAGTGAAGTATTGAGAAGAAAGCATGTTCTCAATGGGGTGTCTAGTGGATGCTGCTTGTAGAGAGAAATCTTTTAAGTATGATGGTGTTTTCCTGTTTCTTTTTGGTCTTGGTGCATCCTCTTCTGGGATGCTTGGTGCATTCTCTGTTTCATGTTGTGTTTCTGGGATTATTGGTGTGTCCTCTTCTTGTGAAGGAGGTGTGAGTGTGTATGTGTTCTCATCTGATGTATTATCTGTCTCTGATGTATCAAAAATGTTTTCTTGATACTGTTCTGTTTGTTCTTTGAAGGGAAAGATATCTTCAAAGAATGTTACATCTCTGTTTGTAAAGATTTCCTGAGTAGATGTATCTAGTATGTTGTATCCTTTCCTTTGGGGAGAATAGCCAATAAATATTCCCTTTATTGACCTGTTTTCAAATTTTGATTTTGTTTTGTTATTTGTGGCATAACATAGACATCCAAATACTTTTAGGATGTCTAAATTTGGTTGTTCTCCAAATAGTCTATAAAAAGGAGTTTCATTATCTAATACTACAGCTGGGGTCCTGTTTATTAGGAAAACAGCTGTTGTGATGCATTCCCCCCAATACTTTAGGGGAATGTTGGATTGAATCATTAGTGACCTAGCCACTTGTAGGATGTGTTGATGTTTCCTTTCAACTCTTCCATTTTGTTGTGGGGTATATGGGCATGACAGTTGGTGTGCTATACCATCTGTTTTAATTATGTTTTGGAATTCTTTGGATAAGAATTCTGTACCATTGTCTGACCTTATGGTATGGACAGTGGTTTGGTGTTGATTTTTAATGTCTGTTAGAAATTGTTTGAATTTGATGGGTGTCTCTGACTTGTTTGTCATTAGGAAGACCCAAGTTGCTCTGGAATAGTCATCCACTATGGTTAGGAAGTAGTTATTTCCTTGGTGTGTGGGAGTGTGGAATTTTCCCCATATGTCTAAGTGTAATAATTGAAAGCACCTTGTTGTTTTATTTGAACTTAAAGAAAAAGGGAGCCTTGTCTGTTTGGACAGTGGGCATGTATTACAAAAAATTTTAAAATTCTTTGGAATACAATTGTTTAAGATATTAAAATGGTAGAATCTAGAAGGTGCTGGATGTCCTAGCCTCTGGTGCCATATCTCTTCATCCTTTGTTTCCTTTTGTTGGCTGTGATTGGCCTGATTGTCATGCTTTAGGATGTAGAGTCCATTCTTCTTCTCACCCCCACCAATCTGGTTTCCCTGTTGGTCCTGTATGGAACAGAAAGTAGGGTGGAAGGTGAATGAGCATTTGATATCCTTTGTTAGTTGGCTTACAGAGAGTAGGTTGACTGAGAATGATGGGATCTTTAAGACATTGTTTAAGGTAATGTCTTTTGTGATTTGAGTGGAGCCACTAACTGAGACTTTAGTGGTTTGTGAATTTGGGAGATGAATGTTTATAGGGTATAGTAGATTTTTTTCATTGTTTAAGCTGGTGTTGGGGGCACACATGTGGTCTGTTGCCCCTGTGTCAATGATCCACTGATCATTCTGTGATTGGGTGCATGCTGTAGTGTTTAGTGAGTAATGTGGGTTGAAGCATGTGTTGTTTTTATAGTAAAACGTACCAGAAGTGCTACCAGACATGTGAGCTTGTGGTTGGTTTCCCTTTTGGATTCCTCCCTGGGAGAGTATGGAGATCAGCTCTTCTCTGGTGATGAAGTTTCCTGTAGTCTGTGGATTTCCAGAGGTTTGTGCTTCATCTTCTGCGTTGGCATTGTTGCTTTGGTACTTCTTGTATCCTTTGTTGGATTTGTAGCCTTTTTTGTTATTGTACCTTGTGTTGTTTTCCTTTCTTTTGTTGAAGTCCACCCCGTGTAATCCATGGCCTGGTGGAAAACCATTTTCATAGAAGCAGTTTTCTATGCTGTGATTATGTTTCTTGCATCTTGTGCAGTATGGTTTAGAGTCTTCACTTTGGTTTTGTGGTTTTGGTGTGAAGTTACTCTTAGATTGTGTGACCAGGGCAGTTCCCTCTTCAGGGTAGACACATTCCCTTTGTGTCTCTTCTTGAAGCACCATTCTAAAGGCATCATCCACAGATGGAGGTGTCTTTTTTTTGAGTATTTGGCCTCTTATCGATAGAAAAGTATCGTTTAAGCCAGTTGTGAATGTGATCAATCTGTCCATATTCTCCCTCTGAATGCAGTTAGGGTTGTTACAGCATTCAAAGATCTGATTGTTGTCCAATTCATTCCATAGGCCTTGCAACTTTGCATAATAGCTGCTGACAGATTCACTTCCTTGAGTACAAAGTGCAATCTGTCTTTTCAGTTGCGAAATGACCAGTGAATTGGCCCTGCTATATTTTTGTTTGAGGTTTTCCCAGAGGGTGGTTGCATCTTTTATGAAGATCACACTTCCTCTGATCTCCTTTGCACAGCTGTTGAGTATCCATGCAGTGACCAGGTCATTACATCTGGTCCAAGGGGTGTAGTAGTTGTCTGTGTTATTGATTGGTTTGGTGATGGATCCATTTATGAATCCTAGCTTGTTTTTGGTAGATAATGATCTTTGGATCTCTACCACCCATGTCTGATAGTTTGGTCCACTAAGTGGAGTTGTTACCAGGCCTAAGCTTGGGTTATCACTACCTGATATGTAGTATGGGCTTCCATCCTTTATTTTTAGCTCATCATTCTTTGTTTCCATTTGCAGATAGAAGTGAAAGGAGAGCAAAAAGGTTGATGAGAAGGCACACCAGGGATCTTAGGAGAATGAGAGAGCTGAGAAGACACAATATGGATGTGGAAGCTCTTGAGTATTTTGGTGATGTGGAAGATGTGTACTCTTCCTCTGATTCTGAATATGAAAGGCCTGTTCCTGTGTTGGATCTTGATTTTCCCTCAGACAGTGATGGTGAGGATGGTGTTGTGTGTCAACAATATCTTTATGACTTTGATAGTGATGACTCTATGCCTGATTATGAAATATGGAGTGATCCAGATGTGGGTCTGAACTCTGAGGGGGAGAAGATTAATGGTGTTTTGGCTGTGGAGATTCCACTGCCTCCTCGTCCTCCTCAAGAATTCTTTGATAATATCTGGAGGAACAGAGTTGTTTTTGATGATTGAAAGACTTGATTGACTGTCCTTCTTCTTTTGGTTTGAAACAGCTTGCTCTTTTTGGTGTGGTGACTGTTTCTTTTCTCTTTATAGTTTCTTTTTGTAGAGAAAAAAAAAACAATAGCAGAAAAAATATTTTGTAGGTTTCAGGATGAAGCCTTCTCTGATACCATGATAGAGAATTGGTATAGATGATATGATCAAACAATCATATAAATATGTAATACTTAAGCAATTCAAATGATGAATGGAAATATATATGATGCTTAAGTATATAAATATGTAAATTGTTGATACTGTTGGATGATCGATTGATTGGAATGTAGCTCGATTATCCAACAAATGATCTGCAGGTTTGATGATGTAATTGCAGAAGTATTTGAGCAGCAGCAAAGTGTTGTTGAAGAACAGAGTGTGTGTGTGTGTGTATGGTTGATGGTGATAGTGAAAACGTTAAATTCTAATGAAGGCTTAGGTAGGTTTAAATACTAAACACCCAACGGCTATGTTGGTGTTTGGTATTAATTATAATGAGGAAATAGAATCAATGATGGATATGGAATTAATGATATATGGGAATTCCTAGAAAAGGAATGTGAGAAGTCATGGGATTGTATATATGCAGTAAGGATGTATCTGTAATACATCTATAACTTTGGGGTTTTGGTATATATATATATGCATTATAATATGTGTATAACTTAGGGGTTTGAAAATAGTATTTACATTAAGGGTATATTTATAATTTTAATTCTTTATGGGGTTACATTTCTAATAGGTTAAGATAAGGTGTGAAATTTACGATAGGATATCCATTGCTATTGTACTGATTATGGTTGTTTCCATAATCAAATGGATGGGTTCCAGAGGTAAATGGATGAGAGTTCCAGAGGTAAATGTATGGGAGGGACGAAGTGTTGGTGACATTGGGACGGTGGGTTAGGGTAGGGTAACCTGCACGTCATTGTACTATGTTGGTTAAGGTATGAAGCCCTGAATGACATCCTCCGGCAGGTCGAACAAAGCTTATGGAAAAGTGATTGAATCTACAGATGAGGCAACTCCCTGATGTTTTCTTTCAATCAGCCAAGAAGTTTGAATTATTTTCAATTCAATACTTGAGAAATCCTTAGTTTTCTTCTTTAAATAGGACTACGAAGTGGCTCTAGGTTTGCCAAACCGAAGAGCCAACACCCCCCTCAAGGAAAGAGTGATTAGCCTCTTAACCGCTTTCTCTTTCTTCTTTTCTTCTTCGTCTTTTTTACGATAGCGGTTAAACTTTTCGATGTCGTTATCGACAACTAGAAATGTCAGATGGAGGTGGGAGAAGAGGTGGTTGGAAATTTGGGAAAAAAGAGAGGAAAATGAGAAAAAAAAAGGGAATAGGGTTTTAAAATCCTACCCCCTATTTTTTTAAAGAGATTTAATGGGTATTTGGGTTAGGCGGATAAAGGCAATCGCCTAACCTCACACCTAGTGGATGAAGGCAATCGCCTATATATGCTAGGCTCGCATATAAAACTATGGTTGAGTGCACATGTCTCACAGAATGGTAAGATCCCAGAGCTCTGAGTAGTCGGTAATGACGGAATAATCGAAGAAAGAACATATGTCGAAGGTTGGCCTAGTCGACGGTTTCAGATCATCGGAGAAGCCCGAATACCAATAAACGTTGTCGGAGTATTGGGATGCAACCTCTGAAGGTGAAATAATCCGCCGTAATTACTGTCACGAAGTATGGTTGCCCAAAAACATTGTAAGTCCTTGGAGAGAGATCAAATCGTTAGTAGAGATTTACATAATCCAAGAACATATAGCACATTATTAATGAATACTCACCCATTGGTGGTTGGAAGTGAAATAGTTCCAACATATTTAATCGAAAGATGAATCCCATCAACAATTATAATTGAATCCATACCATTGTAGAGCCGAGTATGACTGAAGACAAATGGAGCCGGCGTCATGTGATGAGTCACGCCAGAGTCGAGGCACAAAGAGCGATCGTCGAACAATACCGAGGACATTCCATCCGTTACATTGGTAGTTATAGGTATTAGAAGTTAATCAACAATAGTTAGTTTACCATAGTTAAAGTGTAATGGTTTAATTAGTAATTGGGGTAGTTAAATTCTTGCAACTATAAAAGTGTATTTGATATTTTGTGAATGGTTAATCTTTTGGATTGTTAATCAGTATTAAGCTTTCTGTGATGGTATCAGATTTTTTTTCATTGTTAACCGCTTCACTGTTAATCCGATTGCCTTCTTCCGCGATCGTATTCTTTCGCGATCGTCTACGCCTTCTTCCGCGATTTGCGTCTGGATCTTGCGAAATTTGACGGATTCCAGTTCACCGATTCCATCTAGTCTTGTGCTCGCATTCTTTCCAGTTCACGTGGATTCAAGATCGGTTGCCGTTCGTGTGCAACGCGTGGATTTCTCGCCGATCGAATGCAATCTGTGATTGCAACTGGTTTGATTTTTTTTTGATTTTTTTAATCAATTCAATCTGCGTGACTCTGCGTGCGATTGCAATCTGCGTGTGTTATTTTATTTTATTTTAATCTGTGTGCAATTGCAATCTGTTTTGCATTTGTTTGCGTTTACAGATTTACCGATTTACAGATCGATTTGCGTTTCCATTTCCGTTTTTTGATTTGGTTTGCTTCGCGTGATTTGATTTACCGATTTTCGATTTCATTTCTGTGATTCAAACTAATTTCCGTGTGATTAGATTTGATTTCCGATTTCTCATCTTACAATTTTCGATTGATTACCGATTTTTTTTTTCATCTTCGATTTCGTTTCCAGGTTTTGATCTCTTTATTTTGATTTCGTTTCCGGGTTATTTCGATTTCAATTTTCGTTTCCGTGTGATTGATCTGATTTGCGTGCGTCGGGATTGACTTGCGTTACAGAGTGTTTACTGTTTACAAATCGAGTTAGAGATTTTTTTTTGTTTCTTTTATTTCTGAAAATTACAGGTCATGTGCTTTTTTTTCCCTCTTGCTCGATTACAGGTCAGTGAATTCTTTTTTTTTTGTAATCACAATTTCTCCATCTTTTGATTTGTGATTACAGTTTCTTTATCTTTGTATTAGTAATTACAAATTTGTTTTAGTGGTGATTGTGATTTTAGTTTTTTTTTCTCATCTCAAATTTCCTTTGGGATTGATAGTTATTTGCAATTGCTAGTTACTTCGTACTGCACAATAAATCGATTGTGATTGCTTATTTGCAGATTGTTTGATTTTAATATTTGGCGGTATACGGGTGTTCAGCCATACTCTCTTCAGGGGGGAGTACTGGTGAGATATGCCTGATTACGTCAGTCACTCCCAGCAACGCCCTTCAAACAAGGAATAGGGTTCCGTCGTTATATGCCGGACCCCCGGAAAGGCTTCCACGGTGCGGAGCACGTGTCTACGTCAAGAGCCCAAGTCAACACTTGGGAGTCGCCGACCGAGGACTTGGCCTCCATGGAATCGGCGACTCCACTCTTGGATCGGCGACTCCCACACCTGAGTCGCCGACTCCCAGACATTACGTGGGCGGGCCCACCCCATTATGGCACCCTTCAACAGGGCACCATAATGAGGTGGGCCCCATTCTATTGAGTGGAAACGCCTCTAGGACCCTATAAAAGGGGTCCTAGGGGTGTCCTCCACTCTCAACATATCTTGACCACTCACACACCACACCAGAGCAACCAAGGAGCCCGAATCGCCTACTCCCAAGTGAGTCGCCGATTCCCCTCCTCTTCTGCAGGTACATTGACGTAGAGCGCGCGTCGTGGACTCCAAAGCCTCCGGCCCTCCTCGCAACCCCGCGAGCCTACTGGTAGCAGATTCCGTGCTTCATCAGCTGGCGCCGTCTGTGGGACTATCGAACCACGATATCCCGTCGTAATCGCGAAATTTTCTTCGCAAAGTTCAGCTCGACT
>LFYR01002027.1:55532-72481 GCA_001185155.1 Zostera marina
TGGACCGGTTCGCGAGCGAGGTGCAGAAGATTGAAGGGTTCTCAGAAGAGGTGGTGTTGTACGCCCTAACGAACAGCCTCCGACCCACGTTCTTCGCGGGAGATTTAGTAAGGAAGCCGCCGAAAACCTTCGCCGAGGCCATGGAGAGATCCCACGGAGAGAGCAACGTGGAGGACTACCTAGGCGCGAAGATCCAGGAGTACAGGCGGCAGCAGAGGGGGAAGGGCGCCCCAGCAAACACGGGGGGGGGCAGCAGCAGAGCCAACCTCAGCCCCAACAACTGCAAGTCAAGCCCCCAGCGGCACCACAGGCGCCTGCGTACAGAACCGGCACCCCGGCAGCAGCGGGGCGGAGGGAAGTAGGCCCCGCCCCGGCAGCAAACCAAAGGCAGGTTTTCCTCACGTTGAGCGGAACAGGAACCCTACCCCCGCCAAGGCCAATGAGGAAAGACACGGCGGCGTTCAGGGACACCCGTCGGTTTTGCGAGTACCACGAGGACAACGGCCACACGACGGCTGAATGCCTGAACCTAGCAAAGGTCCTCAACAAAATGAAACCCGCAAACGGAGCCCCCCCCGGCCCCGACGACAAGCCGTCCGACGGTAATACCCACGGGACACCAAGTGCCGAAGCAGGAGCCGGCGGACGAAGTAATAGGGGACATCCTCACCATCGCGGGGGGAGGAGCCTCGAGGGGCGACGATCCATGGGAGGGACGGCGGTACGCGTCCGACGTGGACCGGACAACAGGGGTCAAGCGCCCGCGAATAAACTTGGAAATCTCGTTCACGGAGGACGACATGAAGGACATCACCCCACCCCACGACGATCTCCTAGTCATAACCCCCATCTTCCAAAGGGGAGACAAGTCCAGCGTACGACTACACAGGGTCCTGGTGGACACGGGGGCGTCGGTGGACATACTGTACTGGAATGCTTTCATCGACCTCGGCCTGGCCCGCGCGGACCTACTCCCATGCCGGGCTCCCATCAGAGGATTCGGACAGTCAGAAGTTCCAGTAGCGGGAACATTTTCCATCCCGGTCACCCTGGGACGGCATGCCCAAGCAAGGACGGTCGTTGTCATGTTCACGGTCGTGAACTTCACATCCGGATATAACGCCATCCTGGGAAGGACAGCGCTGCACGCTTTCCATGCAGTAATGTCGTCGCTCCACCAGTGCCTCAAGTTCCCAACCGATGGAGGGGTTTGCACGGTCCGGGGGTCCCAGAAAAAGGCGCGCGAGTGCTACTTCAATTCGGTCGGCGAAGTAATGACGTCGGGCGAAGGCCTACCCCACTCGATGCGGGAACACATTGCAAGACCCTAGCCAGCATCCCACACGACCCAAGTGGCCCTTGGTCAGAACGAGGTGCGAATGGGAAGGAACCTCCCGCAGAATATCAGGGAGGGGTTAGAGCAACTCCTGAGGAAGAACGGGGACCTGTTTGCTAGCGAGTTGGGGGAGTTGAGCGGTGTGCCTAGGACGCTGGCGGAGCACAAACTAGCGGTAGCCCCGGGCGCCCACCCTGTCAGGCAAAAATTACGCCCGCTAAGGGCGGAAAAGAGGGAGGCGTCCGGGCCCAGTACGCTACCCCGCCTGGCTGTCCAACGTGGTGATGGTAAGGAAAGCAGATTCGGGATGGAGGATATGCGTCGACTTCACCAACCTGAACAAAACTTGCCCCAAGGACAGCTACCCGCTGCCGTCGTTGGACCGGCTGGAGGACCAGAGCTCCGGGTGCGGGATGCTGAGCTTCATGGACGTACACTCGAGGTACAACCAAGTGCCCATGGCACGGGAAGACGAGGAGAAGACATCGTTCATCACAGAGATGGGCACATTTTGCTTCAGAGTAATGCCGTTCGGCCTGCGCAACGCCGGGGCGACGTTCCAGAGGCTAATGGATAAGATATTCAAGGCGCAGATAGGTAGGAACGCGGAGGTATACGTGGAAGACATACTCGTTCGGTCGAAGGAGGCCGAAACGCACTTGGCCGATTTAGAAGAGACCTTCGCCAACATCTGAAAGGCAGGGCTTAAGCTAAAAGCCAAGAAGTGCGCGTTCGGAGTCAAGGAGGGGCATTTCTTGGGTTTCCGAATCACACCCGAAGGAATCAAGCCAAAAGAAGAAAAGGTTGAGGCCGTGATGGCTATGAACCCCCCACGGATGCTGAAGGAAGTCCAGAAGCTAAATGGAAGGGTGGCGGCACTGAGCAGATTTATGCCGAGAACGGCAGACCGTTTCAAGCCTTTCTTCCAACTGTTAAGGAACCCAGGACCCAGGGTGGTGTGGTCAGACGAATGCGAGACGGCGTTCAGAGAGCTCAAGCTCCAGCTTTCGAACCTGCCAACACTCCGCCCCCCAACAAGGGGAGAACCACTCATCATGTACGTAGCATGCTCAGATGCGGCCGTCAGCGCAGTCCTGATCTCGAAAGCGGGAGGCACACAAAGGCCAGTATACTACCATTCTCGGTCATTAATAGGAGCGAAGGAGAGATGCCCAGAACTCGAGAAACTAGCCCTGGTGGTGGTCTCGGCAGTCCGAAGGCTAAAACCATACTTTCACGCCCACACGGTCACGATCCCAACAGCTCTTCTTGTAATATACTGAATCAAAGGAGAGACTGATGTCTTTAATGACCTCCTTAAGGATTACCTCAGGAGGCCTACTAATGTGCTGCTTATACCTTTTATTTCTTTCCGTCCATATATGCCACGACAAGCACCCAATAGCATTCCATATTAACCCCCAAGGGGGGGAGTGGCACGTAATCTTTTGTGCTGCCTCCGTCAGATCCTCCAATCTAATATCTGGACTGGATTGGGTGGGAACTGGAATATTCATTATTTTCCAGAAAGCGAAATCCAGTTGTTCCGCCAACGAAATTAAGAGAGATCTGGAATAAGAACAGTTAAAGAAAAGATGACTCCTACTTTCATCTTCCAGATTACATAGCAAGCAAGCAGGAGGTACTTGTACTCTCCAACTTCTTAATTTCCTGAACGTGTTTAGATGATCCCATTTCACCCTCCACAAGAGAATAGAGAATTTTGTCGGCATCTTCGACCAAATTCCCTCAGCTAACATGTCTTTATGCTTTCTATCTCTAATACTTTCCACTATTCCCCCCAATTTATTTATCGGAATACCAGATCTCCACATAAACATACTATTCGCTCTACAATCCAAACATTTATCCACTAGGCTTCTTTCTGAAACAAATGTTTTCCAAAAATGCGAATCCACAGTAGGTCTGATTTGTATATCATTAAACGCCTTTCCTTTAATATACCTATCTTGGATCCATTTTACCAGAATAGAATCGCTCTTATCCCAGTACTTAGAAGCTCTTTTAATATTGGTTGCAGTGGTGATAATAGGAAGGTCTCTAACCCCTAGACCCCCTTCCAACTTGGGAAGGATCATTTGGGCCCACGGGATCCCTTTCCTTCCGTCCCATATAAATCTATAAGCTAACCTTCTCACCTTCTTAGCCACAGAATTAGGGATAGCCATACCTTGCGCCCAATAAGTATACTTTCCAACTATTATCCAGTTAACTAATTGTATTCTCCCTCCACAGGAAAGACATTTCCCACTCCATCTTGCTAGGAGCGCCTCTATAGACTGGATTAGCTTCCAGCACTGTCCAAATGACTTTTTCTTTCCCGTAATTGGTAACCCTAGATATGTTATAGGTAGACTTTTAACAGTATATCCTAAGATATTATGTAAAGATTGATTTTCTGCACATACTTTTGAGAAGGTGGAGAAACTCTTGCTCACATTTACTTCCAATTCCGAGAACAATGAGAATTTCTCAAGTACCGTTTTAATTGCATTAAGCGATTTCAGGTTTGCCTTTGAAAATATGAGGATATCATCCGCATACATGAGGTGAGATATAGAAGTAGCACCATTCACCTGATAAGTGTCTATTCTTTTGTTCTTTACTCCATTCTGTATCAATCTACTTAGAACATCCATAACCATATCAAATAGAATAGGAGATAGAGGATCACCCTGTCTAATCCCCCTCTGGCTTTTGAAGGGAGGCGTTGGAGTCCCTTCCACCAGCACCGAAAAAGATGCAGAGGATATGCAATTCCAAATCATTTTGCAGAACATATGAAAAAATCCATACGCTTCAAGGGTGACAATTATAGCCTCCCAACTGACTGTGTCAAATGCTTTCTTAAGATCTATACTTAAACAACACCTCTTGGGAGTTCTCTTTCTTCCAAAACCATGTACCATTTCATCCGCTAGAATGGTATTATCCGAGATGAGCCTTCCTTGAATGAAAGCTGCTTGGTTTGGAGAGATGAGTTCACTAGAGACCTTACTGATCCTATCTGCTGATATTTTTGTCATTAGCTTGTAGATCAAATTGACACATGATATCGGCCTGAAATCCGACATATCTGAGGCCGTGTTTGTTTTGGGCACAAGCATGATGAAAGTATGGTTAGCAAACTTCAACAAAGGTTTGCCTTTAAAGAATTGTCTTACACACTCCATTACTAGGCCTTTAAGATCTCCCCAAAAATTTTTGAAAAATTCCGAGGTGAAACCATCCGGCCAAGGGGATTTCCCCGAATTAAAGGAGAACAGTGTGGCCCTTACCTCTTCCTCTAATGGAGCCTGAAGCAGCCACCTATTCATAGTTTCAGAAACCACTCTAGGAAAAATGACAGGAACCGCCGGCCGTTGGGTGGTTGAATTACTGAACAAAGTTTTAAAGTACCTAACACTATTCTCCTCTAATAGAACCCTAGAGGTGGTTTGAATTCCATTTGTATTGAGAATTTTAGAGGTTGAATTTGTAGACCTCCTCATGTTAGTTCCTCATGTTAGTTCCTCATGTTAGTTCCTCATGTTAGTTCCATTAAAGTTAGTTCCTCATGTTATAGTACCATTTAAAGTGTCTACGGGCAGTGGAAAATTGATCTGTGAGGCTGTTTGCAAAGTGGTAGAGATTAAAATTCAGAACACAATTGTAAAAATGGACATTTTTCTACTTCAGATGGCAGGAGCCAATGTGGTGATTGGGATTCAAGGACCGAAATCCTTAGGACCAGTTACTTTTAATTTTGATGATTTGAATATGTCTTTCCAAAAAGAAGAGAAAAAGATTATTTGGCAGGGATGTCGATGGGTTTCTGAAGACCCCCTATATGTGGGTCAGTTAAAGTGTCTTATTGCTTCAACACAAGAGGCTTACTTATGTTATATGGAAAGGATAGAAGAAAATGAGAAAGTTCCCATTTTGAATTCTAATAGCCAAGAGGTAACTGAAATCGTACAACAGTACACTGATATTTTTGACACACCAACAGGGTTACCACCACAAAGGGATAGAGACCACTTTATACATCTTGAGAACAATGCCAACCCTATCAATGTGAGACCTTATAAGTACCCACAATTTCAGAAATCAGATATTGAAAGGTTAGTTGCTGAACTGATGACTCAAAAAATTATCAAGCCCAGCACTAGTCCCTACTCATCCCCAGTACTGCTAGTAAAAAAGAAAGATGGGAGTTACAGATTATGTGTGGATTATAGAGCATTGAATGCCCTAACTATCAAAGATAAGTTTCCCATCCCTAATGTGGATGAACTCCTTGGAGAACTTAAAGGATCTAATTTTTTTTCAAAATTAGATTTAAGATCGGGTTTCCACCAGATTAGAGTCCACCCCCCTCATACTGAAAGGACAGCATTCAGAACTCATCAGGGGCATTTCGAATTCTTAGTGATGCCATTTGGGCTCACAAATGCACCAACAACATTTCAATCGATTATGAATTCAGTTTTTGCTAAATATTTGAGAAAATTTGTCATCATATTTTTTGATGATATTTTGGTGTTTAGTTCTTCTCTACAAGACCATCTATCACATTTGCAGAAGGTCTTTGAAACACTAAGGGAAAACAAATTATTAGCCAAGCTCTCCAAGTGTTCATTTGGGCAAGATTCTATGGGTTTGTTGGGGCATATCATAAAGGAAGATGGGGTGCATCCTGATCCTGAAAAGATAACAGCAATGGTAGAGTGGGCTGTCCCAAAAAATCTTAAAATGTTAAGAGGATTCTTAGGACTAACCGGGTACTATAGGAGATTTATTAAAAGCTATGCCCAGATAGCTGCCCCTATGACAGATTTATTGAAGAAAGACTCCTTTAAATGGAGTGACTTAGCCCAAAATAGTTTTGAGAAACTAAAGTCAGCCATGGTGTCAGCTCCAGTATTGGGATACCCTGGTTTCAGTCAACAATTCACTGTGGAAACAGATGCTTGCAACACTGGTGTTGGAGCAGTGCTAATTCAGAACAAACACCCTATATCATTTTTCAGTAAAAAAATTGCTGGAAAACTCAGTTCAGCAGCAATTTATGTCAAAGAAATGTATGCGATAACACAGGCAGTAGCTAAGTGGAGGCACTACTTACTGGGATCACACTTCATAATCAAAACAGACCATAGAAGTTTGAAAAATCTTCTAACTCAAATTATTCAGACCCCAGAACAGCAAGTGTTCTTGGTTAAATTATTAGGGTACGATTTCAGCATTATATTCAAGTCCGGGAAGGAAAATATTGTTGCTGATGCTCTGTCCAGATCATATGAAGAAAGGGAGAATGAAGAAATAATATTTTCTAGCAAATCTGAAGGTGAGCCTGGATCATTTTTATCTTTTTCTATAATAGTAAACTCTCTAGTGGAAGAAATAAAGAAAGAAAATGAGGGAGACCCCAAAATACAAGACATTATACATAACTCCTTAGAAGAGGGCCAAAATTTCAATGGGTTTCAATTTAAATCAGGAATTCTATTTTTCAAGGGCAGATATTATTTAAAGAAAGACTCAGCCTTCATTCCAAAGGTTCTAGGGGAATTTCATGATTCAGTGATAGGAGGCCATGCTGGTGTATTAAAAACAAAGAAAAGAATTTGCAAATTGTTCTATTGGCCCAAGATGGGAGAGGATATCTATAAGTATGTACAGAGCTGCAATACTTGCCAAAAAATGAAGCCCTCAAATCAGAAACCTTCAGGCCTACTCATGCCCTTGCCTATCCCATCTACAATTTGGAAGGAGGTAATTATGGATTTTATTATAGATCTTCCTAGGGTGGAGGGAAAAACAGTGATCATGGTGGTAGTAGATAGACTATCCAAATATGCTCATTTTAGTGCTCTTCCTACTAATTTTAATGCTGTCAAGGTAGCTGAAATATTTCTAAAAGATGTCATTAAATTACATGGAATTCCTACTTCTATAGTGTCAGATCGAGATAGAATTTTTACTTCCAAGTTCTGGAAGGAATTACACAGATTAGGTGGAACAAAACCGTCCTTCTCATCCTCATACCATCCAGAAACTGATGGCCAAACAGAGGTAGTGAACAGAACTTTGGAGATGTATTTAAGGTCTTATTGTCATGAAGACCCAAAACAATGGTTGGGGTTACTACCTTGGGCAGAATTGTGGTATAATTCAGGGTATCACTCATCACTTGGAATGACTCCATTTAAGGCAGTTTATGGGAAAGAAGCTGTTGAATTACCACACTACAATGCAGGGGAATCTCAAATTGAATCAGTAGACACCCTATTGCAAATCAGGGAAGAGACTCTAGAAATTAAAAAAAAAATCTAGCAAAAGCACAAGCAAGGATGAAATTACAAGCTGATAGAAAAAGGTCTGATATCACATTTAAATTGGGGGATTGGGTGTTCGTGAAGCTCCAACCATACAGACAAACATCAGTAGCTATCAGGATTCACAACAAATTATGCCAAAAATATTTCGGACCCTATGAAGTGGAAAAAATAATAAACAAAGCTGCATACAGACTCAAGCTACCTGAGGGAAGCAAGATTCATAATACTTTTCATGTCTCAAGGTTGAAGGCATTCATAGGTCCAATTCCAGAAAATTCGAGCAAAGGGGATCCTGTAATTTCTGTCCAAAACCAACCAATTACATACCCATTAGCAATACTGGACAGTAGAACTATTTGGAAAGAAAAGGAGAAGGTAAATCAGATACTAATTCAATGGAATGGAGCATTACCTGAGGATTCTTCTTGGGAGTCTATGGCGGACATGGCAGCGGCATTTCCTTCTTTAAACCTTGAGGACAAGGTCGTCTCTGGAGGGGGAAGTGATGATACAATCCCGATCAGCTATGAGGAAGTATCAGAGAGTATCCAGCAGGAGGGAAGTAGTGAAATCGCGGAATCCCTAACTGGGGAAATATTGGGGAAGAACGACGGTGGTTCTGAACAGCTCAACCGTGGTGAACCCGGCCAGCCTTCCATAAGCAGCAGCAGACCGGGTAGGGAGAGGAAGAAGCCGGCCCACTTGAAAGATTACGTAATGGGCTGAGGGAGGAATTGGCCCACTTGAAGAATTTAAGTTTTTTAAAAAAAAATTTGCTAAAGAGACCTTAAGTTTAAATTAAATGTTGTAATAGTCAGTAGTATAAGAATGTTTTAATCATTGGAAATCAACATCGAAATTTGAACCCTAATTTTCATCTCCTCTCAATCCCACCAAACGCAAATCCTCATCCGGCAGTTCTGTCGAGTACACCTCCGTTCATCCTCTCTATCACTGCCGGACTTCTCAACTTCCAGCCGCATTGAGCCCTCTGCTGATTGGTTTAACAACCGTGATCACCCAGAGCTAAGACTCGATATCCGGGATATATTCCCTCCGTGAACTGCCTTGGACACCTAAGATCTCTGATCTTAGATCTAGGGCACCATCGACCTCAGGTCAACTCGTTTTAATTTTCATTAGGGATTAGAACCCTATCAAATTGGTCCTGACGGCCAGGCCGCCAGTTCATTTCTCTCATTTACGAGGGACTAGTGTAGCTTGTCGTAGTGCCAGTAGTGCGTTGGCACTGTGTTTTATTCTGATCATCCCTACATGTTGGGCGATGAACTTCGAAGAGAGGTCCACGAAGCTGGAGACCGAGCCAGCTGGCAGACCAGAAAACCACCGATAAGCGCTGCCTTTGAGAGTGTCGGGGAATGCCCGACACAACAGTCCGTTATCGGTGGTCTGCGGTTCCAAGACACTAAGGTAGAGGTTGATGTGGTCTTTTGGATCACTCGAACCGTCATACGCTTCTATCCTGGGTACCCGCCAGGTTGGTGGAAAAGATCCTTTCAAAAGGTCCTCGTGAAAAGGAGCGCTTTTGATTCTCAAGAACTCGATCGGACTGCTGGCGACTGGATTGTCGGCCAGTTTCTGACGAAGATCTTCCACGAACCTTGTTGTAAGAGTCTTGTCAGTGCGACTCTTGTTGGGTCCAGCCTTTGCTTTAGGAGGCACTGGAGATTTCCTCTTTTTCTCCGCAGATGGAGAATAGTAAGACCCAGATTCACCCGCTCCTTTGTGGATGATGGTCTTGTTGCCCCTCGCTTTCTCGAGGTTGCTAACTCTTTTTTCTATGGAATCCATAATGTTAATCAACCTCTCTTCTAACGCAGGAGTTAAGTTCACTCCCCCATTTGATGGGAGTGATGAGGGCACCTCATGTGCCGACCGTGGTGCATTGGAGGTTGGTACAGTACGGGAACCAACCCTCCTACCAGAAGCTCCTACTTCAGTAGCAATAGCGGGAGCTTTCTTTTTATGATCCTTAGTAAAAGGAGCCATAAATATGGGATGGTTGCTTCTATCGGGTTGAAGCAACAAACTACGAGTGGAAGTTCTTCCGAAGTGTCTGAAGCTATGGGTAGGTACCTGCCCCCTCGGGTGTCACAAAACAGAAAAAATTTTGTATAATATTTCTTTGTAGTTTTGTGACCCCCTTGAGCAGTACTACTAGTCCCCAAAGTTTGAAATTAGCAAAAAAAAATTGCAATTTTTCTGCAGAAAATCGTGCCGCCGGAGGTCGTTTTTGGCATGTCTGTTTAGACATACCCAAAAAAGATTCCTTGCACTGTTGGGAAATTCTGTTTTTTTGTACTCGTAGAGAAAACTTTTTTCACGTAATGTGTGGTCGTAGAATCTCAAAATAAGATCTGGGCATTCCGGAGGTGGACCGACATAATCACTGAAAGTAAAAAAGGCGAAAAGCCCCATACTCTGTTTTGTGACAGAAACAGAGTATGACAGAAAAAGGCGAAAATCAGATCTGTTTTTTTTTTATCGAAACGACGATGTGAATCCAGCCAAAGCGATGGATTTTCGTTTCGGTCAAAGAGCTGGGCTATGAGTGGTCTTATTCAGCTAAAGCGATGAATGAAGACGATGACCGAATCGCCTACTCAATGTGGGAGTCGGCGATTCAGTGTGGTAATCGTCGATTCAGTTGGGAATCGTCGATTCAGTTGGGAATCGTCGATTCAAGTCGGAATGGACGATTCAGATGAGGATAGGCGATTTTCTATGAAAGATCCAACCTATATGAAAGTGAAAGTACCAGAGCAAAAGGCATTGACAACACTTGCTCAAAAAGCTAAAGGAATCGGCGACTCCCTATGTGGAATCGGCGATTCAACTTATGGCCTTTTTTGAACCAAGCCGTGGACAACACTCTTAGCTAGCAGAATAACCCGGAATCGGCGACTCACTAGGTGGAGTCGGCGATTGCCTGTATAAATCGACGATTCCTTGACACAAAGTCAGCGATTCACCGGAAGGAAATCGAGCTGAACTTTGCGAAGAAAATTTCGCGATTACAACGGGATATCATAGTTCGATAGTCCCACAGACGGCGCCAGTTTAAAAATTTCGATGATATATACACTACAAAAAAAAGTAGGCAATTCGAACGAAGCAAAGTTAACAGAATTTCCGTTACAAATACTGATGAAGCACGAAATCTGCTACCAGTAGGCTCGCGGGGTTACGAGAAGGGCCGGAGGCTTTGGAGTCCACGACGCGCGCTCTACGTCAAATACCTGCAGAAGTGGAGGGGAATCGGCGACTCACGTGGGAGTCGGCGACTCGGGCTCCTTGGTTGCTCTTGTGTGGAGTGTGAGTCAAGGGTGAATGACTTGGGGGTGGAGGACCCCCAAGGACCTCTTTTATAGGGCCCTGGGGGCGTTTCCCAATTCATTAGCGTGGGGTCCACTCCATTATGGTGCCCAATTAAGGGTGTCATAACGACGTGGGCCCTCCCAAGTAATGGCTGAGAATCGGCGACTCAGGTATGTGAGTCGCCGATTCAGAGGTGGAGTCGCCGACTCCCTTGTGGTCAGGTCCTCGGTCTACCAGACCCGAGTGCCCTGTCTGGAGTCGGCGATTCACCCCTGGAATCGGCGACTTGGTAGTCCCAGTCGGCGATTCCCAGGTGTTGCCTTGAATACTTGACGTAGACACTTGCTCCGCACCGTGGATGCCTTCTGGGGATCGTGCGTAAAGCGACGGAACCCTAGTCCTTGTTGAGGGGCGTTGCTGGGAGTGACTGACGTAATCAGGCATGTCTCACCAAATACTTATTATCAAAGTTAACGGAATTTGTAACGGAATTTCTGTTAACTTTGTTGTTTCCGTTACAAATACTAGATATCAAGATGGACTTATATATTGTAACGGATTTTTTAACTATTTTTAACAGATATTCTGTCACAAATAGCAATTATTTAATAATTTTCATTTCCTCCCTTTAACTATTTCATTCCCTCTATTTCATTTTCCCCAATATTATTTCCCTCATTTTTTTTCATTCCCCCCAATCTCATTCCCCCCAATATCATTTCCTCCAATCTCTTTCCCCAATCTCGTTCTCAACCACCAACATTTCTCGATCAACCACCAACGTCGTTCTCGGTCAACTACACCAACATTTCAGCGGCGTCGAGGTAACTCCAGTCCGACGCGTCGAGGTAACTCCAGTACTCCGGCAAGTCGAGGTAACTCCAGTCGGACTTCTATTTGTCATTTCCTCCATTCTCTTTCCCCCAATCTCGTTCTCAACCACTAACATTTCTCCATTCTCTTCCCCCAATCTCGTTCTCAAACATTTTTCTTTTTCTATTTGTTTTTTCCCACTCGCCATCTTCCACTCTCATCCTTTTGATCTAACATTCTCTATTCGTGACAGGGCTGCAGAACTCATGTTTGAAACTTACAAAGTTCCAGCTCTATTCTTGGCAAAGAATGCAGTATGTCTTTGATTCATTGGGGCTTTCATATTTACATGTTCTAGTCAAATCATATGTTTTTTCTCAGGATGAAAGGTGCTCAAAATTAAAGATCTATCCAATATTGCAAAAGGAGTCTAAAATATTGTGCAGCAAATGACTTGTTCGATTTCACTTATTTATTTATGTATTTATTTAAATAAATAATATATTATACTATTAAACATAAATGGTTAGGTTTATCTGGAGAGAATATTGAGAAAACCAGAAATCAATGCATTTTCTGAAGAGTTGAAAGCACACCAGGTACAGGAAACTGAAAATTATTTAAATTTCATTTTTTTATCAACTTTTATGATTCTCATCTATTACTTTTATCCTTTTTGTTAGAAAGCTCTATTGCCAGATAATTTTACAATGCTTGATCGTGCTATGATTGAGCACAATCTTCTGAGTGCCAGCAAACTGTATACAAATATAAGGTTTTATTCTTTTTATACTTAGGATTCCAGGATGTTTCTTGGTTTTAGGTTTGCTATTGATTGTCTTTTATTTTATTTTGAAGCCTTAGACACATTACCTAGTATTATTTAGCTAAATATTTGAATTAATATTCATTGATTCCTTCAGCTTTGAAGAGCTAGGTGCATTGTTGGGTATTGATCCTCAAAAGGTACGTAATAACAATAATAATATTTATTTATGACATAATGTTTATCAATTTTTTGTTATATTCTAGGTTTAAGATGTCAATCTTATGTTTATATGAAATGAATTAAACTAGATATTATCCAAAATCAAGTTTTTGCATATGCTTACATTAGGGCTTATGTTTGGTTTTGGGATCTTTTTAAATCTAAATAATATATGACATCATCCCTGAGATCTGTGTAATACAGTAAATTATCAGTAATAGTGTAATACACACAAAAAAACATCAAGAGATACACTTAAGGACTTAAGCTGACACTCTTCATTTCTTTGTACTGATAATTGTCACGATTTACATAGAAGCAGTAACAATATAACAGTGGAAGTTTGTACTTATCTCTCTTTGTAATTATAGAAAATGCTCTGTAGATGAAGTTTTTGATTTTGTAAGCTGTTTGACACAAACTGATAGGACGTTTTACATTTTTACATGATATTTAAAATTAAGAAGATCAAATGATTAATGTAGATGGATGTATTAATTTTTAAATTATATGAAAAATTGGTCAAATCTCATGGATTTTTTAAATCAGGAAATGTATTGCAATTAGTGATAATTAGTATAAACATTAACAAGTCCATGTTTTGTAACTTTGTTGTATTCATAAACCATAATATGATTGCTAGAGTGTTGGGGGTATTCAAGGGGTCTTGACCAACACCACTACACGTTGGTGCATTCCAGATAGAAATTCTACATATTGTCAGTTTTCACCAACAATTATCTACGTAATAACTTAGAAACAAAAACATAAAAACAAGTGTCTACATTACATCTAAACTCCTTTAAATTATCAAACTGCTTGGAATCGACGTTGATATGGAACTATCTTGAATCCAGCCAGCATTGGCCTCTGCCAGAAACTGGATTCACCTGAGATCTGAATGGGGCAGATTAATCCTGACCCAGAAACTCTCATAAATCATAATAATATTTTAGATTGATTTTTTATTATTTACATGTTCTCATTAGCATGTCATTTATGGTCTTTTCATGAACTCATCACTCATTCATGATCCATAAGATGCTGTTTTGGATGATTATCATTTTTTTGTTAATATTTTATCAAATATCAATGGCGTTTTTACTAATAAATCTTCTTAATTTAGAATTATTTTCTATTTCAGTCTATACTAAATTGTCAACTGTTCCAGAATAAGGATTCAATGATGGTGCTAGAAGGGAAAGATAGCAATACTCCTCAAGTTCCGACTCCAACTCCTCTTGTTCAGCTCCTTGTGAATTCTCTTTCAATTTTAAATATTAGATCATGAATTAATGTTGTGTTAGGGACAAGATGTTATATTTGTTGAATGTTAGATGATTTTAATCATTAATGTTAAATGAATTTAGCGAATAATATTGAATGTAAATTATGAATGTTATATGATTTTTACAGGAAAAAATATTTACAAATATATGCATTTTAAAATTTACAGGAATTATGATTAATACTGGAATTTACAGGAATTTATATGTATTATGGAATTTATGCATTTTGGAATTTTTAGGTATTTGTAACGGAATTTCCGTTACAAATACCTAAAAAAATTGTTAACTTTAACTTGAGAGTATTTCTAACGAATTTTTGTAACGGATTTAAGTATTTGTAACGAAAATTTTGTAACGGACCAAAGTTAACGGAAATTCCGTTAAAAATAGTATTTGTAACGGAAATTCCGTTAACTTTGCTCGTCCTAACTGCCTACTTTTTTTTGTAGTGATAAGTCAAAATTCATGTTGTTATTTGAAAAATGTTAGGACAAAATTTGTAGAAAATAACATAAAAAAATTAGTTCAACTAGTTACGGTAACTATTAAAGTTTAGGAAAATCTAAGATTTTATTTTCATTGTATATGTAATTTAATTTCATTTAGGATTCTTCTACT
This sequence comes from Zostera marina, assembly GCA_001185155.1. NCBI lineage: Eukaryota > Viridiplantae > Streptophyta > Magnoliopsida > Alismatales > Zosteraceae > Zostera > Zostera marina. The sequence continues at coordinate 70,260 of LFYR01002027.1, forward strand.
ACGATATATGTAACCGGTGATATATTATATGACTTTAGTATATCACTCGAAGGTAAATCTTTCTACTTGTATAAAGGTAATGTCTGTTATAAAAAAAAAACTTAAAGAAAATATAATTATGTTCAAAATGACATATGGATCGATAAGATTCCAGGGTAGGAACCGAGATAGGTAGTAAATGACGTTTATATGTGTTATATACTATTGCGATTGTAATATTTTATCTCTCTAAAGATTTAAATAATCATTTATTAATTTTTTCCATATGATCTGACTTCTGGAATTGACTGTGAAATTATTTAATGAGTGAATGATAATATTCAGAAACCCATAGCTGCTCTCTTCTTCCTCCTCTTTCCTGTCAAGTGCTATAATATTCGGTCTGGCAGCTGCTGTTTGTAAGTTTGTTCACAGGTTTTCTTAAACAAAATCCAATCATTTCTCTTAAAAACATTCCAGTTCACCACCATCCAATATTTGTTTCTTCTGGCTTCTATGCTTTAGATCTGCGATTTTATTTGCTTTCTGGGATTCAGGAAACAAACCATGTTTTAACTCTGCGATGTAAGTTGAATTTGTGATCTGTTTTTATATATATCTATTCTGTAAGTTGAAATGATTTTTTTGGGTTAAATCTATTTATACCATCTCTCATGATTTATTTAAGGCTCCATGGAAATTGTAGCAAACAAACCGTCTCTCAACTCTCAATCATTTATTTTTCAATAAAATGATATTTGCTTTGTGACTGTAAGTTTATTAATATTCAGCGTGGAGTATATAATAGCGCGGGAGACCCGTCACTTGCTTCTTCGATAGGTTATCCAATAAATAACCCATAACCTATAGCGCGGGAGACCCGTCACCTATAGATATAAAATTTACTTTACCTTTCGTTTTTTATATTTTCAATATAAAAGTCTTAACCAAGGTCAATCCTAGCCTTCTTCTTCCTTCATATTATCTATCTCTCCGGTGATCACCGGAATCTGGTCTCTTGAGATTCTTTCAGTATCCATCGACGGACGAAAACGGAGACCAAGAAAAAGAGTTCCTCTGATGTAGAGGAGGATACACTTTGCTGTTTTCAGACGAACGTCAGGTAGATCTTGCATAAATTAACATACCTGGTTCACGGCGAAAGCAATATCAGGGCGGCATAGAGTTAAGTATTGAAGGGCACCAACGAGGCTTCTATAGCAGCTGGGATCAGCAATGGATATGTGTGCCCGATCGAGCAATCAATTCATGCATGCCAAATCTTTTTAACAAATTAATTCCACCGAGTATTTGCATTGACTTACAAAGGTGAAGCCCGAATGTTGTACCATTTCCAGACCGAGAAAGAATGAAAGTAATCTGAGTTCGCGACAATTGAATATGGAATACAAAAGAGATATGCATTTGCAAACTTCACTAGAAGATGAAATCATCAACGTAGATAGAAATTCCATCGAGACATTTTACGAAGAATCTACCAATTTATTGTGAAAGAAAACTGAGATTAGGAATTGTTGATATGTACGCTCGCCGGGGTAAGCCCACAACCTCAACTCTCCAGTGTTCCCTCTCTTAGAATTGTCAACCCCCCCCAGTTGGGCCAGGGGAGGTATTTATAGCCTTCACTTGTTGTTATTGGGCCTCGTGGGCTTGTACGGTCAGGCCCGTTCGTCCACTCCGCCCGACGAGGCCGTCCGTCCGCCTGGGCCGTCCGGTCCGGTTCGGTCCATGGGCCGCGGTCCGCGGTCCATGGTACCAACAGTACTCCCCCCTTCCTTAGCAGGCCCGGGGGCCTGGGGCCGTCCACCCCCCTTTCCACCCCCACCTGCTCTCATTAAAGCTCCTTGGTTCTCGGGCCCCTCCTTCATTGCTTCTCTATAAATAGGCTGCTCGAGAGCCTTATTTTCCGCATCCCCTCTCCTTTCCACTATGAGTGCTCGAGACATCCTTGAGGAGTATGGCCGCGAAGTGCAGGCTCAACATGCTACCTGGGCCTTGTGCCTGCTGTCGCCTAATGGAGTCCCCAACAGTGTCGCCGTAGCCGAGACTCAGCGCCTTAACACCGTGCTGATCGACGTCCACCGCCGCCTCAACCGGATTCGCTGCGACGACATTGTCGCGGAGCTTCCCCTCATCACCTACCCTGGCACGTCGGGCACTACTGGGACTTCGCGTGCTTCCCGCGCGCAAGGTACGACCGTCGCTCCCGCTGCCGTCGCTGA
>LFYR01002027.1:79832-132898 GCA_001185155.1 Zostera marina
GTCCCGGGAGTGACGTCGCTCCGGCCGATACCCCTCCGGCTCCCGCTCGGGTCGCTTGGAGCTCTCCCCCACCTGGTAACCGCTCTTCGTCATCCTTTTCTCTCCGGCCGCCATGTATTTCGTTCACGTCAGGTTCACCACTGTTGATATGTACGCTCGCCGGGGTAAGCCCACAACCTCAACTCTCCAGTGTTCCCTCTCTTAGAATTGTCAACCCCCCCAGTTGGGCCAGGGGAGGTATTTATAGCCTTCACTTGTTGTTATTGGGCCTCGTGGGCTTGTACGGTCAGGCCCGTTCGTCCACTCGTCCGCCCGCCCGTCCGTCCGCCTGGGCCGTCCGGTCCGGTTCGGTCCATGGGCCGCGGTCCGCGGTCCATGGTACCAACAGGAATGAGCTGAGACTTCAATACGTATAGAGCTCGCTTAAGCCGGCATACATGTCGAGGTCGAAGCGGATCGATGAATCTATGGGGCTGCGACATAAACACGGTCTCATTGAGCATGCTATCCAAGAAGGCATTACATATGTTGAGATGGTAGAGTTTCCACTGTCACGCCGATGCGATCGTCAGAATAGTCCGTCAGGGCAAACCCGGGTCGGCCCGGCCGGTTAAAAAAAATTTTGTTTTAATATAATTTATTTATTTATTTAATTATATTAGATATAGATTATTATTCCTTATGTTTATTATAATTTTTATTAGATTTTAAAGCTTATTCCTTATGTTTATTTTAGATTTACTCTTTAGTCTTTAAAAATTAAGGTAAAAACTTTATCCATTTTAGACTTTTAGCCTTACTGTTTTGTTTATTTTTTATTTTTTTTATAATTTGCATTTTATAATTTTATAATTTTTTTAATTCTATGACGGGTCGCCCCGGATCCGCCCAGTTGTCGGGTCCGGGACAGGGGTCAATGAGCCTAAGCCATCCCGTTCCATGCCCGGTACGTCTTCCTGACCGGGGCGGATCACGGGGCAGGGCCACCCCTGCCACGACCCTTCCTGTTTTCACCCCTAATTTTACCTCTGTGTTTTCACCCACCATCATTCTCATAAAGAAAGTTCAAATATGTAGTATATATTTACTATGTAACATTAAATTGTTTATATATGTAAAATGATTAATTGTTTTTTCATTGATATATTTCAGAAAATTTCTAATCATTTTATCTCATGCGTTTTCATCCTTTATCATTCACTTCAAATATGTAAGTTGTTTAATGTTTATTTAAATAAATTTACTATATATATATAATTTCTTTCATTGATTGTTTCATATTATTTAATTTCCAACTATAAATTTCTTATCATTCACTTATTTACAAATTTTGTCACTCTTAAAATATGTTCTTGGGATCCCCGAACTAGGTTTAAAATATGGCAAGTTAGCCTTCAGAATGATTAGTGATATTATAAGGGTTTTGTGTAATTAGTTAATAAATTTGTAATTAACTAATTAGATCTAGAAACTTCTGAGATTTAAATCTAACAAAATAATTAGTATAATTCTGTTAGATCTCAATCCACCTAAAATGTATATAAACTAATTAATAACATTTTAGGTGGGATTTATCACTTTTGGATCTCCCCAATTTTCAGACCATTCTCTGCTCAAATCACTCATATGGTATAAGTTGTTAGCATCTGATCCAGGGAAGGTGGTTAATTAAAATCGATCGGATTTCTGATCGATTAGGGAGAAATTTGCTCGATCCATCCTTACGCTCGACTAGATTGATTTGTTCCGCTGCTCAATCATGTCGAATTTTCTGAAGGATATGGAGCCGACATTTAAGGTGACAATTGATACTCCAACAAAAATTATCAACATCAAATCACCAAAAACAATGGCATTGGATTGTGGAAATTATTTTGCTTGGAGAACGTAATTTCTTGGTGCAATGAGAGGGAATGGATTATTACCTTATCTCGACAACAAGATTGCGTTGGATTTTCCACTGACTGTACAGCAAGATCAACTGATCTTAGGCTAGATTTTATCATCACTAACGGTGTCTGTGGTTTCAGAAGTTTCACATTGTGAAACAACTGCTGATTGTTGGGAAACGCTGCAAGAGGAATTTGCCTCATCCTCCTGATTTCAGGTGCTGAGCATCCAACAGAAAATACAAAATTTAAAGAGATTAATCATTTACTAAATATGTTTATGAGATTAATCAATTATTGGAAGGTCTTTCTGTGGCTGGAAATAAGATGGAGGTTTCAGATCTTATTTTACTGGTCCTTGCTAGATTAGATGATGGTTATGAATCACTAATTCAGAATATAACATATATCTAGAAGAGAAGATGTTACATACAGGGAATTAAAAGCAATGATCATGGATCGATCCAAGGCTAACAATCCTCTTAATGCTAATGTTATTGAACCTGAGAAGAATACTAAGCAAGGAAGGATCAACTACAAAGTAATTCCCTGCCAAATATGCTGCCAGAATGGACATAGAGCACTGAATTGTTATAACTAGGGTGTCAAACAAGCCGAGCCGAGCTTTTGCTTATAGATCCGGACTCAAGCTCAGCTCGTTAAGGAATTATCCAGGCTCGGCTCGTTTTAAAAATTGTCAGGCTCGGGCTCGAATTAAAAGAAATAATTATCTGGAGACATGGGGGATCGAACCCATGACCTCAACAAACCTTTTATCAACTATGCTACACCTCTTTTCTCTCCAAATATAGTATTTTTTTAGTTTTTTATACTCCTTACCGAGCCCATCGAGCTTAACGAGCTTGAGGATTGGGCTCGGCTCGTTGGGCACGCAAGCCCGAGCTTAAATGAGCCGAGCCCGAGCCGGGCTTTATTTGACACCCTAGTTATAACATGATCAACATTACAAAATTCCCACCCACTCACAACAAGACACTCTCACTTGATGGTCCACAGGTAAAATGTCAGCAAATTTAGCTTTTATAAAATTATCTGGATCTGTTTGGTACCCTGAGACAGGAACAGTAGATGAGATGGTAGTTAATATATATGGGGGAATGTAATTAGATCTAGAAATATATAATTAGATAATAAATATGTAATTAACTAATTAGATCTAGAAACTTCTGAGATTTAGATCTTAATCTACCTAAAATGTATATAAACTAATTAATAATATTTTAGGTAGGATCGATCACTTTTGGATCTCCCCCATTTTCAGACCTTTCTATGCTAAAATCACTCATAAGAATAATCTTACATTTGGAGGAAAACTTGTTAGAGTAATAAGGATAATTATCGACATCAGTAGCTCAATTGACATGTTATATTATAGTATGTTCATAAAGATGGTGTGCAAGAGGAAGTAGTTGAATCCAACGAAGAAAACAATCTATGGATTGACGGACATTGTGACACCACTGATTAAGCCCAAACTTCGACAAATACTTTAACAAGATCCAGTCGACTGGATCTCAGGTCTACTAGACCTAGATCCCAATCGACTACTCCAATTTGTGTATGTTTGTGGTTGGCTTTCGAGTAGAGAATTGGAAGCTCTTCGATAGCTGGATCCCTCTCTACTCCTTGAAAGAATCTGACCCCTTCAGACAATGGGGCTCTTGTCCTATTTATAGAGTTTCCTGAGGGTATATATGATGGTAATTACCATAGGCCTAGTCAACTGGATCTCAAGTCTACTAGACATAGATCCTAATCGATTGGATCTCAATTCTAGAGCTGTCAATAGATATCCAAAATTCAAATTCGATTTCATATTTGTTTAAGCTTATTCGAATTCGGATATTGTTAATATTCGTTGAAAATTATCCGAATTCGAATACGGATATCCGGTAATATATCCGATTAAGTATTATATTAAAAAGAAAGAACATTATATATAATTTATAATTTGAGGTTAAAATTATTATTTTTATATCCGAATCCTAACAATTTTAATCGAATTAGAATAATTTTAGTTAAATTTAGATGAAAAATTGATATTCGAATACTCATCAGACGAATTTGTTTATCCGGATAATAAATGAATTCGAATTTGGATATAGAGGTATCCAGACCGAATTCGTTCGTTTGACATGCTTATCAAGTCTATTAGATCTAGATCTTAGTCGATTGGATCTTGGGTCTACTAGATGTTAATCTTAATCGACTAAGAGACTTGGTGCACTATAAAGGATCGGAGTGCATTTCGTCCCTTGGACTTTTGGCCAGTCGATTAGCCCTAGTAGTATGGGTCAAGAACCCAATTCACGGTGGTGCTATCAACCCTTCATCATCCGAACTTTCAGGGTTTAGCCGATACGATCGTAAACCTATTGATTTGGTTGATGAGTCTATATACGTAGGATCATTGGTATCATTGGTATTCCCCATATCAAGGATAATGATTAATTATTGTTAATTACACATATAACCTTCTAACAAACTTATTAGGGTTACTATCTCTATTTGATAGATAACCCCCAAATTAATAGATAACTTCCGTTGACTCTTACATGGTAATAGAGCACATAATTTTTTCTTGCTTTCTCGATCTGTTTTAAATAGTCCTCCCTTCTTCTTACTGTTCTGGCACCGGTGAAAGATGGCAACCTTAGGCACCACCACCACCTCCCCGGTTCATATCAAGCCCGTCAGGATCAAGAACCCAAATGCGGAGAAGCTTGGCGAGCAAATTTTTTTCACTTGGCAAGTGCAATTGAAAACCTTATTGAAAGATTATGGCCTAACACCATACATTGAAGGATCGGTCACCCTTAATGATGACACAAAGATCCAACAGGATCAATTAATCCTAGGATGGGTCTTTTCCACCCTCACATCGGAGGTTCTTGCTCAGGTGACAGGTTGCTCAACTTCGGCAGAAGCTTAGAAGGTCCTCAAGGAGATCCACGCATTTACCTCGGGCTCGAGAGTGTTGCAGATACGACACGAGCTGCAAATTCTAAGGAAGGGGGAACTTTCGATCGACAGTTACCTTACCAAGCTAACATGACTGGTCGACTCTCTCTGAACTTCGAGCGTCGAGGTATCGCAACCAGAGATAATCCTATATGCATTGGGAGGCCTCGACTCTGATTTCGAGACGATCGTTGCTGTTATCTCCTCCCAGATGGAGACGATGTCCGTTTCCAGTATGAGAAGTCTGTTGAAAATGCAGGAGCTGCGGAATGCCAATATGCGGAGCCTCACTCAGTCCTTCGATTCTACTGTAAACTTTGTGCGAAAGAAAGATAAAGATTGACCGATATATCAGATTTGCAATAAAAAGGGGCATCTTGCCGTAGCATGTTTCAATCGACATAATGAAGAACTGTATTTGACTCCAACAGAGAGTAAGGCACGACAATCAACGTTCGCAAGAAGGTCTCAAAACAGCGCTACTCCAGCCCAGATAAATGCACTTTGGAACCCAGATACAGGCGCTACAGGTCATGTAACAGGTAACCAAGGTGACATTCATTTTCTCAAATATGATTCGAATTATCCTGGTATTGTTATTACGGATGGCACTTCCATTCCGACGACTGGCTCTGGAAATTCAGTATATGCTTAAAATTCTAAGAAAATAAATATCAACTATATTACATATATTCCATCTGTATCTAGAAGTCTTCTTTCTGTTAGCAAGTTATGCAGGGACAATGACTTTGGAATGTGGTTTGATTCATTTCATGTGCATATATTGGATTTACAAAGTAAAGAGCTAGTTCTAGAAGGAAAGACAGTAGACGGATTATATGAGATTGATCTCCAGAAACTGGTGAAGCCCAAAATAAATCTCGTAGTAGTTGTTCCACTTGATCTCTGGCATCTACGTCTAGGACACGTAAATAAAAAAATTAACTCAGGAGCTTATAAAAAGATATGATCTACCTCTTAATTCTTGTAATAAATTGGATATGGATTGTAAATCATGCGTAATGGGGAAACACCACCGTTTACACTCAGATTCTAGACCAGAGAACTCAGCGAAAAATATTTTAGATATTATATATACTGATCATTGGGGATCGGCTCCTAAAGCATCTTTATACGGATATTTTTATTTTATCAATTTTGTAGACGGCTATTCGTGATATAACTAGATGTTCCCGTTAATTTCCAAATCAGATGCACTCCCCACCTTTAAATTGTTCAAGATCTTTATAGAGAAATAAACTGGAAGACAAATTAAATCCCTACATTCCGACAATGAGGACGAGTTTAGAGCCTTCAAAAAGTTTCTTCAAGAATATGGTATTGCACAACGATTGTCATGTCCTAATACTCATACTCAGATAGGGGTCGTTGACCGTCGTCATCGGCAGATCGTAGATATCGGGCTAGCAATGCTACTGATGAAGCATGAAATCTGTTATCAGGGGCTCGCGGCGGTGCGAGGCGATGCCGCGCTCCCTACGTCAAATCCTGTAGGAGGGGAATGGACGATTCAGATGTGGGAATCGGCGATTCCGCTCCGAGTATGCTCTAGTTGGTTGGAACTTGTGATCTTCCTTGGACTGACCCCTTTGGACCCCTTTTATAGGGTCCTCAGGGGCGTAGTCCACGGCGGGCATCGCGCCCGACCATAATGACGTCTGTTAATGATGCATTAATGGCGTGGCAAACAACAAGTAACGCTCGCGAATCGACGATTCAGGTAGGGATTCGGCGATCCAGGTTTGGAGTCGACGAGTCCTAAAGGACAAGATCGGAAGCCTACTAATGCTGAATATCTCGGTCTCGACTCGGCGATTCACCACTGGAGTCGGCGACTTGGTAGCCTAATCGGCGATTCACAGCGTTAACTTGAGGATTTGACGACGACTTTTGTTCCGCAACCATGGAGCCCTCCAGGGGTCCGGCATAAAGCGACGGAACTCTAGTTCTTGTTGAAGGGCGTTGCTGGGAGTGACTGACATACCCAGACATGGCTCGCTACATCATTGTCAAATTCCAATGAAATTTTGGCATCATATGTTCGCCACGACCGCTTTCCTATATAATCAGACTTCTTCTGTCAGGCCAGATAAACTATCTCATTACGAAGTACTGTTTCAAGAGCCCCCAAAATTGCGCGATTTATGGTTATTTGGATCCTTGGTTTATCCAAATCTACGTCCATTTCACCAACATAAATTCTCGTTCCGATCAGAACCTCACATATTTTTAGGGTACACGCAGCAACATAGAGGGTATCTTTGCTATAATCCAAAGTCAAGAAAGATGGTCATTTCAAAGGATTGTTTGTTTTTTGAAAAAGATTTTAGTCAAAGTTCGAGATTATTTGATGCTGAGATCGGTTTAACAAATAATACTCCACAATTTGTTAGTAACCCTCCAATAATTCTTCAGCCAACAACTAATCTTGGGCCAGCCACAGATCTTGAACCAACGGCCCACATGGAACAAACAACTACACTCGAACCATCTTCCCATCTTGAAAAAACAACTAATCTTAAAACAACTACTGATTCTAGTTCAACGGATGGTCTTGAAGTCCAACCTGTACACGATTATGATCAAGCTACCACTAGGACTCACGAGATGATCATCAGAGAATAAGATGGAACGCGGAAATTAAATCCAAAATATCTACATCACATCTTGGCCACTCCAGGTATTCCATCAGGTGCGGCTAAAGCTTTGGAGGATCCAGAGTGGGCATCGGCCATGCAATCCGAGTACGATGCATTACTAAGGAATAATACATGGGAGTTAGTTACGAGGTCACCAGAGCAAAACGTGTTGAGCTGCAAGTGGGGTTCTAAAAATAAGAAATCCGACGACACTCTAGCATGAAGAAAGGAAAGGCTCGTTACGAACGGGTTTCGACAAAGAGATGGGGTCGATTATGACCAAACCTTACTTTGCCTTGGTTGTAAAATCAGTGACAATCAGAGTCGTACTCGCGATAGCAGTAAGCAGAGGATGGAAACTCAAGCAGTTTGACGTTTCCAACGCTTTCCGAAACTCAAGCAGCTTGACGTTTCCAACGCTTTCCTCAGCGGAGATCTTGAGGAGGAGGTTTATATGCGCCAACCTCTGGGCTTCATCAACAAAGAATTATCTTCGCATGTGTGTCACTTAAAGAAGTCCATTTATGGACTAAAACAGTCTCCTCGGGCATGGTTTAAGAAATTAAAAGAAGTAATCGTCGGTTTGGGTTTCACAGGTAGTGAAAACGATCATTCTCTCTTCATTTACAACAAGGAAGGGATTCAAGCTTATTTTCTTGTGTATGTAGACAACATAATACTCACATCACCCTCCGATGAGTTTTTAGATCAGATGACGATATCTATCTTTAACAAATTTTCCATCAAGGATTTAGGAAAATTACAACACTTCATGGGCATCCATGTAACACATGATACATATGGCTCAATTTTTTTAACACAGGAACAATATTCAAGGAATTTTCTAACAAAGTCAGGCTCTATGACGATGATGAATTATTTAGTGACCCGACTCTATTCCATCAGATAGTAGGCTCGCTCCAATATTTGACGATTACTCGTCCTGAGCTTGTATTTTCCGTAAACAAGATTGCACAATTTATGCAATCTCCATCGGTGGTCCACTGGCAGCATTAAAACGCATCCTACGGTTTATGTCTAGCACATTGTACCAAGGCCTTCACATCACCCAATCGTCCTCGTTCCTTTTATCTGCCTTCTCAAATGCCGATTTGGATGGAGATCGTCGGGACAGTAGAAGCCAGGGGGCGTATCTAGTATACATGGGTCCGAACTTGGTATCATGGAGCTCTCGCAAACAGTCTTCAGTAGCCCGGTCGACTACGGAAGCCGAGTATGGGAGTGTTGCAGACACTGCAGCCGAGTTACAATGGATAAAGAATTCGTTACTGATCTAGGCATTTCTGTTCCGACCCCGATAACGATATGGTGCGACAAAACCGGGGTAATTACGATCTCCAAAAATCCTTCCCATCATATGAAGTCGAAGCATTTCTCTATGGATTATCACTATGTGCGAGACTTAGTTAAGGAAAGGACTATCGAGGTTTGCTTCATCGGAACACAAGATCAGAAGGCCGATCTTCTTACAAAATCTCTACCAAGACCAGCTTTTATTTCATTATCTTCCAAGCTCACGGAAGAACTCCCACCTCGCTTGAGGGGGCGTATTAAGGATAATGATTAACTATTCTTAATTACACATATAACCTTGTAAAAAACTTATTAGGGGTTACTATCTCTATTTAATAGATAACCCCCAAATTAATAGATAACTTCCGTTGACTCTTACACCTCATAGCCTCGGATCAGCGAGGGAGTTATCTTCAGATGCTAAGGTTATCAAAACCTGTATCATCAGTACTCCTCCGTCACCGAACTCCAAAGTTTATACTAATATACACCAGATGAGTATCATCAGTATTCTCCTCCTTGCCCCGTATTAGTGAGAGAGTCATCTTCATATACTAAGATTACCAAAAACCTATATTATCAATACCCCCCATCACCGAACCCTAAGGTGAGTATCATCAATAGACAGAACCATAGAGTTTAAATATCGCTAAGAAAAAAGAGGAAGGGTAAGGCAAACAACTCGGTAGGTATCAGTAAAAACTGATTCATTGTTAAATAAGATCATGGACAAACCCTAGCTAACTACATTCATGGGTTCGGGATGGTATCCTCATGTTTTCATCAATGCATGTGGTACTTGGTGAAGCGAAGCATTCCTACATTTTATGGAGTCTAGGTAGAATACAAGAAGTCAAAAAAATTAACTAAGCCCAAAAAATATACTGATACTATTGTATAAGATAGTGGTTTCGGAAAAGATAACTACGGTGGACCAAACTAAAGAACTTTTTCTAATAAAGGGTGATCTTTTTTTCTAATAAACCCTATGAGAAATTTATACCAAAGATTTTAACCTAATCTATGATTAAAGTAATCATAGGGATGTAAGAGCAATTAAATATAAAAATAATTTTTAATATATCGGTCTGGGCCTATTGGACCCTTAACAATAAGTTAGCTAGATTCATTCAATTGCCCAACTGTTCTCTAGCAGAATTCTGGTAGACGGATAACCAGTTTACCCATTGAAAAGCCTAGGAGTGGAACTGAAAGGGTAAGTGAAAATGATACTTTTCCATCGAGAGAAAACCAACAGTAGAGACAGGTTCAACTATCGAATAGTATTTGGTTCTCGACCAGAAGTTCAATCAAAGTGAATAATCTACTTGTAGATCGTAGTCGACTAACTTTTCATTCGACTGCAGCTTAGAAGAGTACTGATGAGGTTTGGCCCTCATCCAGACTCTTGTCTAGTAAATGGAGGAATAAAAATAATTTTTCATGGGTTCAGGACGATATCCTTGTTTTTTCATCAATGCATGTGGTACTCGGTGAAGCGAAGCATTCCTACAGTTTATGGAGTCTAGGTAGAAGCAAGTACGTCGTACAAGAAGTCAAAAAAATTAACTAAGCCAAAAAAATATGCTATTACTATTACCAAAGATAGTGGTTTCGGAAAAGATAACTACGATGGACCAAACTAAAGAACTTCTTCTAATAAAGGGTGATCTCCTTTTAGGTACTTCTATCCCTAAATAAATTCAGTCTCTTATAATAGGTATTCTCAAAACTTATCAAGACACCTTTTTATAGGAGGAAGAATCTGTCGTAGGTCGATCGATCGGTAGCATGTTATGAGCTTGATATGAAAACAAACGCTACTACAATAAGTACAATAAGGATGAAGCATCGGGTGCTAACCATCAAGAAAAGGGGTTAGGCCAAATCTAAATTCAAAAATCTATTACAATCCATGAACATCTACGAAGATAAGTATCCTAAGTGGTTGGTTAATCCTCTAAAGGTAAAAAACCTCAATGATAAGTGATTAATGTACATAGACTTCACAGATCTGAACCAAGTTTGTTCCAAGGATAGCTATGGACCAACGATGAATTAGTTGTCAACGTATCATGAAATGAAAACCTAACAATACCCATTACAGACATGATGATATAGATATCAACGGTACATGGAATTGTCATATATAATCAAAGGTTTGGAACAATGTTGAAAGCACCTAAAGTTCAGAAGCTTATATGAGAGATACCTGACAACATCCATGTTAACTCGAACATCGTCACTAAGCCTAAGAGGAATAGTTAAATGAGATTTATTTGACTAGTGAAGGATTTAGATTAGATGAATGATCCATCTCTAGTTATAGATTAAGAGGATAAGTAATGATTTCGTGAACCCTGTTTTGTGGCTGTTGAGAGAACGAGCGTTGGAATAAAGAGAGGCGAGTTGAGATTGAAGCACACACTAACAATTGGCCTTGGAAGAGCCAAGATTAAGCGATAACTTTATTGATAGAATAAGAATCAATGTAACAGAACACAGAGTTTGATCTAAGGAATACAAAACGAGAGCTAGGGTTCTGGAAAAATGCAGTCAGAGAGTAATCGACAGAGAGAAAAATACGAAAAGATAAAGTTTCACACGTAAACCCTAGGAGCAATTTATACCTAGGGTTTTGACCTAATATATGATTAAAGTAATCACAAGGATGAAAGAGCAATTAAATATAAAATGAATTTTTAATATCGGTCTGGGCCTATTGGACCCTTAACACACTCTCTCAAGCTGGCGAATGATGATCCGAAATTCCCAGCTTGGACATTGTTGTCTGGAACATGATCTTTGTTGCTAGCTTTGTTAGCATATCTGCAAGTTGAGCACAACTAGCAATTTTTTCAAGACATATATCACCTGTAAATACACGATCTCTAATAATATGGAAATCAATATTAAGATGTTTAGTTCTTTCATGGAATACAGGATTTTTGGTAATGTGAATTGCAGATTGGTTGTCACAAAATAGAGTTGCAGAGCATTTTAGTTGGATGCCAAATTCTTGTCGTAGTATGTATTGAAGCCTTGTAATTTCACAAAAAGTTGTTGCCATGGTCATGTATTTTGCTTCAGCAGATGATTTTGATACAGTGGTTTATTTTTTGATCTCCAAGAGATTATTGATGAGCCAAGTAATACACAAACGACTATGACAGACCTTCTTGTTAATGTGCAATTAGCACAGTTACTGTCAGAGTAGGCTGAGAGTTTTTTATTAGAATTTCTTTTGTATGTTATTCCATGTCCAGGTGATTTTTCAGATATTTTAGAATTTTGAGGGAGGCTTCCCAATGATATGTTGTTGGATTAGCTAAGAATTGGCTTAGGCTTTGGACAGGGAAACAAATATCAGGTGTTGTGATAGTTAGGTAAATGAGCTTTCTAATAAACCTCATGTATACAAATGGGTCTTTCATTGGAGGGTTGTCATCTTTCCTGAAATCAAGATCATGTTTCATGGGTAAGTTGGATGGAGAGACTCCCAAGTATCCAAATTCATGGAGGATGTCCATTGTGTATTTTCTTTGGGATGTGTGTATACCTTCTTAGGAATGATCCATCTCTAGTTATAGATTAAGAGGATAAATCCGATAGATTCATTCGACTGCCCAACTATCCTGTAGCAGAATTCTGGTAGACAAATAACCATTTTACTCATTGAAAAGCCTAGGAGTGGAACTGAAAGGGTAAGTGGATATGATACTTTTCCATCGAGAGAAAACCAACAGTAGAGACAGGTTCAATTGTCGAAGAGTATTTGGTTCTCAACCAGAAGTTCAATCAAAGTGAATAGACTACTTGTAGATCGTAGTCGACTAACTTTTCACTTGACTGTAGCTTAGAAGAGTACTGACGAGGTTTGACCCTCATCCAGACTCTTGTCTAGTAAATGGAGGAATAAATATTATTTTTCTTGTATGTCCAAAAGCGGGTTGATTTATTTTAGATTTAAAAGAATATATAATTAACAATCCCCATTTTTTGTGCAAGTTAATCAATAGGATTAAAGTAATCAACCCAATTTCATTAATATTAATTATATCTCTTTAAAATATTAATATTGTCTATACATCGTTTTTTGTTTTATTTTAGATTTAAAAGATCTATACTTCATTCTTAATAGTGAATAGTTGGAAGTTAGTATTTTTCAAATAAAATCAGACAATGTGAAAGTGATTGAATAAAACCCATATACAAATTAATGTCTTTTTTTAAAAGCAATTAAATTTCTAAAAAAATAAGGACAATGCCCAAGTTACATAGAGAATAGAAATAAAAAAAGAAGCAAAAAAAAATGTGCAAGAAACTAATTGATTTTATTCCATTAGCTATGTAGTCTAATTATTACTACTTTGATAGTAAAATAACTATATTTTGTTGACTATCCAATACATATAGATTGATATTTCCAAAACGAACGATTAACTATTAACCTTTTAATGTGGTAATTGAATGCAGCTTAGATGGAATTAGTGACGACATGCATTCCTCCTGTATGCAACGTATTGGTAGATTGGGTGTCGCCAAAGTTAAGGAACATGTGGTATTTGAAAAAGAATATGGATGAATGTGAAACTAGTAAAAATACATTAGAAACCAAAGGAAATGATGTTGAAATACATATGAATTTGGAAGAAACAAATAGAAGGTGTGTGTCAGGCGAAATCAAAGATTGGTTCAACAAGTATCAATGCATCAGCCAAAAATATTCAGAATTTTACAAGCAATTTTCAGAGTACCGAAGAGAAGGGAGATGGTCTAGAGTACGAAAGAAGACATACAAATTTTGCCAAGAAGTTGTTAGAATGATGAAAGAAATCAATCAGCTTATTGATGAGGCTAATAGTTTTTTGTTAAACGCTGGTGAGATGCCTCCACCAATTGTCGAGATAGAAAACACAGAATTCACACATGGTTTGCCTTCTATGGAATGGAATAAGAAGGCAGTATATAAGGCATTAGAGGAGCAAAATGTAAATGTGATTGGTGTGTTTGGAATGGGAGGAATTGGCAAAACCACATTGATATAACAAATCAACAATGAGATGGAAACAAGATCAGATTTCAAATTTGTTATCATGGTGACAGTATCAAGTAATTTAGATATCAAAAAAATCCAAGATCAAATTGAACGTAGATTACCAAAGAATAATGTTAGTGGTATCATGGATGATCAACGTAGTGCTGCAAGAGCAAATATTCTTTCAAGACGTTTGGAAAAAGTAGAGGGCAATATTCTTATTATATTTGATGATGTCTGGGAGCCACTGAATTTTACTGAAATTGGTATCCCTTCGTCAAATAAATCGTGTAAGATTATTCTAACCACAAGAGATCAAATTGTTTGTGAAACAATGGGAGCCAAAGAAATCATTATTGATGCACTTGGCACTGATGAATCTTGGAAATTATTTGAATCAATTAATGTTTGTTCGAATAAAGATGTTGATCCTGAAGTAAAACATGCCGTTTGCAAGGAGTGTGCAGGGCTACCATTGGCAATCTCAGTTGTGGCAAAATCACTAAATAATATTAAATTAATCGAGGCTTATTGGCTTAAATCATTAAGATATTTGAAAACTGCTGATCCTATAGGGATGGGAGGTCGTAACGGAATAGTCTACAAGTCTGTAAAGCTGAGTTATGATGGTCTTGAAGAAAATAAGCTGAAAATTTGTTTTTTACTCTGTAGCTTATTTCCTGAAGATTGTGTAATTGATTTGTTTGATCTGATTTGCTATGGAATTGAAGAAGAAGAAAGATGGGCAGAGTACGCCAAAAAAGGGATTGATTCGTTGAATGATTTTCTTGATATATTAAATCATTTGAAGAGTAGGGGATTAATATTACAACAGCAAGACTGGGATTCTGACGTTAATATAAACACAGCAAGAATGCATGATATTGTCCGTGATGTTGCCATTAATATTGCAAAAGAAGAAGGTTTCTTCATAAAAACAGGTGCTGGTTTGGAAGATTGGCCACGACTTTATAATAAAGAATTGAAGTGGATTTCATTAATGGACAATTCCTTCAAAGACTTTACGCATAGACCCGAAAATGTTGAAATGTTGAAGCTTTTATCTCTAAAAGGTAACAAGGAATTGAAAAGAATCGAGTCCGATTTCTTTAAAGGAATGCAAAATTTGTTGTTCTTGGATTTGAGGGAAACATCCATATCAGATCTCACTCCTTGGATTCAAAAGTTGAAGAAACTTGGTGTTTTGATGTACGGCGGAAATAGATCTTATGAAATATTTAAACAAATACCGATTTCGATATTGGGAAATCTTTCAGTTCTTTGTTTACAACATTCAAAAATCAAAGAGCTAGACAAAGATTTTGGTAAACTTTTTAATCTTAGAGTGATTGATTTTACACGCACTGAGATTGATATCATAAGGTCAAAAGTATTTTCAAGTCTAAAAAATTTGGAGGTATTATACATGCATAATAGCTTTCATCACTGGAAGGCTAGTAACGATGAATTTGAGGATTGTGTGGCATTTGAGGAATTATCAACTCTGAAGCACTTGTACTCACTCCGTGTCGATATCAAGAATAAAGATATTTTTTCTGTTAAATACAGAGTCGCTGGAAATTTCCCATCAATTAAGCACTTTTCAATCAGATCTATCTTTGGATATCTTTGGAAATTTCCCATCATGGACTTTAATTATTTAGCGTTGGATCAAAATATTGTGATATTGGTTAAGGAGGAAATATCACAATGGTTAAAATTATTGTTGATAAAAACAAAGAGACTGCGAATGGTTGTGGATTGTTCACACTCAGCTCGTGCACTTATGAATCTAGATTATGAAGATATACACGTTATGTCAATCAAGGTATGTTCTGTTATTATAAAAATCAGTTCATTTAATGAAAAACACAATGTATGAAAACTTGAATTATTTTTCCATTCATGTAGGCATTAATGAAATTATAGTTGATTTATCCTTGTTTCAAAAGATTGATCGATTTAATGAAATCAGATAATGTGATTATAATATGATTTTCTTGTTGTTTCCAAATTTAGGGCATTAATTAAGGGCGTGATTCATTGATGACCAAGATTATTTCCAACCATCAAAGTATTTGTTATTTGAATCAGTAATCAAATCAGCAAGGAAAGGAAGGAAAATTGGCGTGATATTGGATTTTAATTAAACTTTCGATAAATACTTTCAAACTTTAAATTGCATATTTTCTCAGAGATTTCAGATTTTTATTTGATTGTGTGTAAGTGATGTATGTTGTAAGTGTATGTTTGTTTGTTGATGAAAAAATTTGAACAACAACTCTTTGATTATCTTCAAAATTACATATATTGAATCTGAGTTTGCAATCGAACCAATGATGTGTAATGACTGTTATTTCATTTACAAGAGTAGCTGCATAATTATAGAATGCTGTCACTTCTGCCCTGTTATCAATAATTTCTTAAATTTTTTTGAATAAAAATCATGATAAATATATACACCAAAAAATGGTACACACCCATGGAGACACATCCGAAGGTTGCAAGTCGATTGTTTAGCCTCAGGTTTTCGCACCCTCTCCCTATCATCCTGGTTTCAAAAACCCTTTAGAAAATTTAGAGAATGCTTCCGCCCGTCATATGCGCGTGTCCACCTGGGCCGACACTCCCACACAACCATAGTCAATCTAAGACCTCCACCTCTCCATCTTCCCCGAAGGAAGGAAAGGCTAAGAATCGACAGATATTAACTAAGTCGATTAGTCAGCCGTGAGGCAAACGTAGGGTAGACACCTTAACTAGGATCCATCCCTAAGGAACAAAACCTGTCTCGACTACACCGCCTCTTCTCAGTTATTTTATCATACCTGATTTTGAGCATAAATGCACTCACTTCTAAATAATATCCATTGGGGGTTATTTTGGGTACCCTCTTTATCCAAAACATTAAATAACAAATGCTCCAAAAATAAACCTCTAGATCTATCAAACTAACACATCCATAACAACCCATAGTGCCAGCTCAAATGCCGATAAAGATATGCTCTAATGATTTCTCCAGTTACGTGCACTCCAAATGGCCCATTTAGTTTATTCCATTATAGTCCAACACATGCCCCAAGACGACGACAGACATATCCTCATGTCTGCATGAACAATATATGCTTCTATTCATATCTTTGCAGCTGAGAGGATAACTCATGTGTGTCTACGAATATATCTCAATTAAGTTCTCCTGAGAATAGCTGCAATTGAAGTAGATGTGGTCCAAGCCCTCCTCCTCATTCGTGCACAGCCAACACTCATTCGGTTACGGAAATCCCCAACAGATCAACATGTAATGCATCTTGATTAGAGTATCAAGTAAAGCTCGGCTCGAGCTTGGGCTCGGCTCTTTATGTTCAGGCTCGTGAGCCTGATCATAACGAGCCAAGCTCGAGCCTAAAGCTCAAGCTCGTTAAACTTAACGAGCCGAGCTCGAGCTTGGAAAAAAAATATTATATTTGGAGAGAATGGGGATGTAGCTCAGATGGTAGAGCGCTCGCTACCCCATTTCTCCAAATTATTTGTTTTAATCTACGATTTCAGGTTAAGTTAGAGCTCGAGCCCGAGCCTGGCAAATCTTTAACGAGCTGGGCCCGAGCTCGGCCAAACGAGGCTCTGCGAGCTCGAGTCTGAGCCTGGATAACTCCTTAACGAGTCGAGCCCGAGCCCGACTCAATAAGCAAAAGCTCGGCTCGGCTCATTTGACACTCTAATCGTGATCTTTCAAAGACTGGTCTTCCACATCCTCATCGCCTATTTGCTGCTTCTTCTCCATGCAGACCGGTACTCCTCCTCACAAGTCATGCCTTTGGATATCTTCTCCTTATTATCCACGATCTCCAACTAGGGTGTCAAGTTTAGCAAGGCTCGGGCTCAGGTTTAACTCGTTAAGCTCGAGTCTACGGTCTAGGCTATGTGAGGTAAACGAGCCGAGCTCGAGCAATGGACTTATGAAATCGAGCTCGGCTCGGTAAACTCGTTAGGCTGAATAATATATTTGCATCAAAATTTCATAAAGAAGTTATGGTAAAATGGTTTAATTCAGTTAAATGTTATGGCCTTCCACATCGTCATCGCTTATTTGCTGCTTCTTCTCCATGCAGACCGGTACTCCTCCTCGCAAGTGATGCCTCTACGTATCTTCTCCCTAGTATCCACGATCTCCAACTAGGGTGTATAGTTTAGCAAGGCTCGGGCTAATAATATTTTATAATATATTTGCATCAAAATTTCATAAAGAAGTTTTGGTAAAATGGTTTAATTCAGTTAAATGGTTTAATTCAGGTCTTGAGATTCTAGTCATATATATTTCAAAATAATATTTAAAATTGAATTTTTTATGGTTAAATTACTTGTAAGCTGAGATTTTATCGAGCTCCGAGCTGAGCTGGGTCAGACCGAGCCAAGCTTTGGTATCTAGAGCTAAGCTTGAGCCCAAACTAATCAATCTTGACGACCTCGATCTTGATCCTAATCAAACTCGGATTCGGCTTAATAAGGAAAATATTAATCAGATAAAACATCTAAAATAAAATGTGAATCAAATCTAAACAAGTGTAGGAAGGGTCACTACAAGGCCAAAACAATACCAAGATTTATATATAGGAAATGAATTCAAATATAAATTGAAATATCCAATGAGCAATTATGTCTTATACAATAGAATAAATCCTAAATATAAGCAATTTCTCAAACAAATATCTTCACATGATGAACCAAACTCATACAATGAAGCCTCTACAAATCCTAAATGGGTAAAAACAATGACTAAGGAAATGTGTATTAAATATAAACAACACGTGGACTCTTACTGAATTACCCAAAGGAAGGAAATAGTAGGATCCAAGTAGATATACAAAATAAAATATAAATAAATGGTAAAAGGATCTACCCAAAGAGAGGATTTTGAGTTTTATTAGACTTTTTGCACCTGTGGAAAAGATGGTAACAATCAAAATAATAATTGTACTTGCTGCCCAAAAGAAATAGAATTTATATCAAATAGATGTAAATAATGCATTTTTTCATAGAGAATTACATAAAGAAGTTGATGGTGTGTGGACTCGCGCTAGGGTGCTCACACACACAACTTTCTAGTATTGCCCTCACTAATAATCGATCCGCTTCCCAGTTGCACTAGGGGAGGTATTTATAGGACACTTCTCTGGATCTTCTGGGCCCAATAGCCATGTTCGGCCCATGGTCCGTCTGGACGGGCCCTGGTACCAACAGAATTATATCTCAAACCAAGCTTTTACATGCGATGAGGTAGTGACGACTGACGAGTGTGTCGTGAAAGAAGGAAGGGAGATGATCACTCTCTGAGAGTGATGCAGAAACATAATGATCACTCTCTCCCAGTGATGAAACATCATCGGGGTGGGGCACGGGGCGATCCGTTAAAAAAATTATAGCCGTTACATTATATTTCGCTCAAGAGATTAATTATTCCGGTTGTTCCTCTACATCGTTTAACAGGTCCTCGAATCTCTCTAGATAAACGGCTAATGTTGATGTTTGTTGCAATCTGGACAACTCCTCTAACTTCTTCTCGTACTCAACTATTCCAAATCGCTCCGGTAAGTTCTCGAACTACAAATTTCGCCCAGGTTGAAATAAGTTTGTTCCGCCTCATGCCTCAGATCCAACTTAGAGCCTTACCCGTCATATGAAACCCCGCAATATATGCACCTTCGATTCTTCTCCAATCCCGTGGAACGCAAAGTACTCGTCCACCTGATATAGCCAGCCTTCCAGATCTTCCCCCGTGAAACGTGAGAAATCCAATTTGAATGCACGCTTGGCGTTTACTGCATGATTCTCCTTTGGCGTCGTATGGGAAGTTTCTTTGCTCGTTGGTAGTTAATTTGAGCACCATGTCCACTATTGCCGCAATCGCCGTGTTTTGGTGGAGTATAACCTCCGTTTAGTGGGCCGTCTGTTTATCAATAATTGCACCTAGAACTTGACGCAATTTTTCCATTAACTCTTCTCGATTTTCTACCGTTTTAGACATGACTCCGTTGAGTGCAGAACCTTGTATAGCTCCCGTGCAAGGAGGTCAGAGAAAGCACCAATGTAACACCATAGATGGGATGTTACGGACTTGGTCGGAGATAACCCTTGGAGGGCTGGAGGTGATGAGGGGAAACTCTCCCGAAGGAGCCCGAGGTGACGATGAGAATTCTCCCGAAGGAGCCGGAGTACGGAGTACGAGAAGAGATTTTTAGTTTGAACTTGGATGCCTAGCTATCTGTTTCATTCATAATTTAAAGCCCAAAATAACATGATTGTGCTCCATACAGTACTAACTAATTTCTACCCTAAAGCAAAAGGAATCTGTGTTGTGGGTATAACCACCTACAACTAATAGTAAATAAAATCTGGGTTGGGCACGTTCTTCTTGTTTCTAATCGGTCTGATCGGGTAGTGCTCTCCCGGAGAATGTACCAGGCACGTTCCCCTGTTGTGGCTGACTCGGATGTACCAGGTACTTCATCCGGAGAATCTGTAATTGCTAATTCCTCCTTGAGCCTTCTTCTCATCACTTCGTTGAGGTCTAAACCCATCGTTACAGTTGTGCACAAAAATTCTTTGAACACAAAATGTCTGTAATATGATAAGAACATGTTAAGATTTCTATGGAAGCTTAATCAAAAAAATGATTTCTGGATCACAAAAAGTTGAAATAATAGATATCATATTGGGAATTGGAAATTAGGGAAATTCGGAAGAAAAAAAGAGTAAAAGGTTAAAAAAGTAAATATTATGACTATAATATTATTCAATCTTCATGAATAAGAAGAGACCTTCATATATGAAATGTAGAATCTTGTGGACTTATAATAGATATTTCCTATAATTTTACCATTCGATAGATGCAAATTAAGATACATGCATCTCGGAAAAAAATTTGCCAGGAAGGTAATGATCGAACGTACCCAATGCAATATGGTTAAATGTGATAAAAACATGTACTATCTTGAATGAAATATGATCACATGAAATACAATAAAAAAAATTGTAGCTAGTTCTGTCTAAAATTATCCTTGCTCATAGGAATTACAAGGGATAGTCAGAAATGCTTGGCAGATTCAGGTATAGGGGACGTACTCCGATGTATATATTCACGAAGAAGCTAAACAATGTGAAGAGGGTGCTTAAGAGGTGGAAGACATCGGAGGACCAAGCAAGGTGAAGGATCGCCCATGCTTAAGATAGATTGTTAAATGAGAGCTTGTTGGAGGTATGCCCATTTGATGTAACAATACAGGAGAGACTACAAGGGTGTGTCATAAACTTACAAGCCCTAATACAAGTTCAAGAGGAGGATGCAAGACAGAGGAGTAGGGTGTATTGGCTCCAACTCGGGGACAAGAACACCAAATTTTTCGCAACCATGATAAAACAGAGAAAAACCCTTAACTCCCTATATAGGATGTTATGGTCCAATGGGAAGGTGATGGTCTCTAGGAATGAAATGGAGGAGAAGACACTAGTGCACTTCCAAGCCTTATATGCTGATGGTAGGGAGAGTTTGAGTGGCACCTCTAGGATATTTCACAAACACAGTCACAGACCAGCAAAACTCAGACCTAGAGGAGTTACCTACATACGAAGAAGTTAAGAAGGTAGTTATGGACTTAAACCCAGACAAGAGCCCTGACCCAAATGTCTTCAACGGAGCTTTTTTTAGAGCTTGCTGGAGTATCATGGATAAGGATTTTGTAAATGTCATACAGTCTATTTTCTTAGGAGATCCCCTCCTAAAATAAACACGACCTTCGTGACCCTAATCCCAAAGATCAAGAACCCAACGAGGATGGACCAATTTAAGCAATTCGTAATGGTGCTCGATAACTTATCGAGTTGATAATATAAAGATTAACAAAAAACTTATCAAGTCGATAAACTTGGTAATTTAAATTATTAAAAGTTATAACTTAAAATACGATAATATAAATTATTAAAGGTTGTATATTTTTTATGGTTTGATTATATTAAACTTACGGAATTATTATATGTATACAGCCTGCTTCACCTACGAACGTCCGCAGTGAATGCGGGCTGCAGATGAGGCTCGGATTGACAGATTCTGTAATCTGTCAATCCGACGGTACGAGGTGACTACCGCATCGTCGGAGGAGAGGGAACCGTGTTCCAGAACTTCATGGCTCATCGGGATTTGCTCACCGTCTCTTTGACGGATTAATACTACGATGATCGCTTTTTCTGAAGCTTCCGCGTAGACGTATTCAGTCTCGTGGCTTCTAGATAATGCATCTGCCACTTGGTTGAATTTCCCAGGTTTATAAATAATAGAGAAATCATAGCCTAATAGCTTACAAAGAAATACCTGTTGTTCGGGTGTTTGTATCACTTGAGTCAATAGGTTTTTCATAACCTCCCACTTATCTTTCTACTGAAGAAGGCAATAGGGAGATTTTCTAGTAATAAGATAGCCCCTATTCTGGTGTTGCTGGCATCTGTCTCGACAGTGAACTCCTTCTGAAAATCTGGGAACTGAAGGATTGGAGCTGATGTCATGGCAGTTTTTAGCACTTCAAAACTCTTGGTGGCTTCCTCTGACCACTTGAAGGCGTCTTTTTTTAATAACTCAGTCGTGGGCATGGCTAGTTGAGCATACCCCTTAATGAATCTCCTGTAATATCCACTCAACCCTAAGAATCCTCTCAGTTGCTTCAAGGTCTTTGGGGATTGGCCATCCCAAAATAGCTTGTATTTTTGCAGGATCTGGATTTACTCCTTCCTGACTGATAATATGACCCAGGAATCCCATAGAAGGCTGTTCAAAAGAGCATTTGGATTTCTTGGCTAGGAGCTGATTTTTCTTTAAGATGTCAAATATGATCTTCAGATGTTGTAAGTGATTTTCCAATGAAGAAACCGTATATCAGAATATCATCAAAGAAAATTATAACGAACTTCCTTAAGTATTGCTGGAAAACTCTATTCATTACAGCTTGAAATGTGGCAGGAGCATTGGTTAGTCCAAAGGGCATCACCAAAAATTCGTAGTGGTCTTGGTGAGTCCTGAAGGCAGTTTTTTCTACATCTTTAGGATCTATTCTGATTTGATGGAAGCCAGACCTCAAATCTAATTTGGAAAATATTTTAGAACCTCTCAATTCTCCCAATAGCTCGTCCACAGTAGGTATAGGGAATTTATCTTTGATGGTGATGGCATTCAGGGCTCTATAATCTACAAATAGTCTATACCCACCATCTTTCTTCTTTACTAATAGGACAGGTGAGGAGTAAGGACTGACGATGGGTTGTATAGTGCCTTGTTGCAGTAACTCCCTTATTAATTTTTCAATCTCTCCCTTCTGAAATTGGGGATACCTGTAAGGCCTCACATTTATAGGTGCCGAATAGGGTTCTAGATGTATGTGATGATCATACTCCCTATGAGGAGGAAGTCCTTTAGGTTCTTCAAAAATTTCAGAATTTTCTTCATTATCTCTTTCACAGCTGGAATTTCAGAATTTAACTCATTTCCATCACTATTGTTTACTGCCTCAAAGTAGCATAGAAAGGCTTCTGTTGCTGATTTCTCAAGTGATTTTAACTGGCCTGATGTTGGAGGATCACTGTCCAGCCATGATAGTTCTTGCCAAATAACTTGTTCTCCCTTCCAAAAAAATTTCATGATTAACTCCTTATAGTTAGAGACGTCTCCCAATTGTTTTATCCATTGTGTGTCAATAACAACATTAGCTCCAGCCATATGTAATAGGAATAAATCTAAGGTTATTAGAGTTCCTTGGATCTTAATCTTCACATTCTTGCAAACTTTATCACATAGGAGTTTTTCACCACTACCAGTTGACACCTTGAAAGGATTTATGGCACATATTGCCAACTGTAAGTTTTTTGCAACTTCTTCTTTCATGAAGTTGAGGGTGGACCCTGTGTCTATGAGTATACTTACCCCTTGGCTCTTGATGAATCCTTCTAATCTGATTATTCTCATGCCAATCCTTCCTTGTAAGGCTTGCATGTTAATTTCAGATTCCTCTTCTATTTCCAGAATTCTTATTTCAACTTTTTCCTCTTCTTCCTCTTCATCAACTAATTCCCAGAAGGTGTTGTTTTCTACTGAAAACCTAAACAGTTTGCCCTTACATTTGTGCCCGGGTGTGAATTGGGCCTACTTCTTGGCGTCGGCGAGACTCTGTTCCAGGACTTGCTTCTCACTGAACACCCGCTTCAACCGGACCCGGTGGGCCTCCGCGTCTTTCGACGCCTTCAACACAGCTTGATCTCGTGCGTCCACAATAGCAGAGACCTCCCCGGACAGACTGACCACCCGCTCGTTAAGCCGACGGAGATCCTCCTACAAGTCCAGACCCCGCTGGTGGCCCACGTAGGCGAGGGCGGCTCCTCGAAGGCTGTCAACGTATTGGTCTGAGACATCTCGCGCGTACAGGTCCGCGTACTCGGCTTCCTCCTGAAGAAACGGCTGAAGAAGGTTAAAACCTTTCAAGAGCATTCCCGCCATCCGCAGAACAGAAGTAGAGGAGTCAGCACGCGAGGGCTTCGTAGGGAACTTGCCCGCGATAAGAGCAGAGTCTAAGGCCACACCGAATGCCTGCCGGGCTAACATCCCTCCCTCCAAGGCATAGGAAAATTTGGAAAGACCGCGCCTGGAGTTTTCCCCGCCTTCGGACCGACGGGGGACTTCTGGAAGAGGGTCGGGTGCCTGCGACGACTCGATTTTTCGTTTCGCCGAGCGGGCATTGAACAGCGGGGTGTCGGCCAGATTATCGCCCCTAGAGCTTCCGAGGCTCAGCTCAGGAAATGGAGTATCCTCCAGAAGAACACGGGAAACCGCCCTCTGCTTCTTCCGAGGAGGAGAAGGTTTCCCCCCATCACATCTGCAGGCATCATCGGGCCTCAAATGCCCCCCAACGGACCAGCCACGCTCGAGAAGGCTGGGCCTCACGGGACCACGATCAGCAATCTGGGTGAGCAGGCCGTGCGCCGCCAACTCGGCAGGGGTCAGGCGAGAAGCAGGGATAATGCCGGTGAGAGCCCTCAGGGTATCTAGCGGCGGCCATTGCGCGAGAGGCTCGACAAGAGGCCCGAGGTAGGACAACACCACGAAGAAAAACTGATCGCGCCAACCATGCGCGCGGTCGGGCAGGGCCTCGAAGAGGGTCTTTCGGGAGGCGACGAGGATGCGGTTCTGGTCAGTAGTCATCGGGTACGCATGAAACCAGTTAAAGAATAGGGACACAGTAGGCTCAATACCACAGTCCGCGCAGAGAGACGCAAAGGTGCGAATACGATCCACGGCGCCCGGAGGGAACTATGAGAGCGACACCTTGCAATGATTAAGGATCGCCTGGAAGAATGGGGGAAGCGGTAGAGTCAGGCCAGTGTCTACATAAGGAATGTAGACCGCGACATACCCAGGCGATGGATGTGAGGCGACTAAGTTCCTAGGCATCTAGTATTGCGCGAAGTTCTTGTATTTGTACCTCTTTAAGAGATGCCACACAAGCTGAAGGGGAAGCTCTAGAGAGTGGATTCTTGGGCTCCGGTGCCGGAATAAAAGCACTGTGAATAAGGTCGTCGACCTGGGCATCAGAGGGAGCTCGAGAACCAGACATTGTAGGCCTGTAAGGGAGAGCGGGAAAAAAAGGAGCAAATAAGGAAAGGAGCAAAGGGTGAAGTGAGATCAGTAAGTTTTATAAGGATGGGGAGCGTAGAAGACGAAGAGTCGCGAGTACCTGGCCGTCCCAAGGGACATGGGCCCAGAAGGGCAGCCTACGAACTCACGACCATGCCCGAGGCCCAACATATCTGAAAACAAAGAGTACGACGAAACACGGCACGAAAGGCGCGGACCCAGGGTCACATCCAAATAACACCCGGGTCACCTGGGATATCGAGCAACAGGGCTCGAGAGGGCGGCAAGCTCGTCCGACGACAGGGCAGCGAGCTGGTGAGCGGCAAGCCAGGAGAAACGCAGGGTAGACCTCTGGAATCGGCGACTTGGTAGTCCCAGTCCGCGATTCCCAGGTGTTGCCTTGAGTACTTGACGTAGACACTTGCTCCGCACCGTGGATGCCTTCCGGGGATCCGGCGTAAAGTGACGGAACCCTAGTCCTTGTTGAGGGGCGTTGCTGGGAGTGACTGACGTAATCAGGCATGTCTTACCAGTACTCCCCCCTGAAGAGAGCACAAGAAACATGCGTGTATCGCCAGTATCCCCCCCCCCAAGCAAGGTGATCCTCATCAAGGCCAAAGCAACAAGATGAGATAGAATCATTGCGGCCACATCGACACAATGACTCCGTATCCATGCACTATCAGATGGATTGATTCACTATCAGAATCTAGTTCCAGGCCAACGGAACTACGTGTTTATAGTCCAACTCTGATCAGAAGCGACTTTTGTTGTGTCATCATCAAGGCCAAAGCGACAAGATGAGAGGGAATTATTAAGGCCAAAGCGACAAAATAATTCCCGTCCATTAAGGCCAAAGCGACAAAATGGACTGACTCACTATCAGAGCCTGAATCTGGCCGAAGCGACAGAATCTGTTGATTCACTATCGAAATCTAGTTCACTATCAGAACTAATGTTTATAGTCCACCTTGATCAAGAGCGACTTTATGTCCGCAACGACGGTTACCCCACCAAGGCTAAAGCGACAAGGTGGGTCGAGATCATTAAGGCCAAATCGACAAAATGATCTCCAAGTCTATCAAGGCCAAAGCGTCAAGATAGAAGAATTATTGAGGCCAAAGTGACAAAATAATTCTTGGTCCATTAAGGC
Organism: Zostera marina; assembly: GCA_001185155.1. Taxonomy (NCBI): domain Eukaryota; kingdom Viridiplantae; phylum Streptophyta; class Magnoliopsida; order Alismatales; family Zosteraceae; genus Zostera; species Zostera marina. Next base: position 106,534 of record LFYR01002027.1, read on the forward strand.
CAAAGCGATAAAATGGACCTGGATCAATTAAGGCCAAAGCGACAAAATAGATCCGATTCTGGCCGAAGCGACAGAATCATACCTGCAAAACAACCTGCAAAACATCTATATCAGTCTAAAGGATATACTTATTGATTTACTGACCTTGCCATGTGGAGCTGCCTCTCCTGCTGCTCCTCTTTATGCTCAATAAATCCTTGATTGATCTGGCTGAAGCGACAGATCTATCATGCTCTAAATGTGACAACTTCTGGCCGAAGCGACAAAAGTGTCGGGAGAGCTTGTGATACTCCTCCCGGAATTCAACGACTTCTGGCCGAAGAGACAGAAGTGTCGGGGAGAGCTTGTGATGCTCCCTCCCTGAGGTCATTAAGGCCAAAGCGACAAAATGACCTCTGGTCTGTCAAGGCCAAAGCGACAAAACAGATCGACTCACTATCAGAGTCTGATTCTGGCCGAAGCGGCATAATCTGTTGATTCACTATTAGAATCTGATCTCGTCCAAGGCTACAGATTCATTATCAGAATCTGATTCTGGCCAAGGTTGCGGAATCGAACCTGCAAAAGAGAAAACACTCTGCAAAACAACTAGATTAGTTCAAAACGCATATTTTTATTTACTTATTGAACTTATCGTGCGATTTTACCTTTCGTGATGCCCTTCCTTTGCTCAAATTTGTCCTTGGTAAATCTGGCCGAAGCGACAGATTTTACCGTGCTCAAATTTTTTTACGACTTCTGGCCGAAATGACAGAAGTGTCTGGAGAGTTTGTTACTCCCCCCGAAATTTGACGACTTCTGGCCGAAATGACAGAAGTGTCGGGAGAGTTTGTGATACTCCCCCCGAAATGTGACGACTTCTGGCCGAAGCGACAGAAGTGTCGGGAGAGCTTGTGATACTCCCCCTCGAACTGTGACGACTTCTGGCCGAAGCGACAGAAGTGCCGGGAGATCTTGTGATACTCCCCCTCGAAAATTGTGCCATCGTGACACATAACTTTTGGAATGAGTAGTTTTCCGAAATATTTGATTTTGATTGTCAATTTACTATCTTTTGTTTTTTCTTTACTAATCTTTCATATAAATTACCCTTTAAATTGTAACTAAGGCCCGAAACTAGATTCACAAGTCGTACTTTAGCCACTCTGGACGTAAATTAGACTCTGCTAACCCTATTGCTAGCCACTCTTGGCGTAGACTTGGTCGTACGAATCGTAGCTCAGCCTACGGTTAAATTTGCGGATAATTTAGACCTCCAGATTATCGTATATTTGTAAAGGATAGCGCAAATAACAAATCAGAAGGATGCAAATATTTGAAACTCGAGGGTTACGTTTGTAATTTCTAATTACAACTTTAAGTTTGAACCCTGATGCCGGAGAGAGTTTGTGATACTCCCTCTTGAAATGTGACGACTTCTGGCCGAAGCGACAGAAGTGTAGGAGAGAACTTGTGATACTCCCTCTTGAAATTTTTTGAAATTTTTGAAATCTTTTTGGAACTCAATTTAATCAATTATTTTGCTTTCTTAATTAATTGTTTATTTAATTTATTTATTTTTTGAATTGTAACTAATACCCGAAACTAGATTCACAAGTCGTAATTTAGCCACTTTGGGCGTAAATTAGACTCTGCTAACCCTATTGCTAGCCACTCTGGGCGTAGACTTGGTCGTACGTATCGTAGCTCGGTCTACGGATAAACTCGCGCAATAAATTAAACTTCACCACTAATCAAGACTCGCAAAACTAAGTGACGTAATAAGTTGGAGATACAAAAATTATCGGGAATAGGACTTAAAATTTTTTGAGAACCTAAGACTCTAGATTTCATTCCCTAATGTGTAGTTGAACTCTGGCCGAAGTTACAGAGTAACTTTTTACCCTCATCAAGGCCATAGCGACAAGATGGGGTTGAATCGTTAAGGCCATAGCGACAAAACGATTTTTTTTATCTATTAAGGCCATAGCGACATAATAGATTTTCGTATGTGTTGTGAGTACTTGGAACCTCTTGGGGTTAGGTTCATTTGTACTTATCAACTACCTAAGACTCTATACTTATACCCTAATGTGTAGTTGAACTCTGGCCGAAGCGTCAGAGTAACTTTTAGACCCACATCAAGGCCAAAGCGACAAGATGGGGTAGGATCGTTAAGGCCATAGCGACAAAACGATTTTAATCTATTAGGGCCATAGTGATAAAATAGATTTCTAAGGTAGGGTACTAGTTAGAGTCGTAGGTAGGTGATTTCGAAAGAGTGTCATCTTTATTGACTTTTAGAAATGAGGATTACAAAGATAAAATCTAACTATTTTATTTTGTAATTTGTACTAGTATATACACTAAGAGACTACAATTTAGGACTACAATTCTAGATTTGAACCCTGGTGTTTTAGCTAAGCTCCGGCCATAGCGACGGAGCGACTCTCGATCCTCATCAAAGCCATAGCGACAAGATGGGATAGGATCATTAAGGCCAAAGCGACAAAATGATCCTTAGTCTATTAAGGCCATAGCGACAAAATAGATTTAAAACGAGGGTATCATTGATTGTAGTCGTAAATTTAGAATCTCGGGGCTAGATTCGTAAATGAGAGTTTGATTTAGATTTTTAAGTCGCACTTTGGACTCATAAATCGTAAACTAGACTTGTGATCACAATTTAGCCACTCTGGACGTAAATTGGATTTTGTAACCATGACTTAGACTCGTGGGTCGTAAGCTAGGTCTGAGCAACAGGTATCATCCAGACAAAGCGATGGATGATATATGAGGTCGAAGTGACAGACGTCATCCAGCCGAAGCGATGGATGATTGATCCGTCTGAAGCGATGGGTGATTATTCTAAATATGATATTGCATACATATTGCACAGTATCTCTATGGATTAAAGAGAGATTTATTTAGAATAATATCGCTATTGAAAATATATGAGAGCGACAAACAAAAGAATTAACATGTTTTGGTTGCTGGTTGCCACTGACAGAAGCATAGCCTGTATGGTTACTCTAGCCAATCCTATTTTCTAACAGATGATAGTTCCTCATTACTAGCGTGATGCACTTGATTGCGAGTGTGAACTGTGGCTCTGGTTGCCATCACTGTCATAGGATTGAGAGCGTGAGTTATGGATTTGGTGGCCATAACTGTTACTGGGCCGAGAGTGTGAGCTATGGCTTTCGTGGCCATAACTGTTACGAGACTGAGAGTATGAGTTATGACTTTGGTGGTCATAACTGCTGATGAGAAACTCCTCTCTGTATCGAGGAGGACTAGTCGAGGTTTCAGACTGGGAACTTGTATTCTCGTATGTACGTATCTTTTTCAGCATAGCGAGGTTTTTTCCGGCTGGGCGGCTCGACTCCGTCCAGCTTGTTATTGTTCTCCTCTTCTATCTCAATGAACGATTGAGCTCATTGGAAGAGGTCGGGCAGGGTTTCCACTTTATGGAGCGTAAGATTCTGAGCCATAGGGGAGTAGGGTATTAGCCCATTCATGTACCCCGCTATGGCCAGACTCGGGATTAGGTCGTTCACTTCTGTTATCATCGAAGTGAACTTAATCGTGTAATCCCTCAGAGAAAGTTTGTTATGTCGTAATGCCAACAGTGCGTTGACACTGTGTTTTATTCTGATCATCCCCACATGTTGGGCGATGAACTTCGAAAAGAGGTCCGTGAAGCTGGAGACCGAGCCAGCTGGCAGACCAGAGGACCACCGATAAGCGTTGCCTTTGAGAGTGTCGGGGAATGCCCGACACAACAGTCCGCTATCGGTGGTCTGCGGTTCCAAGACACTAAGGTAGAGGTTGATGTGATCTTTTGGATCACTCGAACCGTCATACGCTTCTATCTTGGGTACCCGCCAGGTTGGTGGAAAAGATTCTTTCAAAAGGTCCTTGTGAAAAGGAACGTTTTTGATTCTCAAGAACTCGATCGGACTGCTGGCGATCGGATTGTCGGCCAGCTTCCGACGAAGATCTTCCACGAACTTTGTTGTAAGAGTCTTGTGAGTGCGACTCTTGTTAGGTCCAGCCTTTGCCTTAGGAGGTGCTGGAGATTTCCTCTTTTTCTCCGAAGATGGAGGATAGTAAGACCCAGATTCACCCGCTCCTTCACGGATGATGGTCTTGTTGCCCCTCGCTTTCTCGAGGTTGCTAACTCTTTTTTCTATGGAATCCATAAAGTTAATTAACCTCTCTTGTAGCGCAGGAGTTAGGTTCGCTCCCCCATTTGCTGGGAGTGATGAGGGCACCTCATGTGTCGAAAGTGGTATATTGGAGGTTGGTATAGTATGGGAACCAACCCTCCTACCAGAAGCTCCTACCTCAGTAGCAATGGCGAGAGCTTTCTTTTTATGATCCTTAGTAAAAGGAGCCATAAATGGGATGGTTTCTTCTATTGGGTCGAAGCAACAGACTACGAGTGGAAGTTCTTCCGAAGTGTCGGAAGCTATGGGTAGGTACCTGCCCCCCCGGGTGTCACAAAACAGAAAAAAATTTGTATAATATTTCTTTGTAGTTTTGTGACCCCCTTGAGCAGTACTACTAGTCCCCAAAGTTTGAAATTAGCAAAAAATATCGAATTTTTTTTGCAATTTTTCTGCAGAAAATCGTGCTGCCGGAGGTGGTTTTCGGGATGCCTGTTTAGACCTATCCCAGAAAAGATTCTTTGCACTGTTGGGAAATTCTGTTTTTTTGTACTCGTAGAGAAAACTTTTTTCACGTGAAGTCTGGTCATAGAATTCCAAAATCAAATCTGGGTATTCCGGAGGTGGACCGACAAAATCACTGGTAGTGAAAAAAGGTAAAAAGCCCCATACTCTTTTTTTTTTTTTTACCGAAACGACGATGCGAGTCCAGCCAAAGCGATGGATTTTCGTTTCGGTAAAAGAGCTGGGCTATGCGTGGTCTTATTCAGCCAAAGCGATGAATGAAGACGATGACCGAGTCGACAATTCAAGTGTGGGAATCACCTACTCAGTGTGGGAGTCGGCGATTCAATTGTGGGAATCGCCTACTCAGTGTGGGAATCGTCGATTCCCAGGATAGGTGATTTTCTATGAAAAATCAAACCTATGTGAAAGTGTAAGTACCAGAGTAAAAGGCATTGAGAGCACTTGCTCAAAAAGCTAAAGGAATCGGCGACACCCTATGTGGAGTCGGCGATTCAACTTATTGTCTTTTTGAACCAAGCCGTGGACAGCACTATTAGCTAGCAGAATAACCCGGAATCGGCGACTCACTAAGTGGAGTCGGCGATTGCCTGTGTGAATCGGAGATTCCTTGACACAAAGTCAGCGATTCACCCTAAGGGAATCGAGCCGGACTTTGCGAAGAAAAATTCGCGATTACGACGGGATATCGTAGTTCGATAGTCCCACAGACGGCGCCAGCTGATGAAGCACGAGATCTGCTACCAGTAGGCTCGCGGGGTTGCGAGGAGGGCCGGAGGCTTTGGAGTCCACGACGCGTGCTCTACGTCAAATACCTGCACAAGTGGAGGGAAGTCGGCGACTCAGGTGTGGGAGTCGGCGAATCGGGCTCCTTTGTTCTCTGGTGTGGAGTGTTGTGTGTCAAGGTGACCTGTTGTGGAGGACACCCCTAGGACCCCTTTTATAAGGTCCTAGAGGCGTTTCCATTCAATTGAGTGGGGCCCACCCCATTATGGTATCCTATTGAAGGGTGCCATAATGGTGTGGGTCCGCCCGCGTAACGGCTGGGAGTCGGCGACTCAGGTGTGGGAGTCGCCGACCCAGAGGTGGAGTCGCCGATTCCTTTGAGGCCAAGTCCTCGGTCTACCAGACCCGAGTTCCCTGGCCGGAATCGGCGATACACCTCTGGAGTCGGCGACTTGGTAGTCCCAGTTTGCGACTTGGTAGTCCCAGTCGGCGACTCCCAAGTGTTGCCTTGGGCTCTTGACGTAGACACGTGCTCCGCACCGTGGAAGCTTTCCGGGGGTCCGGCATATAGCGACGGAACCCTATTCCTTGTTTGAAGGGCGTTGCTGGGAGTGACTGACGTAATCAGGCATGTCTCACCACACTGGTGGAGGAATGACATGACTGCCTGAAAGGCATGCAATGCCGCTCTCCCTAGAATAGCGTTGTAGCTCGAGGTTAAGTTTACGACCGTGAAGTTGACCTCGACTGTCTTTGCCTGGGCGTGGCGGCCCAACGTCACCGGAACTTCCGCCTGGCTGAACCCTCTGATGGGAGCTCTGCTTGGGAGTAGGTCTGTACGGGAGACGTCGAGGTCGATGAATGCGTTCTAGTACAGTATGTCTACCGACGCTCCCGTGTCGACCAGTACCATGTGCAACCGCACGTTGGTGTGATCGCCCTTCCGGAAAACGGGGGTTACTACCAACGAGTCGTCGTGGGGGTGGTGACATCTTTCATGTCCTCCTCCGTAAACGTAATCCCCGCGCTTAGTCGCGGGCGGCCGATCCGAATTCCCGACGGCCTCCGACCCCGGGCACGCCAGCCTTGCACGTCGCTGCCTGCGGCACATTCGGGGCCTTGGGCTGCTGTTGTTGTTGCCCCCTCCCCCGGACGGGGCGCCTTTGGGTTTTTACTGGCGTTTGTGTTCCGGCGTCTTCGCTCCCAGGTAGTCTTCCACGTTGGATTCTCCGTGGGGCCTCTCCATGGTCTCCGCGAATGTACTTGGGGGTTTCCTCACGAGGTCCCCCGCAAAGAATGTGGGTCTCAAGCTGTCACTGAGGGCGTACAAGACCGTTTCCTCTTGTGTCCCCTCGATTTTCTGCACCTCGCTCGCGAAGCGGTCCATGAATTCGCACGTGCTCTCGAAATCCTTCTGCTTGGTGGCACTGAGGGTAGCTTTGCACCTGGGCCTTCTTCGCTTGTACGCGAAAGCCAACCGAAAAGTTTTCTCTAGGTCCTCATAGGTATGGATGGACCCCGGGGGGAACGTTCTTTACCATTCGATCGCGTCGCCCGTGAGCGCTCTGCGAAACATTCGGCACCATATGCCCTTCTGATTTGTTCGGTACTCCATGTTGGTTCTAAACGAGTGTAGATGATCGTCTGAGTCAGTGTCTCCCTTGTAAAAGGGGATCTTTGGGACCCTCCAACCAAGAGGGTACTCGCCCTCTATCAGGTGTTGTGCCAGGGCCTCTCCCCCGACCTTGTATACCGTTACGGCTGCATTGCTCCCGGGCTCTCCGCCCCCCACTCCGCCTCCCGCTTCGTCTGACTCCAAAGCGCGGCGTACGATCGTGAGTTGGAGGACCTGCTCCTGCAGTTGTCGTTGACTTTCCTGTAGGGCAGAGACCAACTCGAAGAGCTTCGCGTTCTCGCGCCTGTCACCTTTTCCGATGCGCTTCTCCTAGTGGTGCTTCTTTCTGCCCCTCCTCTCGGCGGGGGTCGGGGACCTGCTCGGCCTCCTCCGTCTGCGCTTCTCCTCCTCTAGGCGTCGCGCCTCCTCCCGGGCCCTAAAAGCCTTGGAGACGCTCTCTCTTCTATACGACAAGCAGGGCTCGATTCTGTCCGAGTCCTCCTCTAACTTGTTCAGCCAGGCTGCTTTCAGCTCCTCTAGGGTTCTCTCCCGCTCGCGGCGTCTCTCGCCGCGATGCCTCGAGCTCTCTCCATGGCCATCCTTCCTCCTTCGCCGGTTGCTTTGCTCAGTTTACGTCAGGTTCACCACTGATGGTGCGTGGGCTCGCGCTAGGGGGATCACACACACAACTCTCTAGTATTCCTCTCAATAACTCTCAACCCACTTCTCTGTTGGAACAAGGGAGGTATGTATACGAAACCTTAATGGGCCTTGTGGTCTGTTCAATCTATGGTCCGTCTGGACGAGCTTTGGTACCAACATAACTGTTATTTATTCTCTTACAAAAAAAATCGCATACAAGCATCAAATTTGCTTGCTTAAAGATTTTAGAAGCTTATGGAAAAATATATAACGTCCCGTTCTCGATCATTTGGCTGGGTACGGGGATGGGAAAACGTGATCCTCGTCTCGTCTCCGTATCTGCTCATCCCTAGAGGTCATAGAGAAATGTATGATCTATTGATGCAATAGCCGTAGTACCGCACTCGGATGAACCACGCACTCTAACCGCCCTCACGATCTCCATCAAGTGTCGTGGATCCTATAAATAAAGATAGCAACTGTGGTTTGGGAAGTGTCCATACAATGGCCTAATAACTGAACCATGGACCACACAAGTTAGTTCACGTATGGGTCCGAGGCCCGCGGGCCGAAGCGGATCATGAACCGCGAGACCCGACTCACATAATAGTATAAACCCACTCTGGACCACAAAGGGAGGGGGAGTTGAAACCATAAAGAATGTCTCATTTGTAATAGAGGAGTACCACTTGTACCCAATGGACGGGGGACTTGAGCCATCCAAAAAAATATTTTTTTTCATATAGTATTTCTATTCCACCGGTTAAAATATATTAATATAATAATATATTTTATTTTTATAATATAATATAATAATAATATAAAATATTTTGTTTATAAATCATTATTCAATTAATAATTAATGTATTATTATATTTACTCTAATTTCCCATTACTGTTTATCTATGTGTAGGGATTTAAAAATTTCATTTTTTCTTCTACTCATCCATTTCCATACCATTCGTTTAATTTTTGACTTATTTTTCTCCACTTCACTTGAGTTCGTGACCATAGCTCCATAAAAAAAAAAAAAAAGTATTTTTTATCCACATTCCTTATTGTTAAATTTGTTATTAATTTAGATCCTTTTTTTACATAGATAATCAATAGATAAATTTGTAATTTTGATCAAGGATTTTGAAAAAAGATAAATAACTACCATCCAAATAACCGAGAATAAATAAGAAGATATTATTTGTAAAAGAAACTTTGGCAACCACGCCAACATGAATTTTCATTAAAGAATATTAAAAATCAATTTAAAAGATTTTGTGTATTATGGTTTGAAAAATATGAATCATGGATTGAATATAGTATTTCAAAAAACGTCGTTTGTCTGTTTATGTTGTTATTTATTTTCGAAAACAAATGAAACTGTTTTTACTTGTAAGTAAAATTTGTTTATTAATTTCCTTATAACTTAATTGATTTTTTTTAATCATTGATGTTGTTTTTCCTTTCAGATTGATCATGTTTTGCTGCTAAAGGTTTTTCTAAATGGAATAAACCAGAATATTTGAAACAAAATGTTGGGAGAGATAACAGTCATCACATTAATGTTGCATGGTTGTAATGATGATATTATGTATCGGTACCAAAATATGACACCTCGTCGAGAACAATTGGATTTAAAAAATTAATTAATTTGGTTAAATGATTTAAAATTAACCCTACGGAGAAAAAATTTCTGGATTCGCCACTACAGTAAAGAGTTTTGAGTGTGTGTATTGTGTACACGGTATTCAATGCACACACCATGAGGGAGTATGGAAAGAGCGAAATTACAAGGTGAAGAAGGACATCTCGTTATCAAAAACTCTTAACTAATAATTAAGCATTAAATAGAAAAGGATCAACCTGACTCGGGCTAGTTGACTTGAACCCGGACTCAACCTGAGTCTAAACAATCTTTTGCAATTATAATTTTCAAATTTGAATCTAAAATGTTTAATGGGGCTAAAATTAGCCTCAACCTGATCCACTCATTTATACATCTAATTATAATGTTGTGAACCATTCATTTTTTTCCTTAAGATTGACAATGATAGTAAATTATTTAATTAATAAATAAAATAATTAATCATCAAATGTGTCAAAATACGTCAAATTAATTATGTCCATTAGATCGATTTTTCTTCGTACTATTTTTTTAAATAAGTTGCTTAATATATTAAAAGAAAAAAATTAAAGTTTACAGAAGTTCAACACACAAAAACAATTGATTTAAATATAGTTATACTTACTTTCTACTTACTCTCTATCTAAAGAGACGGGTTTGTCCGACAGTTAATCAATCTTAACTTTCTTCTTCCACCCTGTTGTGGATCAGCAACTGAAGAGCATTACATTGGTGCAATGCTCTCCTCTCACTTCCGCGTTCCTCTTGTTTGGCTTTTTGAATTTTTCTTCCTTGAAACTAATTTCTGTCGATCTGATGCATTCCCTTATGATCATTTTCTGCGAGGTTGAGATTTCTCCATGGTGACGTTGGTTTCGCTCCTTTTATATGTGAAACAGTATAAAACCAAGCATTGTCCAATGCAATCCCCAGCACTTTGATCCAGGAGTGATTTTCTCAATTTCATGAACCATAACTTCAAAATCTCCAATTTTTCTTGTTAATACAGTACATTATTTTACGTTATACATTGATGAACCCAACCTAAATAGAAAATAGGTATTGTGTAGATGTGGAAATTTGGATAGCGTGTGTAGAGACCGGAGAGCAGTAGTAATACTAAAAAATGAAGAGAATCCATAAAACCCGGTTCAGTCTACACCGCTCTTTAAATCCACGCAACCGTCACGTGGTCCTCCCCATATATTAAGGCAACACGGAAACCACCGACTCCGTGCCGTCGATAACAACAGAAAAGGGAAATCAGTAAATCACCGATCTCCAACGAACAAAACGCCGAAAGACAAAAGCAGAAACTAAATCGAATATCATTCCTTAACCCTAACTTCAATCTCCAGATGATCCCGATCCGAACGGCAAATGTGCGTTTGGAATTATGAAGCAACGTCGTAGGTGCCAGAGGTGTTTGATCGTTTCGCTGTTTCTGCTTTCTGTTGTATCTCCCATCATTCTGATTTCATCTAAGCTCTGGAATCTCTCTTCGTCGTCGGGTATGCTCATTTTTTGCTGCTTTCTTGTTGCCGTCGCTTGCTTGTTTGATGCTTCTGCTAATAATAAGATCTGTCTTTCATGCTAAATTAAATGCTAATACACTTTTTTTTTTGCTCTTTTGCAGAGAGGAGGGAGTTCGTTAATGATATCTCTGCAATTGTGAGCACTGTCGATTTCTTCTTATTATTATTCTGATTGGTGTTGATTTTGTTGCTGCTTGTTTTGATACAGAGACAGTTCACTGATGCTCTCAGACTCAAATCTATTGACAGGGTATTTGTTTGTTTCATTGCGTTTTATCTTCAGTGGAATTGGTTTGATCCAATTTACTTTAGGTTGTTATTATTATTATTTTATTTGCGTGTTATTTTTTTATCGGGAATAGGATGAGGGGAAAGGATTGAAAGAACCAGAGTACTTGGTTCTTGAAGACAAACAAGTATTCACAGATCCTAAAAGAGATCTCAATGTTAACTTGAGTATGGAGGGAAATGAAGACAAATCAGATAGAAACTCACAGAATAAGATTGGTGGATTTGGAACACCGCTGCTACGGAGTTCACCCAGGAATATGGTATGTTTTATTCATCTGCATATTTTTAAAATGAAATCTCACTTGCTTGTAATTAATATTTAATACTGCTCGAGACATGTTTTCCTTTTCTGTAATTTTGACGGGCTTGTCATCTCAAATTCACAGTTTAGTAATTTTTCCATTTGTTGAAATTTACTTTTGTAAAAAAATATTTTACCATTTATTTTTCTCTTCTCTGATCTTGATTTTGTTTTACTTAGGAGAAAAATAAACCTAATCACACATCTGGTGGGGCATCAAGTCAATACTCTAGAATCAATCACGCAGCTGTTGATACAAAGATCACAGAGATACGAGATCAGCTGATAATGGCCAATGCATTCTTGCAATTTGCACCACCTAACAGCAATTGTCACTTTGTAAGAGAACTAAAACTACGGATAAGAGAAATGGAGCGAGTTATTACTCATGCCAACAAGGATAAAGAGTTATCTAGAAGGTAATTAAAGCTTTGCCTCTATGATACATTAATTTTGCATCACTGCAAAATTAATATCACAACTCAGTTGTGATTCAATGCAGAATTTAATATTTATTTTTTCTTATGATTTAATGCAAGGCAATTTTGATTTAAACAAAACAAAAAAATTCAGTGCCTTGCAGAGAAAGAAAGCAATGAAGCTTTCTTTAGAGAGAGCCAGAAGACTTTACCCTGATTGTGCAGCAATGGAAACAAAACTTCGTGCCATGGCATTTAACAGTGATGAACTACTTAAAGCACAGAAAAGTCAAGTTTCATATCTCGTTCAGCTAGCTGCAAGAACTTTTCCTAAAGGTCTCCATTGCCTCTCCATGCGTCTCACTTCACAGTATTTCACACTCCCACCAGAAAAGCGTGAACTAAGCAACAAACAGAGAGTGATGCAGCCAGATCTCCAGCATTATGTCATTTTCTCTGACAACGTTTTTGCCTGTGCGGTTGTTATTAATTCTGCAATTTCGACATCTATGGTAACTATCTTTTAACTCTTCACATTTTGATTTTTTTCTTTCATGTTTTAAATTTTAGTCCGTCGCCGTTGCTTCTCGAGCAAAAGACCATTCTTTCGTCTTAATTTATCTGGAATAAATGATTATATCATTTATATATAATATAACCTAATCGTCGATATCGTATCCTTAATTAATATTCAATAGTTTGCACGTGTGGCGAACCTGATTTATGATAAAGGATTTCACTGCTCTCTATTGCATTTGGGAGCTGACTTATTTCGTGTTACATGAGTTATGACTAAACTTATATTTTCATACCTTGCTGTCTGCTGATCTGTCATAGTTGGAATAAGGGATATTTCAAAAATATAGTTCTTCATCCAATTCAAGACTGCAAATGAAATTAAAAATTATAGTTATTCACTTATCCATGCTGCTTTTTTATTAGCATAAATATATAAATGGAGGATAGTTATTTTTAGAGGAATAAAAAATATATTTTGTATAATGTTCTTCTATGTTTTCTTTGCAGAACCCAATGAAAATTGTATTTCATGTAGTAACTGATGCTTTAAACTATCCAGCAATGACTATGTGGTTCTTACTGCGTCAACCTAGTCAAGCTGCAATTCATGTTTTGAGCATGGATGATTTTAATTGGCTACCTTCTGCATACATTTCAACTGTGAAACAAGTTGGTGTGAAAGATCCACGCTTTAGTTCAGTGCTAAATCACCTTCGCTTCTATCTTCCCATGATTTTCCCCTATTTGGATAAAGTTTTGCTTCTTGATCATGATGTGGTAGTGCAGAAAGACCTTAGTGGATTGTGGAAACATGACATGAAAGGCAAAGTAAATGGGGCAGTCGAGATGTATGGGAATGACGAGTCATTTTTCACTCTGAGAGATTTTGTCGATTTCAATGATTTAACTATTGCTAAAAGATATGATTCCAGAGCACGCATTTGGGCATTTGGTATGAATATTTTTGATCTACAGAAATGGCGACAGTTAAAGCTCACTGTCCTATACCAGAAGTGGATGCAACATGTGAGACTCTCTATTCTTGAATTGATTAATCATATCTGTCTATTCCATCTTGTTTGTATACCTGCATGTCAGATCAGTAACTTAGTGTATTATGATGTAGTTTTTATTCCATTGTTCTTTCACCTAGTTTAAACTTTAAAGGTTTGACTCTTAGTTTCTGAGTTTTTCATGTTTGCAATAGAACTTTTACAGTATCTGAGTTGTTGCATGTGAAATTTGTCAAAATCATACCCCATTGACCAACAATCTTTGTTATGCTTTCAATCTGCAGATGAAAGTAAAGGAACGACCATCACTAAGGGCAGGAACTTTACCATTGGGTCAGATCGTCTTCTACAACCACACTATTTTACTGGAGAAGCAATGGCATTTACTTGGGCTTGGCTATAATTCAGATCTTAGTAATGCTGAGATTGAGCAGGCATCCGTCATTCATTATGATGGCAACATGAAGCCATGGCTAGAGACTAGCATTCCAACATACAAAGGATATTGGAATAGGTTCTTAAATTATGAGCATCCGTATCTGCAGCAATGTAACATCCACGAGTAGTCTCTTCTGCAACCATTAAATTTTCCTTTTACATTCCATATAAAATGGGTTTTCATTAATTTATCTCCCCCACATAGGCACTCATGTAAATTTTCTTTCTTATTTTTTGGTAGTAGAACTAAGTCAGTCAATTCAATTTTTAGATCTCATTGAATAAGAAAATCCCGCCTGTTACAGATTTTTTAGCATAAAAGAATATTGTATTAGATATTTCCTGAAGCAAGCTTACAGTTTTATTAGAAAGGATAATTTTATTGTATAAAAGTTTTAGCTGTCATTATTCACTGCATCTTCTCGGCATTATATTCTGACTGGTTTTAATAAGATCTGCCAATGGACTTGTGTGGTAATATGGAAGAAATTGATTGGTCTTCCTTCCCAGGAAAAGGATATCAAGATAAGATTTGCCTTTTTATGTGGACCAATTATGTATATTATTAGATAAAATGTTTGCTCACTGAATTTCTTCTTTATAACCAGCGCTCAAACAGAGTTTTTCTTCTTCTAGTTGTCATAACAAAACCAGGGAGATATGGCCTCGATGAATGTCTCTGCCACAACAACGCTGATTGCTCGTGCCTCCTTGCTTCCAGTCCATGGTAAGTGTTTTTAATTAAGGAGTTCCTCTTTAAATCTCTCCACTTACCATGTTAACTTTTAACATGACCCACTTACCACAAACTTAACTAGGCTTGTCACAATTGAGAATGAGGGGTGGGCGAGTGAGATGCTCATCGTCATCAGAGAAAGAGAAGATAAGTGTGACTCCCATGGCAATAGGAGCAGCATCCATGCTTTCAGCCATGAGTGTGTCAAACCCAGTTTTGGCACTTGTAGATGAACGGATGTCGACAGAAGGAACAGGTTTGAGTTTGGGGTTGAGCAATAATCTTCTTGGCTGGATCTTGCTTGGAGTCTTTGGTTTGATATGGACCTTCTATACCATCTACTCTTCAAGCATAGACGATGATGAGGATTCAGGACTTTCCCTTTAAGCAACTTCTATGTGTTTTGTTGTAAAAGATTTTATAATCTAAAGACTCACTCATTCATGTCTTATAAGAGACTCACATTGAAATCCTAAATAAAAAACAACTCGTCAGATGTTGATTGTGTTCAGAACAACTAAACAAGATTGATTTTGTATTATTTAAAAATGTTGGTTAACCCTTACACTGCTGAAATGTAACAATTTCAACGTTACTGAGTTAAAACTTTGAATGAATCAAAAGGGCGAGTTTAAATATTATAGATAAAAAAATAACTTAACCTCATCTCTTATCATAATCATGTGATGATGTAAATCAACAGGAGATCATACTACCAAAGAGTTGCTCACAAAAAACGTACTATGATCACTTATGATGAACTGGAAGGCGTATCTGATGTCTGCAATGATAATAAACGGACAACTTCAGAAATCATTGCCCACAAAGAGGTTTTGTTTCCTGGCATGAATGAAAAACAAACAATAAAGTGCACTCCTCAAAAAAATTCCTCAATGTTTTATCCATTTATACTACAAAAGTTTCACATTGAAAGTGGCTTAGTTGTATATAATTGGAAAGAGAGAAAAATCTATTGGAAGACTTGATTAACTTGTTTCATACTTAGGTGATGGCGAGTTCAACATAACCACAGACAAGAATTGAACGAGCCACGATGACCTTTTTCTGCCTCACATTACAATTTAGTTGGTGACTTCATACCTTGAAATGAATAAATGAACAAAATATATAATCAGCCAATCAGAGGAACTTTAACAAATACTAAATTATCAGAATAAACAAAACCTGTACCTCAGATTCTGAAAGAGGCTTCCTATGTTTTCTTGTTGGAGTCCTCATCGTGACAAACTCCTCTGCAGCAGTTGGATGAATGCCAATGGTCGTATCAAAATCTGACTTGGAAAGGCCAGCTTTCACAGCAATAGCAATTCCCTAAATGATGAAAAATAGACGAAATGAAGCAAATTCATTTTTTAAAAAACAACAAAAACAACCATGCACCTGCATTATTTCTGGCGCATCCTCTCCGCACATATGAACACCCACAACTTTATCTGTAGTTGTAGACACAATGATCTTCATAAAGGAACGATCAGGAAGACCAGAGATTGTTTCCTTTAGAGGTCTAAAATTTGATGTGAAGACATCAATGTCTCCATATTCGAGAACTGCCTGCAATATAAATAAAGTTATGAAAATGTGAAACTAACATATAAAAAAGAGTAATGGCTTGAGATTTTTTTTAACCTGCTCCTCAGTGAGACCAACTTGAGATATTGGTGGTTGAGAGAAAACTGCAGCTGGAATTGCTCTGTATAAAAGTAATGCATAAATATAAAATATTCATATTTCCAAACAAAAATCATAATCAGAAATTACAGGACAATAATTGACGAATCAAGAAAAATCAGGAGATTAGATCAGTCAATTAGACTAGTTAATTCACTTAATTAGATTATAGCTGCTAAATACATCTATTGGGTTCAAGGGACCTCACTCATAAGATCTTGCATATTTTAGATAAGGAAATTAGCTTACCAGTTTATTTGGGATGGTAGGAAGGGTATCCTATGGTCCCAGATGGTTCTTCCAAAAGCTGAATGGAGGATTGGGGATTGGGGATTGGGGATTAGGGATCTACCTATTATCTCTAGAACAGCCTGATCAGAAAGGAACAGAAGGCTCAAGCAGCACACTCTGAGACCCCAAAAGTCCTCATTAAGGTCATTATCAAGGTCTCAAGAACATGAGCCTCTCCTATAAATATGAGGATTTTAGGAAGGAATGTTGTACGCATCTGGAGAGAGATACTATACAAACTTCAGAGACCAACCTCTCGAGGCTACTCAACTAGTTAATCACTATTGTAAGGCCGTATAAGAAAGTGTCGATGAGTAAATGGCACATCTCCCTATATCTATTACTTTCTCTTAGCTGTAACATTGGGCACTGGCCATAATTTTATAATGAAATTTTTGAATTTTATAAGAAAAAATAAAAATCAGGAGAAGCAATTGGATGAAATCATGAAATAACGGTTTTATAAAAATAGGATGAAATAATCATTTTAAAAAATTGGGAAAATGAAAAAAGAAACAGATTAACTGTTGGATAAAGAAATTTCAAAATTGACTTTCAAATTTCTATTGTCTGGATAATGTTAAA
This sequence comes from Zostera marina, assembly GCA_001185155.1. NCBI lineage: Eukaryota > Viridiplantae > Streptophyta > Magnoliopsida > Alismatales > Zosteraceae > Zostera > Zostera marina. Next base: position 123,628 of record LFYR01002027.1, read on the forward strand.
TTTTCATGAACTTGTGTGGGTTTTCCTAGATAGGCACAAGTTTATCCTAGATGGAAAAAGCAGAAATAAGTAACTACTGAAACTCTAGCAAACCTAAATAGTAGTAGTTAAAAAATACCGGTAATCTGCTTTTGTAGGTTGGTTGTCAAATACAGTTTTAGCAAATGCCCCTCCTTCCATTAACGCAACTGGAGTTAAATTCACTCTATCAGTTGCATCACCAATTGCCCAAATTGAATCAACTGACGTTTGAGAATAGTCATTGACCTAAACACAGAAAACATAAAATAGTTGAAAATAGATTAAGAATGCTAACATATCGAAATAAATACTAACCTCTATCGCACCTTTATCAGCTAATTTTACTCCAACCTTCTCTAGCCCCATGTTCTGCAATATTGGATGAAAAATTGGCATCTTCATTACATATACAGAAAACATAACCAACAGTGAGATACTTAACCTTGGTGTTGGGCCGTCTTCCGGTCGCAAACATTACATGTGAAAAACCATCAATTGTTCCTTTGTTTGTCTTTACAGATAACAACCCATCTGCTGATTTAATGATTGCTTGAGGAGATTCTTCTGTGTGGAATTCAATTCCCCTTAAGGACATCTGCTCTGCAACAAAATCTCTAACCTGGAAAATCTAAAACGAGTCATGCAAATTTTTTATGCCGAAATATACAAAAACACACATTTCACATTCTTTTTCACCTCCTCATCAAACCCTCTTAAAACCTTCTTTTGGCGAATAAACACATGTACTTCACTGTTCAATCCATTAAAAATACCAGCGAACTCCATAGCAATGTAACCACCCCCAACTATGGCAATCTTTCCAGGCCTTAATGGCAAATCCAAAGCAGCATCAGAATCAATGACATATTCTTTTCCAGGAATATCAGGAATGAATGGGCGTCCACCAACAGAAATCAATATATGCCGTGCAGTGTAGATTTTACCATCTACATCAACAGTATGAGGACCAACAATCTGCAGATTAAAATTTAATTAACTTATAAATGGACGTAGTAGCTGAAATAAAGACAAACTAAATGATAAAATCTTGGGTTTTACTGAGAAATAAAACAATATACCTTGCCACGACCTTCGATCAACTGCACACCAGCATTGCTCAAAATATTTTTGTATATTCCAGTGAGACGCTGTAACTCAGCATTCTTATTGGCCATGAGAACCTCCCAATCATGCACAGGATCAGCTTCATAATTCCATCCAAAGCCATGGCTCTCTTCAAAAGCATGGGAATACTTTGATGAATACACCATCAACTTCTTTGGCACACAACCCCGAAGAACACATCTACAAGATTCAACAAGATCCAAAATTGTAAATGCATCGGCAAAATTATATTGAAAAAAAAATCAAGTGAAAAACCAAAAGTATCCATCTTTAATCAATAAGAAAGTATAATTTTCAGAGTTTTTGGCAACAATATTTGCAGCAAGTAAAGCCACATTTAGGTTAATATATATTGGGTGGTTATCAAGTGAGGTCTAATGAACATCATTATATCTCGTATAAGTTATAACCATTACAAAAATCACATGAATTGTGATATGTATTGTATCTCAAAAAAAAAAAGATGCAAACTTTATTAAAACAAGATCAATACAAAACAAAAATAAAACACTCACGTTCCGCCAACACCTCCCGTCAGTTCAGAAGATATCGTTGCAAACGGAAGCTCACAGATAGTGACGGACGCTCCAAAATTTGCTGCGAATCGTGATGCACGAACACCTCCACTCCCCGCACCAATCGTAAAAAGATCAAAATCGAATTTCTGCCCCTTGGATTCTCCAACACCCTTCTCCCCCGCCGACGAGGATTCCGCCCGTGTGCAGAAACGACGGAGGTTACGTGGAGCAAATGTGCGGGTGGAGGAGGAAGAATGGAGCAGGAATCTATGAGCGATTGGGATTCTCGGAATTAGGGTTTGGAGAGTTGCAGTGGAGAACGGGAGCTTTTGAGTGTACAAACTGACCGTCATCGTCATACCGTGTGGATCAGGAATTCGCATTTTAATTAGCTTTTATACCCTAATCCGTGGCACTAAGCTACCGTTTCCCCCCTCATCTTTTACTGCTGACGTGGCAAGGCTAAAGGAATCCAATTTACACTTTTTACAGAAAACACCCCAAACTTTATTTCTATTATTCCACAAATATATTCTTTTCACTATTTTATTTAGGGGTCCCTTTATTTAATGCGTCATTGCCAATTGCATGGCAGTATCTGGATTCTGGACGATGTGTGTAAAATTCACACCGAACTGCATGAATCAGTTCTTCCCTAGCATATTAATTGTCTGATATTTTATTATTTAAAGGAGCAAATATGCAAATAATCCCAATTCCATTCTCTCTCTCTCTCTCCGGATTCTCCCATACAACAACACAACAAACGACCCGTCTCTCGTCCCTCTCCTTCCGCCGGACACCGATCTTCCCCCTCGTCAGACCGGCGCTTTTTCAATCTCCACGCCGCAAATGCAAAATCTGCGTCTGTACATACGCGTAGATTCGACAAGAGGACCGTAACCGACGCATGCACTGTGAAAATTTAAATCCGGTATTTATCGTGCTTCCGACGGGAGGTGAGTGAAGGATCGAGATGGAGGTGGTTAAGGTGAAGAGGGAGCTTTTGGAGGCTTGCTTGACGTGCTCGATATGTATGAAGTTGTTACGGGACGCCACCACCATCTCCGAATGTCTCCACACGTGTGGGTTCTCGTTTCTCTCCCTCTTTTTTTTTGGTTCTCTCCTCCTTCTTCTTCGCGTTTGATCTGCTGTGTGTTTTCGGCTGCGATTTTATGGGATTGTCTTGTTTTCTTCCTTCCGTCATGGGATTTTTTTTAGGTAGAGATCATTGGTTGTTGACTTGTTGCTTCTCGATCGTCGATCCATCCGTCTTAGTTGTTTTCTTTTACTGCAAAAGTCGACGATGGGGTTGAAATTCACTAATTTCGACAGATTTCGTGCCTTGTTACTGGATTAACATATCAGAATTTTTTAAATGTTTGATTAGGAATCTAGATTTCAGATTATGATTATAATAATGAGTAGGTAGGTAGATAGATAGATAGATAGATAAATATGATGAATATCTTTGTCCAGTAAGTTGATCGTCGTCTGTCATTTATTTTTAAACAAAAAAATATAATCGATAACTTACATGCGCTCTTTTTTCACCAACTAGTTTGCAGGAAGTGTATTTACGAGAAATTTATCGACGAAGAACTTGAATGCTGCCCAAAATGCAGTATTAATCTGGGATGTGTCCCTGTTGAGAAACTCAGGTTGATTTTTTTTTTTGTTAATTATCATGTTGATTTCAACTTATTGCTACTTCTTCTGTTGATTTCTACTGCTTCTTCCTAACTTTCATTCCATTGCGAAATTATTTTGCAGGGCGGATCACAAATTGCAAGACGCCAGAGAGAAAATATTTCCATTAAAAATCCGAAAGGTCGAGGTCCCTGCAGTCCCATCATCCATTCCTTTGACTGTCAGAAGAAAAGAAAGATCACTTTCTTCCTTGGTTGTAAATACACCTAAGGTTGAAACAGCACAGTCAACCTTGACTGGAAGGAGGACAAAAGCCTTTATCAGAAAGATGGCTTCTTTGCGGGGATCCGATTCTGCTAATGATGATGATGGTACAGAAGATTATGGCCAAACCTCAAGCTCTCAGGAACATATCAGCAAGAGGTCGTCACAACAGAATAGACAGGTAATTAGCTTTAAAGATTATATCTTGATTTATTTATTTGCGTAACACGGCAACACCCAATAGCTAGTAATCAATCATATTCTATATTTCTAAAATATTGCAGAAAACATCACATGGAGAATCATTGAGCCATTTATCTAATAAGTTGACAGAAATCAAAATGGAAAAATCAGAGTCATGGAAACCATTAAACTGTTTGGTAGAAGCTGCTAGCCAAACCAAATCAAATAAGTACAATCCACAAGTATATACTGCTAAGATCGAACAAAGTAATGGTCATGGCAGTGAGTTGAAAGCTCACAAAAACAAATATAATGTCCCCCAGGATGATAAAGACAGATCAAAAGGTTCAGTAGCATCCAAACCCAAAAGATTACTTGGTAGTAACCGGAAAAGAGCAAGGGATCTTTGCGATTCAACTCAGGCATTGATCAGTGATTCTAATGTTAGACGTGACAGAGGGAGTGGTCCAATTTGGCTGTCTTTGATTGCATCTGCGGAACAGTAAGTCAGTAAGAGAGAAAATCCCACATTGAGCATTCTATCAATTCTATGCTATTGAATTCATTTCCCAGTCTCACTTTAAGTTATACTTACCTACATTTAGCTCCTTTTTTTTGTCTCTAGGGAAGGCGTAGCGCTACCTCAAATACCTGCCCGCTACCTGAGAATAAAGTGAGAGTGAATTCTGTTTTGAATATGCATATCGCATCTTGTATATGGTAGCTTAATGACATTGCATATTATTAATTTGTTTCAGAGACGGAAATGCTCCTGTTTCATTTATTCAGAAGTACCTTGCAAGGAAACTTGATCTTCCAAGCGAATCTGAGGTAAATAGTAAGAATTGTAGTACATATATATTATATTAGAACTGATAGAACCTAAGAAGGGCATAAATCAATTAACTTGATTTCCACCATTGTCGTGATAGGTGGTCATAACTTGTCGAGGCCGTCCTCTAGTCCCCATGCTTGAACTTAATAAGCTGGTAGACCAATGGCTGCCAACAGCTTCAACCCAAAAGGCAAAGGCAACAGTTGGAAATTCAGCCAAAGAGTTTGTGATGATAGTAAATTATGGTCGTAAACCTCTTGCATCATCTTAATAGAGAGTTTGTTTCGACCATAATGATGGTATAGAATTACTCTGTCGAGGACATACAATTTAACCATAACCATCCATCAAAAGCTCAAAGCTAAAAAGAAATCTCATTTTTACCAATTAATAATGTTGAATAATTATGAGTTATTATGGCCATTTATGATTTATGTTAGTTGATCAGTTTTTTTTTTAGGCAATAGCAATAGGTACATTAGTTAAATTTTCTGTCATTTTTCATTTCTTGGAATTGGCTTATATCTGCCAATATTCACAGGACACGTGGTCTCCTGTTTAGAAGAAACAGTTGATTGATTATTTAAATACACAAGTTTTTTTTTAAAATTTAAATTTTTAAGAAGTTGATTTGCAATTAGCCATCTTCTTTCTTGGATTCATTGACACTAGTTTGTCATTATTCAATTCACTTCGGATAACACGATGCATTTGACAATTTTGTCTTTTTGAATACAAGTCCAGAAATTATACAATTCAATGATTTATCTTTAAAGTTTGAACCCATTGATTTCTCCCATACCAAAGATGATAGACTCTTTTGATTATTGTCGTTTTGCTCAGTAGAATGTCTTTTATACCAGGCTATCAAATTCCTCAATTTGTGTAAATGTACCATGCATCTTTAATTTTTTCCAAGATGTACGTACACTCCCTTTCTTCCGTCTCATAAGAAACCATAGATTATTCTTTGGATTTTTTTGAGGACTTTCTTAGGTAGGATAAGCCATTGGGTGAGTCGGGCTTGGAATGGGGACGGTTGTGAAGCAGCACGTGACATGACGTTTGAGGGTTGTCGGAAATGAAGACGATGAGTTAGGTTAGTTAGGCAATGTCATTAATCTAATCAAGTGATTTTGCGATCGTTTAAATCTTCACAACCATTGGGAATTGACATTTGATTTATAGAACGAGTATGCCTACATCGTTTTTACTTAATGGGTCTAAGACAATGATTGGGTGAAAAAATCCTGATGTGTTCCTAACATCTTTTCTTTTTTTAGGGAAAACTTTGTCATCATTTTTTGGTCCACTACTTTATAAAAGACTTGTCATATCTACATATCGTTGCTTCCTAATTTCACAAGGAGCTCAAACTGTGGAGATTAAGTTTCCTATGGTGATAATCAATTGCATACCATACCTTTCGTCAGAAACCATATCTTTCTTAGTCGAATCAACCAGAATTTTACCATTAGTTGAATTATGGTCTATTCTAAGTTTTTGAGTTACATTTTGTTAATACAGGTTCCTATTTAATTTAAAATAATATAAGACAATACAAGATAATAAAAACTTAATTTGATGTTCCCAAGCCCACCGTCGTTTCTGCTGTATATGTGTTTTTTGTTCATGTATCCATTATACTTTACTCTTGTTGTGTTCCTATTGTTGCTATGAAAGTCTTTGTAATATCCTCCGCTATTCTTCTTTCGATTTCTTGTGGTCTTATGTATCTGTCTTTATGTACTCTTTTGTTTCTCTTTGTCCAGATGCCTCATACTGCAGCTGTTGTATATATATGCCTATGTTAGTCTCCAACATGGTCTCTTTTTAGTTCCTTTGTTTGTCTTCATCATGACCTGTTGCAATGATAAGTCAATCTGTACCTATTCTTATACCTGATTTTTTGTTTATTAATAAGCATTGTCATAGGTCTTTTGAGAATTTGTAATAGAAGAAAATATGGTCTTGTGATCGATTCTCATGATCTTTTGCATAGTATGTAGTCTGTGTTGTTCAACCTCATGTGGTCATGTGCTTCCCATAATTCGGGAGCTGCATGTTGTCTGAGTTATGTTTTACGTGCATGGGATAGATAATGTTTAAAAAAAATTGAAATCTTTCATTTTTGAAGGCATATCCATTGATGAAGGAAACCATAGGAGTTTCGTTGATACAACAAGAAATCATATATATACTTGGGGATAGGGTGCAGCTGTAAATGGGCCGGGTCTCCTATCCCCTTATCCGATCATACAATCATCTGTTCTGCAAAGGAGGGTTGCTTTGTAGCTCCGTTGATCTCGTTTGAACACTTGATTAGCGTGCATTCAATGGCCCAAGTTTCCGTCAACCCCATCCTCACCTCCCTTGTCCGGAATCCCATCGCAGGGGAACTCGTCGAACGTGGAGGGTTCCGTATCTATCAGTCGAACTCTTATACTGAGTCCGTGATCAACGGGAACCCGATCCGGTATCTTCACTCTATCACGTACCAGGTCGGTAGCTTCCATCATACAAAGTTTTCTGCTCTCGACAATTTCGACGATGATGCTCCGATGTTGCATGCCACTTATGACACCCCCCAAGGAATCTATGAAGATATGGCCGCAGCCGCTCGCAAGTATTGCAACTATGCTTCGAACTTTAAGAAAGCCTCTCTCGCTGGCCTGGCTGAAAGGCTGGCCAAGGCCCTTACCGTCTGTTCCGTTTTCCCTGATGTTCATGCACATGATATGCTCGGTGAGTTTGGTCTTAATTAACGTCCAAGTGATGAACTGGGTGTCTGGCGCTTCCGCCTCTGTCGGCTCTGCTGTTTTCATCCCCTCTATGCCTTCTGGTGCCATACGATCATTCACTATAAAAAAAAGACGACCTTGTATGGAGGCTTTTAGATGGCGGATTTCCGCCATCAATAATCCAGTTGTTTAGATGGCGGATGTCCGCCATCTATTTTTTGAGTCCGTCGAGAAAATGTTTTGGCTCGACGACGGTTCAAATTATTTTTCGATGGCAGTGTTTAGATGGCGGATTATCCCGTCCAAAATTTCGATTTCCCCCCAATATTTAGCCCGATTACCCGATTAAATTGACTTAACATGGCGGACATCCGCCATGTTAAGTTTTTGGGGAGTCAGGCGGAAAAAGCCCGTCCAAATTTTGATTGGACGGACTTTCACTTTAGTGCTGGCGGCACTTAAGTGTACTTATGTAAGTTTTGGAGTTTATTAAAAACTCCAAATTCCCGACAGACGCCTTGTCTGTCTTAAATTAAAGAAAATCGCCGCCGCTCCCTGCTACTCCCGCCTCCCTGGTGCCGTCGTTCCTCCGGTCGTCGTCGTCGTTCTCCCTCCGTACGGTTGCCTTGCCGTCGGTCGTCGTTTTCCCTCCCGCTGGCCGGTCCTGTGTTCGCCGTCTCCATCATCACCTACTGTGAAGGTATTGATGTTTGTATATTTTTACATATTGATTTTAGGTTTCTATATTTTTATTGATGTTTGTATATTGTCATCAAGGTGTTTTAATAGTGGGAAGTATGGTGAATGGGGAATCATTCCAAACTTTTATCACATCACTGCAATGTTTATTTTTATCAATAGATAGATTATATATGTATATTGATTAAATTAAATTAAATTACCTGCAATGAGTCCAATTATAAGCAATCGATCCGCTGACATTCGCATGAAGAGCTTTCTGAACATCGCGCCGATTGAAGTATATATCAGTATAATACTCAGCACAAGGATCATAACCTGAAGCTCTTTTGTTCCATATTTCCTGAAAAATTATATATAAAACATATAAATTAAACTGATTATCAAATGGTAGGTAGCTCATGACTGAAATACCAAACTTATAATTATAGCTTACATGATTATTCCTTGCAAGGGGGATGGGTTTGCTGGTGATAGTGTTGTTGAAGCATGTAGGAGTGTATAAGCTGTACATATCGATAAGATTGTATACTTCAAAATACTTTGGTTAAAACTTATGGCTCTGATCCTGATATGAGAGAAGAAGATATTTTAGCGACTTTTCCACCGTATGTCAGCAAACCTCAATTTCTGAATAAATTGAGACAACATCAATCGGAAAAAGGAAAGGTACGTGTATATATATATATATATTTATTATATTAATAAATTTAGAAACTTATTATTTTTTATAATTTCAGCAAATTTTCGAGATAAATACCGCGAACCGAGCGAATCAAATGACACATCACGCTGGTTCAAAAGGATTAGCGCAACGACGTCATGAATTGGTAATTTATTTATAATTTATATCTAATTTTTTTATATATTAATGAATTATGTGAATATAGATGCAACAAGGAAGGAGTGAAGTCGAAGCTTAGTCAGAGATTTTACAAATGACATATAAAAGAAACGATAAAGTTGTAAGTCTTTTTTTTAAAATTATTTATATTTTATAATTTCTATTATCATTGTTTGATTTTGTTATTTTTTCAGTTTGAAGGCACGAAATTTATCAAAAGTCAAGAGGCAAAACACTACAAGAAATCCGACCTTGTATGGCGGTCTTTAGATGGCGGATTTCCGCCATCTAAAGCCCGCCATCTTGGACACCGCCATTAAAACCCATAAACCGCCATCTAAAGACCGCCATCTATTATCCATCCCCATTTCCCACCAAAAATAGTATAGAT